>CANSZD010002050.1:0-290000 GCA_947648045.1 Beta corolliflora | reverse complement strand
AATAATAAATATATAAATAATAAATAATATAATAATAATAATTATTATTATTATTATTATTATAATAGTAAATAATAATAATAATAATAATAATATTAATATTATTAATAATAAATAATAATAATTATTATTATTATTATTATTATTATAATTGTTAATAATAATAATAATAATAATAATAATAATAATAATATTTATAACATTAATAATATATAATAATAATAATAATAATAATAAATAATAATATTAATTTTAATATTAATATTAATATTAATATTAATAATAAATAATAATAATATTAATAATAATAATAATTAATAATTATAAATAAATAATAAATAATAATAATAATAAATAATAATAATAATAATAAATAATACATAATAAATAATAAATAATAAATAATAATAATAAATTTAATTTCGGTTCGGTTAATTTAATTTCGGTTTGGTTAATTTAATTTCGATTAATTGAATTTAATTTAGTTTCATTTAATTTAATTTCAGTTCAGTTAATTTAATTTCAGTTAATTTAATTTCAGCCAAAATAAGTTCAAAAGAATAGGGCCTAAATGAGGTTCTACTGTGTTTGTTAGGGTTTTGGAACATTGTCTCATACGAAAGTAGTAAAAAAAACAGCAATAAAAAAAAGAAAAGAAGCAAGACCAAACTACGCCCAGAATAGCGGTAAGGTGTAACATAGCAAAAGTGAGATACATCCCTGTTGGTGCAAGCATAACTGAGTAATGACAGTTGATAGTCATACCGATAGCATATAGGGCCGCAAGCGAGCGAGCCGATCGCGAGCAGAAACCTGCTCGACTCGACTCGAAAACCCTACTTGACTCGACTCGGAAACTCGTTAAGCTCTTGCTCGACTCGTGCTCGTTATTTTTTTTGCAACTCGACTCGACTCGAGCTCGATTAGCTCGACTCGACTCGACTCGAGCTTGATTAGCTCGACTCGACTTGAGCTCGACTCGACTCGAGCTCGGCTCGATTGCTCGCTAACCCGTTAAGAGTAAATAATATAAAATTAGTTTTACCTGATTTTCTTAATTTGAAAAAACATTAGATTCACTACAAAAATTACCAAAACATTAAAAAGATATTCAAGGATCATAAAGTAAATTTTTATTGGGTTTGGTAAGTTGGTCCCTATATCTCAAGTTCTTAATTTTCTTAACTTTAACCACCTTATAAAATCAAGTTTTTCAAAATAACCACCTTATATGTTCATTTTTTTAAATAACCACCTTATATGACCTAAATCCTTCTAAATACTTACCAATTGACAAATTATGTCAAGGAAATCATCCTCAAGAAAGGTTTAAGAATGATTCTATATATCACATCCACCTTTATTCATTAGAATGTATATAAGGTTTTTATCCTTTTTTAAGACCGATTTCTTAGACGAAATCTATCAATTGGTATGTATTTAAAGAGATTTAGGTTATATAAGGTGGTTATTTAAAAAAATGAACTTATAAGGTAGTTATCTTGAAAACTGTGATTTTAAAAGGTGGTAAAAATCAAAAAAATCCTGAACTTTTTTATTAAATAAAATAAATTTATAAAAAAAATATATAGAAAAAAACTATCGAGCTCCTCGCGAGATTAACGAGTCGAGCAGAGTCATGCTCAGCTCGTGCTCGTTAAAGTTTCGAGCCGAGTCGAGCTCGAGCCGAGCCATTGCGAGTCGAGTTTTGACCGAGCGTTGACCGAGTCGAGCTCGAGTTGCTCGCGAGCTGCTCAACTCAATTAGCAGCCCTACGTATTCCAATTGTGTAGGTTATGATCGTGACCATTTCTGATGAATACTCATCAGGGACGAGATGAAAAATCATTAGCCAATTAGGATTTTGTCGCCAACTATAGTTATATTCTTTTTGCTCGAAGTAATCATTTTAAAAAAATATAGTACTTGTTGATTTGTTCTGCCAAAACTAACTATAGTGCAAAAGTTGCGGTAGTTGTTATAGCGGTCGACTAGTAGCTGATAGAGGTTAAAGATCAAAGTAGTTGTTCAAAACATAGGTGTTTGGTAGAAGTAGTCATAAGAATTGTAAAAAACAATGAAGGGGATATATATTTAATTATAAAAATTAATGACAACATTTTGATTAAATATTTTAATGACTATTAAGAAAAAGTTGCACACAAAAGAGGATTATCCAACTATTAAGTAAAAAACTAAAATATTTCTCATTAAGGAAAAAAAATACATAATTAATATTTAATTTGCAATATTTAAATTGCATCATCTAACTGAATAATTAGCTACATATGATAATATGTTGAAGCTATAATGTATAGCGCACAACACATGTGAGTGTCCCACATTGATTAAAAAAATAGAGATGAGTTCACTTTATAATGCAAAGGGGATACTCCCCTTATTGTCATATGGTTTTAAGGTGAAACCTCTTTAGTCTTATGAAGTGGTTTCTCTCTCCTTATGATGGATAAATAATAAAAAATCTTATATGTAAAACATGTTAAAGGCACTTAATATATAATTAAAAAAAAAGATTCAAGAAAGAATAAGTAATAAAAAGAAAAAGGAGATCCAATTCATCCAAATGCTAAATTTTAAACCCCTTCATGTTTATGACAATGAGTCATAGTACTGTACCAAATTAGCTTTTAGAATAGAAAGGAAATAAAAATAAGAAAAAAATTGTTTTGCTCATTGTGGGAATGTTTATACTCCTAGAATAATAGTATCAACGTTTGTAAACCACTATTCAAACTCTAGTACTCCAACCTCCAAAAAAAAATATAAATGATTAAGTATTACCAAAGCACTAAATGCTAATAATAATAAAAATAATAATAATAATGATAATAATAATAATAATAATAATAAGAATATAATAAAAATAATAATAGTAATAATAATAATAATAATAACAATAATAATAATAACAATAACAACAACAATAATAATAATAATAATAATAATAATAATAATAATAATAATAATAATAATAATAATAATAATAATAATAATAAGAAGAAGAAGAAGAAGAATATAGTAATAATAATAATAGTAATAATAATAATAATATTAATAATAATAATAATAATGATGATGATGATAATAATAATAATAATAATAATAATAAAAAAATCAATAAGTTGTAGTACGGGCGATCGATTCGATTCGAACGGGAACAATAAGCCCGAATAAATCGAACTGACCAATCGAATCAATCGAATCGGGCGGCCGATCGATCGATCCGTCTGAACCGAAATGAATTTCCATTTATTCGGTCAAAAGAAACGAGCCTAATTGATCTTTGTTTGTTGTGCGTGTAATATACTTTGTGGTGTGTACAAGTTATTTTTCCTAGTGCGTTTTGGGTGTAACATGCTACACCACTATAACTTATTGTGTAACAAAATCTCACACGTATATAATGACATAAACACAACTCCAACAAAAATGACATGGATTACACAAATAATGACATGAATCTGATGTCATTAATTTCATGTCATTTAAGTTTTTTGATGTTATTTTGTCATATGTTTTCATATTTCGATCTCATTTTCATTTCATTTCACTTTTATTTGATGTCATTTTGTTCATATCATTTCGATATGTTTCATGTCATTTCAATTTTTGTTTGTTGTCGTGTATAATTCAAAACCTTCTAACTATGTAGTAGGGTAAGTAGGGTTGAATCCACGAGAGAGATGGTCGTTTTAATCTAGCTTCTAAGGTATGGAGAAACTAAACAAGATCGAAATATTGGAATTAAGGTTACGAACTAATAAAATATGAAAATCGAACTAACATGATCTAGGGTAATGGTTCACCATGTTTATAATTCAAAATCTATCAAAATATCATCAATAGTTCAATTAATCAAATCTAGAGCACATGTTAATCCCATGTCGAGTCTTAACGCTCTCAAATCAACATATGCAATTCGGTCCCTAACATAATTAGAAAGTGAATTGTCTTTGTTGCATTCCGTAGAATTAGGAAATGGAACCGGCAAAATAGGAGACTTTTGCATACTTTACTTACTAAGATACTTTTGAAAGACCAACTCTTTTCGGGTATTGGTTGGACTGGCTGAAAAGGATGACTCCACTTGACCACTCGTACCTCTACCTCGAGCCTTCCCTGAGCTACTGGACTTTCGGACACGAAAAAAGAACGGAAACTTTCACGCGAGACCGGGCTAGCTAGATAATAAAGCTTGAAACCGGAGCGGAGCAACTCAACCATAGGTTAGCTTAAATTTGCTAATTGTAGATAAGCCTTTAAGGACTACTAACTCTCGATATGTGACTCGTTATTAGCAAGATTTAATCGAACAAATTGATCATGTTGCAATATTAACAAAATAAACCTAATCAATTAGACATATCAATGACTAATCAAACCATCAATAACATCAATCAAGATTCATAACATATAAACATGAATTCCCAATCCTAGAAATAAATCAATCATGAAATAAAGTATAAAATCATCTAAATCTACAAAGAAAAACATAATTAAAGAAATCAATGAAAAAAAAGAGAATGAATTAATATAACTCATCAAATAAACTAATAGAAGAACTAAGGTTTGCAACTAAAAAGCTAGAGAGAAAAACAAGAAGAAAAACTAAAACTACGAATAATAAAGAGAGAGAGAGAGATAGATAGATAGAGAGAGAGAGAGAGAGAGAGGAGAGAGTTCTTCACAAGAAGTGATTCCTAATATAAATAAGACAAAGTAACCTAATATGACTAGGAAAGTGATTTACAAGATAACAAAATCGGAATATTCATTAAATGAGCGAATTTAGTGATCCGTGCGTACGATAGCAGATTCCAGCAGAAACAGTCTGAACTTCCGAAAGACATAACTCCTTCAATAGAAGTCTTCTCGGGGTGTGCCACCTATCATTGGAAATATCTTTAGGTCTAGTTTCCAAATACACTAGAATTATTTAATTCTCAAAAACAAATCAAATGGTATGGCCATATAAGCAGACGTGACTCCATTTCCACATTTCCTCTAATAATTTTCCGCTTTGTTTTCGCTCAAACTAGTACTATTTATACTTCAAACTATCCTTATGCAATGCACATTCTTCCAAATGCTCCTAATCTTCAATCTTGGCTAATTATACTCCAAATATATATTCATTACCTGAAATTCATCAAAAGCAAGAAAACATACCGAATAGGAGTAGAACAACATAACTTAAGAATATGATGCAATATGAACCTAATTATGAATCTAAATGCTCTAAAATGCAACTAAAATGCACCTAAAAACTATGTATAAATATGACATATCAGATTTCCGACCATCTAATACTATTATTAGTAAAATCATGGGTAATACATGCAATTCGCCATGCGTTAAGTGTTGATATACCATTCAATTGTGACATGACTCTTTGGGAAAAACTTGCCTTACTCACAAAATAAGGATCAAAAACTTTATAGACTTCTCGAACCTTGATCACTGATTTTATAGGTCATTATCCAATCACAAGTTACAAAATCTTTTCGCAACAAAACTCTAAGGTGCTTGGGATAACCTGTATGTTTTGGTAATATAAAAAAATAAAAATACCCTCTGAAACTTTAACATCATTTATGCATAAAAAACCCCTGATTAAAACTCTACTAATGCTTAATTAGTATCAACTTCATTTATACTTTGTCAGTACTTTAATATGTCAAACCCACTTGTTTGTTTTGTACATGTAAGTAAGTAAGGACTCCCACATTGGAGAAAAAGAGAGAACGTAACCACTTTATAAGTTTGGGAGCTACTCCTCTTATTGTCTATTGGATTTGGGATAGAACCTCCTTTTCACTTATAAGCCGTTCAAATTATACTCTCCTTCTCAGCTTCCCTCTAAACCTTCTCCGCGACTCTCAGTTTCCCTCTGAACCCTAGATTTCCCTAGCTTCCCCTGCGGCGTCGCCGTCCGCGACTCTCTCTTCCGGTGTGCGTCGTCGTAGGGTCAACCTCCCCTTTCACTCCTTCCATAGTTTTTGATGCTCCCTTCACCTCTTTCTCTCACTTCCCTAGTTTTCTCTTTGTTTTAATTTTCAATAACCCTCTCTCAATCCAGTTTTTTCAAATTGTTGCTCTCTCTCGGATTCGTCTCGGTTCTTCCCTTCTTGAGGCCGTTTGGTTTGGCGCTGTCAGATTTCACGGGCGTCTGAGGGAGTTTGGTCGACTAAATTTTGAATATGAGAATTCAAATCAAAGGTAAAGCTTTTCAATTGGAGTTGAATAATAGTTTCTTAAAAATTGGTGAGTTCTATAACAATCGAAAACGCTGGATTAATTTTTCGGTTAAGTTGATTGAATGGGTTTCCGGTGTCCTTAAAGATTGTTCAAAGTTGATTGAATTTGAGCATTCTAGGCGATTTGGTTGCCTCTGGTGGAAAATTCAATCTGGTTGTAATCGATGGGTGTGGTTTTTGAAGTCAAGTGTGAAGATTAAAGGGTTATGGTATTCAGTTTTTGTCCCTGCGTTAAGTAGTGCCAATCCTTGGAGGAATTTTATCCATGCTTTTTTACATGTTGCTCAAGAGAAATCGAAGGTTGTTGTTATTGATGGTGACTGCCATAATGCTTGTTTGGATTCTTTTTCTATTCTTCGAAGCAAGGCAATTCGCCTCTCTCTCACGATAGTGAGCTCAAGTTAGAAGTTGATGCTTTGCTCAACTTAGAAAATTTGCAGACTGGCTCTAGTGTTCCTAATTTAGAGAGCAAGGATCATCTTGTTAAGGAACCTAGTATGTTGAACAATGACCCTTTCAAAAACGCTGGTGTTGTCAAGGAGAAGATGTCGGCAAATCCAGAGAGGTAATTGGCAAGTGTTGGTTTGAGTGGCAATGCAAGTGTCCTTTCATTTGCAAATGAGATGTGTATCAAAGGAAGTTTTGTTTGTGTTGATGGAGATGAGGATTCTACTTGTGCTAAAGGAATTGACTCAAAATCAGATTTAGTTGGGGTTGTTAGTGAGGGTTCAGTTTTGTCGCCTAATTCAATAATGAGCAATGTTGTGCCAAGTTCTAATTTTCAAAGGCCAACAAAGAAAAATCAATGTCAATTGCTTAATCATCTTGGTTTCAATCGTAATATGGAGAAGAAAAATGGGGTTCAAGTTTCAAAGAGACGGTGTACTTGAGGGTTATCCCAATGGTTAATATGGTGTCATTGCTTCAAAATCGTCTCAAGGAGTTTATGAGTTCTATTGTTGTTTTGTTCGATGTTGTCTTAGTTTCTTTGTTTTTCGATCGATAAGCTTGGGTGTTTCTTGGTTCTTTGATGTGGTAGTTGTGTTTGTTTCTAGCTCGTTCTAGTGGTCAGTGGCGGAGCCAGAAGGGGGGACATGGGGACAGATGTCCCCCCACTTTAAAAAAAAGATTTTACGTTTTTTTTTCAAAAAAAAAAGAAAAAAACAAAAAAAGGGAAAAAACAGAAGGAAGGACGCCGGAGAGAGAGAGACGCGTGAAACAAAACTTTGAAATGCAGAGAAACTAGTGAACTAGGGAGGGAGAGAAAGTTTGAATTTTGAAACGCTAACTATAAACTTCCTGCCACGCGGTACGAGCCGCCGCCCGCCGAGGCCGCGACGACGACGAGCCGTGAAGAGCGAACCCGAAGTTCGAAGGAACCTCAACCCATTACCAAACCAAACTGCCAAACGAACGAAGGAGATCTGAGGAACGACGACTCGACGAGTCACGCCACCAGTCCAGCGCGGGACGCCTCACGCCAGTCGCCGACCCCGACGCCCAAGTCGTCCAGTCACGTCACCACTCACCAGTGGCCGTAAGTTGTTTTTTTCTAATTTCTAAACCCTAAGTTTTAGTTTCATTTTTTTTAGGTAATATTTACATTGTTTGGTTGTGATACTTGTGAATTTGTGATTATGGATTTATGGTTGGTGAATACTTGAATTGATCTGTTGTTGGTTTGGTCATGAATCATGATTTATTGAGTTGATTTGTTGATTCATGTTTTAGGCTTATTTAGTTTGCAATTTCGAATTTCTAATTTGGAAATTGTAAATATGAGTTGATTTATAATTGACTAGTTTGGTTTGATATGTAATTGATTAATGTTTATCAATTTAATAGGAAATATCAAGTGATTCACATTCACCTAATTCTAACAAGTATTAAACAATTTGTGTTGTAGTGTTTTTTTTCTTGTTTTTTTTCTTTTTTTTTTTTCCAAATGCCCGACGGCCGGATTTTGTCCCCCCACTTTGAGAATACTGGCTCCGCCACTGCTAGTGGTGGTATTGTTGAGGGGTTCTTGTTGTGTTTTGGAGCGTTTTGGTTTTGGCGTTTTTTGTATTTGTCTTTCTATTCAAAGTGTTGTAGTCTTGGCATTTCGATGTATGCCTTTAAGAGTTTTAATAAAATGAACTAAATTATAAAAAAAAAAATTGAACTCTCCTTCTCCTTTGACAATGGACAGCTTAGGCCCATTATCAAATTCTCTTTAATTTAACATCATATGTGAATTGTGATTATTATCACCGTGGAGTGCGTAAAATGAATTTATGAAGAAATTGGGAAAATTGATCGAAGCGCAAACATAGCAGTAACATTCGTGCGAGGCCCTAACTATTTATGAAGACTTGACTATTTGGCAATTGCAAAGCTATGAAAAAACCAATAAACAGAAAACAAAAACAAAAACAAAAAAGAAAAGGACGGCAAAGAAATAATAAATTTATAATTACTTGAGAGTTGAGTCTTTAAAAAAGTTGGATTTCATGAATTTTCCACGTGAGTATAAGAGAATCCACTATTATACAACCAAACCTTGTCCAGCCGCCCGAAATAATGAGCAATCTATTATTTTGCCTCGTTTTCTAGTTCCCACAAACATTGCATCCATGAATCTTCCTCCCAAAGTTATATGAATATTATACTTTTTCATTTTCCTCTTCACCCTTTTGAAAATAATGGCCCTACAAATTAACCATTAGCCATCTTTTGCGGAAGGAGAGGTGAGTAGGCTCGGTCAGATCTGTCCCGGATTAGAGGCGTGCGGGTTTGAATCCTCATCCCAACAAAATGTTGGAGGCATTACTTTTGGGTATTTAGCCTGCACCTGGCCTCTGGGCCGGTGTGCTCTGTTAATGACTTGCGGGGTTTGGTTCTGACCAATTATCTTTCCTAATCAAAAAAGAAAAATTAGCCATCTTTTGCAATATTTATTACTCCTAATTAATAAGTAGGTTTAACTAGCTTTATGATCCGACTATGCACTTCTATCATTTTAATCTTTTTGTTGGCTTTTGGGAAGGCGGTTTGCACAAATTCTCTCTAATCTATCCCATTTTCACCAAAATGGGTCCATTGTACACTCATGTGTACTGATATGTATGAACACCTAAATCTTTTTTGCTCATTTGGAACTCCTCCCTATTATGCGAATTTCGCACACTTAGTGATAGATATTGTAAATATTGACTCAAAGATTATGTAGATTATTTTGTAATCCCCTAATTTAGGATAGTATAATTAGTTCCTAATGTAGAGCCTAGTATTACGTTCATAGTTTGTATATAACATTCTGTGTGAATGAAACTAATCAAGGAATTATATTCTTATATGGTATCAGATTCTAGGGTCTCTCTTCCTTTCCTCTCTCCTCTTCCGCTGCCCTAGTTTATTCCTTCACCTTCAATTTTCTTTGCTTTTCATCCATGGCCGACGCCAAGTTTCATCCGGCCTTGGCTGTTTCTAATATCAAGAACAATATTCCTATTATTCTTGAGATGGAAACGGATCACTATTCGGCTTGGGCCGAATTATTCAAACTCCATGCACGATCCCACCGAGTGCTCGCCCATATTCTTCCCACGGGCAAGGAGAAAGCTCCTTCAACTGATGAAGAGAAAGAGCTGTGGTCCACCTTGGACGCTACTGTCCTTCAGTGGATGTACGCAACTATATCCACTGATTTGTTACACACAATCATCGAAGAAGATCTCTCGGCCCAGGAGGCATGGGATCGGCTTCGTGATCTCTTTCAAGACAACAAGAACTCTCGAGTGGTGGCTCTTTAGCATGATTTTTCTCACGTAAAGATGCGTGACTTTCCTAATGCTTCGGCGTACTCACAACGCCTCAAAACATTATTTGATCAACTCAAGAGTGTCGGGGCTCCGGTCACCGACAGCCGCCTTGTGCTTCAACTGGCGGCTGGCCTCACCGAGGCATACAAAAATGTGGGGACTCTTATTCGTCAAAGTAAGCCTCTCCCCGCATTCTTCGAAGCTCGTTCTATGTTGTGCCTTGAAGAGAAGGCCTTGGCTGAGATGTCTGACGACTCGCCGGCAGCCATGGTCGCTGCTTCCTCGCGAGAATTTCCCGACTCTCCTCCTCGTTAGAACTCGGGTCACTCTCACCATAATAGGGGGAAGAATAATAACCACAAAAATCGTGGTTCAGGTGGCGGGAAGAAGAACGGCGGTGGCCGTGGGTCTGGCAGTGGCGGCGGCAACCGTCGCGGGGGTGGTCGTGGCTCCGGTGATGTCCAGCCGACGACGCACGTACAACAGCAGCAGTGGCCCAATCCTTGGGTGTGGGGATGGATGCCACAGTGGTCTCCTCCCCCCTGTCCTTATCCCACAACCCAGTGGGCCCGCCCAACTTCAAGTCCACGCCCACATGGAATTTTGGGCCAGCGCCCCCCACAAGCTTATGCAGCAGGTCCAACGTATGCAGCAGTAGGTCCAAATTCTCAATATGCTCCAGCTGATATTGAGTCCGCATTACACACCATGACCTTGACTCCACCTGATCCAAATTGGTACATGGATACTGGCGCTACGTCTCATATGACATCCAGTAACGGTAATCTCTCGTCTTATTTTAATTTGAGCAATCATAATTCTGGTATTATTGTTGGTAGTGGTCATAAAATTCCAATTCGTGGTTGTGGTAATGCTACATTGTCATATCCGAACCCCCCTTATCCTTAAACAATGTCCTTCATGCTCCCAAACTTATTAAAAACTTAATATCAGTTCGTAAATTTACTACTGATAACTCTGTCACAGTTGAATTTGATCCGTATGGGTTTTCTGTGAAGGATTTTCAGACGGGGATGGCATTAATGAGATGTGACAATCGGGGTGATCTTTATCCATTATTTACACCTACCACTACATCCACTTCTCCATCTGCTTTTACTGCCATATCTTCAACACTTTGGCATGATCGTTTAGGTCATCCGGGGGCTTCTGTTTTGGATTTTCTCAAACACAATAAATGCATTGAATGTAATAGTCCTAGCTCATCTACTATTTGTCATTATTGCGTTCTTGGTAAACACATTAAGTTGCCTTTTGCTAGCTAGTTCTACTTCTGAAACTTTGTTACCATTTGACATTGTTCATAGTGATTTGTGGACATCTCCTGTTTTGAGTTCTATGGGACATCGATATTATGTTCTTTTCTTGGATGATTTTACGAATTATTTGTGGACTTTTCCTTTGGCTAGAAAATCTGATGTATACTCTAAATTTTTAGCTTTTAAGGCCCAAGTTCATACTCAATTTGAACGTGCTATCAAAAATGTCCAATGTGATAATGGGAGGGAATATGAAAATGGTCAATTTGGTAAATTTTGCGAGTCTAATGGGATGTCTTTCCGCCTTTCTTGTCCGCATACATCTTCTCAAAATGGGAAAGTCGAAAGAAAAATTTGTTCGATTAATAATATCATCCGGACTCTTCTTACTCATGCATCTATTCCTCCATCATTTTGGCACCATGCATTGCAAATGACAACTTATCTTCTTAATATCTTACCAAGCAAGTTATTGAGTCACAAATCCCCTCTAGAAGCTCTTTACCACCGAAAACCATCCTATTCTCATCTAAGGGTCTTTGGGTGCTTATGTTATCCCCTTTTTCCATCCACTACCGTTCATAAATTACAACCAAGGTCCACTCCTTGTGTGTTTTTGGGATACCCAACCAACCATCGTGGCTACAAATGTTTTGATTTATCTTCTAATAAAATTATAATTTGTCGTCACGTGTTGTTTGATGAGACACAATTTCCTTTTTCTAAACTTCATACACCCACTCCCACCACTTATGAATTTCTTGATGATGGAGTTTCACCATACATCATTCATCACCTCACTCAAAGTCCAACAGTGCAGCCCAGTCAACCCACTCGCCCTACTCATGCTGCTCCGAACGGTGTGGGCCCGCGCTCCACTCATTCCCTCACTGGGCCTCCTGCTCTTCAGGTCCCGCCAGCTTCCATTTCATCTGGGCCGCGCTCTCTTGCCCAGTCATCCCCTCTGGCCCAGCAACAAACTCTTACCCAGTTCCCTCCTCTGGCCCAGCCGCATTTCCCCAGTCCACCTACTTCTCCCACTCCAACTTCGGTCCAGCAACCCCCAGCCTAAACACGCATGGTTACTCGTAGTCAGCGTGGGGTTTTTACCCAAACGACCCTTTAACTTGCATACCACCGTTTCTAAATCTCCTCTTGCTCGGAAACCGTTGGATGCACTATGTGACCCGAATTGGAAATTGGCCATGGACGATGAATATGATGCTCTTATTAAAAAATGCGTTTCTTCATGGGGACCTTAAGGAGACTGTGTATATGCATCAGCCAATGGGTTATCGGGATCCGACTCATCCAGATTATGTGTGTTTGTTGCGCAAGTCCTTATATGGACTCAAGCAAGCACCGCGAGCTTGGTATAAACGATTTGCTGATTTTGTCTATTCCATTGGTTTTTCTAATAGCAGGTCTGACAACTCTTTGTTTATCTACCGCAAGGGCAAAGATATGGCCTATTTGTTGCTGTATGTGGATGATATTATACTTACTGCTTCTTCATATGATCTCCACCGTTCCATTATGACTCTTCTTGGCACAGAGTTTGCTATGAAGGACTTAGGTCCTTTAAATTATTTTCTTGGCATTGCTGTGACTCATCACAAGGGTGGCATGTTTCTTTCACAACGCAAATATGCTGAGGAAATTATTGAACGTGCTGGAATGTCATCATGCAAACCCTCCTCCACTCCGGTTGACACCAAACCGAAGGTCAGTACCTCGTCTGGTGAGCTTTATGCATATCCCACTCATTTCCGGAGCCTTCTTGGGAGCTCTACAATACCTTACTTTCACTCGACCAGATATCTCTTATGCTGTTCAACAGATTTGTCTTCATATGCATGCTCCCCATGATACACATATGCTTGCTCTCAAGCGGATCATTAGATATCTACAAGGTACTCTTGATCATGGTTTGCATCTCTATCCCTCTTCAGTCAAAGATTTGATCTCATATACTGATGCTGATTGGGGGGTTGTCCTAATACACGCCGGTCAACGTCTTGTTATTGCGTGTTCTTGGGTGACATCTTGATCTCGTGGTTCTCCAAGCGCCAACCTACTCTCTCTCGCTCTAGTGCGGAAGCTGAATATAGGGGGGGTGGCTAATGTAGTTTCGAGTCATCTTTGGATACGCAATCTTCTCTTAGAACTCCTTTGTCCGGTCTCTAAAGCTACATTGGTATATTGTGACAATGTGAGTGTCATCTACCTTTTCGGGAATCCAGTTCAACACCAGCGCACCAAACACATTGAAATGGACATCCATTTTGTTCACGAAAAGGTGGCACGTGGTCAGGTACGTGTTCTTCATGTTCCATCCCGCTATCAGATAGCAGATATCTTCACCAAAGGCCTGCCACAGGTTCTCTTTGAAGATTTTAGGGACAGTCTAAGCATTCGTCCTCCTCCTGCTTTGGCTGCGGGGGTGTGATAGATATTGTAAATATTGACTCAAAGATTATGTAGATTATTTTGTAATCCCCTAATTTAGGATAGTATAATTAGTTCCTAATGTATAGCCTAGTATTACGTTCATAGTTTGTATATAACATTCTGTGTGAATGAAACTAATCAAGGAATTATATTCTTATACTTAGAGGTTTCAAATGACCAATGAGTAATAATATAGCCTTGGGTGTAACATGCTCACGGTACACACGAGTGTATACTAAAAGTTGTAAGTCTTTCATATCTTTTCATTTGCCTATAAGAAAATATATTGTTTACTATCACAAAACGAACAAAGTATAATAAGAAAATTACTATCACGTGAAGTTCAATATGTTTTTACAGAATGTCAAGTTTATTATGACTTTTATAAATAAGCAATTGAATACATATATAATGGTCAAAAGTGTGTATTATATTTGTGCATCTTATTCCATCTAGAAGCTATGTATTATAAAATATAAATGAACAAAGTAAAAGTATAATAATATACATGTACACGTATGTTTAATTGTTTACATAACTAAGATTTTAGTTTTTTAAAAAAATATGGCAATACAAATTGATTATACCCCGTCCGGTTCCTAAAGATCCTCCCTCTTTCCGTTTAAGTGCGTTTCCAAAAGATCCTCCCTCTTTTACTTTATTCCTTATTTGGCATTTTTTTCCCCTTTTTATCCTCTCATGTCCCCATCATATGGTCCACCATTACACTATTAATTCAATTTTACTCCCTTTCTCTCTCCTACTTTACCCTTTTTATTTATTTATTTTTCTTAACCCCCTTTATCTCTCCTACTTTACCCACTCTAACCACACACAAATTGATCCTCCTTGGTATATGTAGTAACAGTAACAAGGAGGATCTTTCGAAACCGGAGGGAGTACTTAAATTATATTGCTAAAGTTAGGTTAAAATGTGTGTGAAAAAGAACAGGTTAATTTAATTTTATTTGGAAAGGTTAATTTAAATTTAAAATGTCCAAGAACCACTACTTTCTCCAAAGAGGGACAAGAAATTGTGGTTACGAAATTTTTAGTAACCTCGAAAGGAAATTTGGTAGATTGCAAAGAAAGGCATGGCCTCAATACTTTGAAATTATTCTCTAGTTTCGTAGAGGACTTTTACAAAACACAGAAGGTTGTCAATAGAGAAAACTATCCCGGGATCTTGTGAGCATTGGCTTTTATATCTATACTAGCAAATTATGCACGCGATGTGTGCCTGGTTTTTTAAATATTTTTTCATACATAAATTCTAGCCTTTTTAGGCATAAACAGAGGTAAAAATTTGAACATTATACATTTTTTTTGGTAAACTTCATAGATTGAGCCTCTATCACTTAACCCCTTTTTTTACTTATTCGTTCCTGTTTATTCTTAGAATTAAACTTGATGAATGATAAAAGAATGTTAAGTGAATTTATTTTGGATTTCTTATATTGTATTAACATAATATTTTGTGTTAAATAAATCATTTTACTTTATTAATTGATTAAATTTCCGTTTTGATGTAATACTTGATTGTGTTAGAGAATTGATCGATAAGATATTTGATTGATATATTATTCCTTTTTACTTTTTTCAGCATAAATGTACTAAATCTTATAGTCAATGATTCTTTTTTTGGTGGCTCAATTGTAACTTGATTGTCTTTTTAACATTTAAGTTAATTTTTAAATGCTATATTTGAGTTTGACTTTGTTTTTCCCTTTTTTGGTAATAGTTGATTTAATAATGGGCATTTAAGTAAATTTATAGGGGGCACCATAAACCCCTTCCCTTATATAATAAAGATAATGTACCAGGTCACTACAAGAGGCATAGTTGGAGAATTTTATTTTTTTAAGAGAAATGAAAATCATCATTACTAAAATGTTACTAGTATATGGCATTTACAAAGTAATTCTCCTTAACTTTTACCTAATCTAAAACATCAATATGAAATTTTCATTCAATTTACTAGTATGAAGGCTTCGATGTCGCTTCTTTGATATTGTAAGATTCCAACCATAAACTAAATTTGATGACTCAACATCATGAATGCTTGATGTTATAGTTATACTTTCCACGTAGACTAAATAAAACCATCATATTGATGGAGACTATCCTCAAAGATGTATTAGAATATAAAACTAAAAAGTAATAATAGAATTTATATTTTAGGCGATGAGAATAATAAAATTTACTGCTTTCAGTGACATATGGAAGCACATAATTTTAGTAGCATTTAATTGAAAGAATATATAGATATTTTTGTCTCAGATTAAAAGAAATCTATGTCTGTACTAAATATATGGAATATCACATACTTCATCCGTTCCAAATTAAATGCAACAATTTGGATGACACATTCTCCTAGGTAAAATTTCTTAAGGTGAGATTAAGAAAAAGTAAGGGCATGTGACTAATTAACTTAATATGGAGAGAGAAAGTGGGACCACAATAATTAATGTAGTTAAATAAGGCTTAATTAGTTTTAGTAAGGGTATATTCGTAATTTCCCAATCAAAAACTTTACCAAGAATAGAAAGAAGTAAAATGTTGCATTTAATTTGAAATTGCCATTTATGAAAACTGTTGCATTTAATTTAGAACTGAGGAAGTATATACATTTTCTCACTAAACGCATATCACATCGATGATATTAAAGTAATTCAGTATAAAGCAGATCAAGAAAGAATTAAATTTCTAGTACATTGTGTACAAGATTCATATTATTATTAACCCCAGATATTCAAGGTATTGATATGAGTTAAGCATAAAAGACACCCCTAAACTTTGACAAAAATTGGAGTTTACTCACCCAACTTTCAAAAGTTGGACTTTGCTCACTCAAAGTACAACTCTATTAACTTTTCTGTTAACTTCGAATTTAATATACAAAAAAACCTGTTTGGCACAAAAAACTATAATGGAAGTTATGTTTTACAGGGAACAAAATAAATTCCCAACGGTAACTTAATCTGGCTATTTAAGGCTCCCAAAAAATGTGATATTTCTCCAAAAGTCTCCAATTAACGCCCACTTCTTCTTCTTGCTGTGCTCTGAAGCTTCCCAAAAAAAATCCAGTAGTTTCAGGTATGAACTGCAGTGATAAAAAGTCAACCTTGCTAATGTTTATTATCCAGCAAAAATTATTTATTAAAAGAATTTTGTTTACGTTTTTTTTGCAGAAAAATGTCAAGGAAAAGGATTCTCCCAACCCCAAAGCATTGTTACTGTGGATTCACATGTTTCAAACATAATCAGACAAAAACAAAAGATGCTTACTCATCCTTTTGATGATCTCATACAAAAAAGAACAAGAAAACAAACCACACTTTACAACAACACTTTCCGAAAAAAGAAAGGAATCTAAGGAGTGCATAAAAGTAGATAAAAATGTACCTTGGGGAGGAGAAAGATTTGGAATTTTCCTTCTTAATGAGCTTTCCCACGCCATTTTTGTCTTCAACTAAATAAAGCGAAATAAATGAAACCTTTGAGGAAGAAGCTTCTTTTCCAGTTTCAGAGAATATATTAAGGGTTGAAGTGGAGTGGACGCCAAAAATACCGCCCCTTCATTGCTTCTCCTCGATTCTTGCGTCAGTTCCATTTTTTTATTTAAAAAACAGAAACTTAGTGGGCCATGTTAACAGAGTTCTTTCTTGAGTGAGTAAACTGCAACTTTTGAAAGTTGGGTGGGTGAGTAAACTCCAATTTTTGTCAAAGTTCAGGGGTGTCTTTTATGCTTAACTCGTATTGATATCATCAAATGATTCTCTTTGATCTTCAACAGGTGAAATTAAAATTTTCCAGAAAATGCCAAAATGTTAGACCTTCGCTTATTGATGGAACGTTTCGAATCTAATAATCTATATACTTATTAAAAAGCGTAGCTAAAACATATGTGTTGTCCCTTTTCATTACTGATATAGTGCCACATCTATACTAATATATTAAAAGGCGTTCCTAAACAAGAAATGGTGTCACGTGGCGCTCTCCCTAAGGGTATTTTACTCCATGTAATTCACATACAATAAAAAAAATTAGAAATTGCATAGTGTAGGGTTCGATCCCTTGACTTCAAGTTTATATACTAAAGTCTTAACTACTAGACTAAGTGATATTTAGTGTTATCATTTCAAAGTATAATATTAATAAATGAAAATTTCCTTACCCGGGGCATAGCCAGGGCCTAATAACTAGTTATTTATGAAATAGTGTAAATGTTGCCTTTGAAATCGACGAAAAAACAAATGACCCGGGCGGGTGGCTCATATTCCATACTCACTGCCTCGTTTTTGGTGTGTTGCTCGGGCGGGCTTGAATAGTGCCCGAGTGGGCGTGAACTGTAATTTCAGTTTTCGTGATTTTCAGTAGTTTTTCCGTTTTTGAGATATTTCCTAAATTAATTGACGGCTATTACTCATATTAATTTAGGGTTTTCTTGAGGTTATTAGGGTTCTATATGCCCATAAAAGGACCATATTGGATGGTTAATACCTCTAAGCCTTTTGTAAGAATCCTTGTAATCCTCTAAGTTTCTCCATTGAAGATTATAAAAAAACTCCCGAATCCCCCACCTGTGGACTAGGTCACATTGACCGAACCACGTAAATCCTTGTGTATTTTGTTCATCTTCTTTATTGATTTATCCCTTTATATTTTACTGTTAACTATTGTTCCGCAATAAATCAAATACAACACCGTCCTAATACTTAACACATAGTAATCTAGTCATAATTTGCAAACTAAAGAGCTATAGGCTATTAATAATTAACTTGTTACACACATCAAATATTCGATATGAAAATAAAATTTACTGAAAAGAGAGAGCTCTAAATGAGTAAAAATTAATTTTGGGTGTATTATGCTCAGAGTACATCTGCGTGTATGATAAAAGTTGGAAAATCCTTCCTGAAAAGTAAATTAATCAATAATGCATTCCACTCAACAAATATAAGATTAAAGTATTGGAGTAATTAATAATATCTCTAACAACTAAACTAAATTTCTAGCATCAAGTACTATTTCTTAAAAAACGACAATTGGAGTGTAAAATACTACTAAATGAAGTAATGATTGTACCCGTAAAAAAAAAAAAGTAATGATTGTAACGTTCTAGAATAAAGAATCTGATCCCCGCGTGATTGTATTGAAAATATACAATAATACAAGTATAACACTATTGTTAGCAGTAACGTAATAAGATGCATCCAAGCAAGAAGCCATCACTTCATTGACCAAGATTTATGCGGATAATATGTTATTCCAAGAGCATTATTGATTTTTTAATCTGTAGCAAGATTCGTGTAGATTTTCACTTTGATACTGATGTAAAGTTGTTCAACATGGTTTAGGATAGGATCTAAGGGGAAATTATTTTGATAATTGTCATCAAATTGAAACTACACGTTCTAACTATATGGCTGTTTTGTTTTTAAAAGATTACAGCTTTTGCATATCTCACAGAAGTCCCAACTTTAGAACTTCTCTTACCGAAACAGTCTTTCACCATAATTAAAGTGCTAAATCGATTAATTTTGACTTTAGACACTTCTATTGGCTTAAGTTAGCCAAAAAAAAGTCATCTAACCACTTTTTGAATAAGCTAACACTCCGCTTGGTGGTTTAAAATCCTGAAAAGATTATCATGAAGCCATTTATTATTATTTTTTAAATATGTGACCCGTCATATTAAAATTCTGTATTTTATCATTTTTATGTCATTTTTCACTTCCTTTCTTCAACACCTTATAGAATGTGGGAATCGATTGATCTCCTAGCACGTCCAAGCCATAACTTTTGTTTTCAATATAACCATTGAACGAATGTTTGTTCCTACCGGTATTGCCATCCTTATAGGCTTATAGCTCAAACACAATATCCTCGATGGAGAGCATTGTTTTTACTTCTTAGATTATGGTCAGCTCGTTTTCAAACAAAGAAAACCTAAACTTTTCTCTCGACTTTTTTTCTCTCGCCGCTCAACACCGAAACCCTAAAACATCAAGCCTCTCCCGCCGCAGGCTCGCTGGTGGCCGCTGAGGTTGCCGGCGAGCCTGCGTCGGGCTCTCTCTTTTGTTCGTCGTAGCTTCTACCGTCGTCGTAGTTTGTTCGTCGTAGTGTCGCGTCTTTGTTTTTCGTCGTCCTTTTATTTTCGTCGACGTTGGTTTCTCCTGCCTCCTTGTCGGAGCTTCCCCCTTGTCCCCCCTCCTTTTTAGTTCGTCGGCTTCCCCTGTCAGTTGAGTCTGCGGCGGTTCGTGTCTGTCGGACGTTAGATTGGTCCGAGTTTGTCCGCTTGGTCTCGGTCTTCGTTTCCCCATCGTCGGCAAGGTTCTTCCCCTCCCCCCGTGTCGAGTCTTCCCCTCCCCCTCGTTCTTTGTTTCCCCATCTCCCCGTGTCCGGTTTTCGTCGCTGCCTCGTTGGTTGTTCCCCCGTGTCGAGTTCGTGCTTTAGGTTAGTTAGTTTTGTGTGGTGTTTGAAGGGTGTTCGTGTTCCTAGGGTGTTGTCGCTATCTGGTTTGCTTGGTTTGAAGTTTCTCGTCCCCGCTTCCCGTCCTCATGTCTTGTATGCATAGTCCAAGAGTTAGGTTTGTGGTTATTTTGGGCTTCTCCTCCCCCCCCCCCCCCCCCGCCGGTGTCGGGCTTCCATTTCCCCTTCCCCCTTGTTAGTGTCGGGCTTCCCCTTCCCCTTCCCCAGGTTGTTGGAGTTTTCAAATAGTTAAGTTAGTTTTTTTCTTAAAAAGTGTGTTAACTCTCCGAATAACAGGAGTGCGTTGTTTTCGAGATGCTACGGTTGTTATCGGTGGTTGGTTGTGGCCATCGACAAGTATTAGTCACTGGGTCAAGATTGGTGGTTCAAAGTAGTAACAGTTGAGTATGTCGGTTTTTTGGATTATGTGTTGAGGGACAAGGTGACTCACGATGTTCGTGAGGAAGGACGAGGTGATGATAGGCTTTCATGGTTGGGACGTGTATTTACCGGTTTTCAAAACCGGAGGTGTGTTCGAGGGCTCAACTTGTTTGGCTCTCCTTTTAGCTTGGCATTGGTCTTCATGGTCTTTGCCTTGAAAACTTCAAATCTGCAGGCGGCACCCCAGTTTCATCTGGGGGTTTACAGCACGCCCACTCATCAGTGTTTCTCTTTCATCATGGAGAAACCTGATATACTCTCGCTCGAGAGTAGTGAGTCACAATGGAACGTGACTCCTCACATGGTCATGAGCTCAGATTCCCAAGTGATGACAGATCGTTGGGATTGCTCATACGGCGAGCCGCGACGCTCGTCGTTGGTTGTTCGTTGTCCAAATCGTGATCGTCAATCGCTTCGTCAACCATTTCCATCAGCCATCCGATGTTTGCATCCACCATCATCAGCACTGTCCAGCGACGCAGCCCTTTCTACGCGCTTTCGTTTCGTTTATTTTTATTTCTGTATTAGGTGGAATGTACGAGCTCTTGAAGCTCCTTTAGGTTATGTGTTTGTTTTAGTTTGGGTTGTATTAGCATTAGGCTGTACTTCCTCTTTTAATTAATGTACGATTTCTCGCTGTCAAAAAAAAAAAAAAAAAAATATTATGGTCTGCTCTTTCCAGTAAATTATCCCAAAGAAGCTAAGGCAATAAATTCTTCGTAATTCAAGCACCATTTTTTGCACTTAAGCATATCTTGCATTGTAAGATGAATAATTTGGAACCTCTAACACGTTTTCCGTACACATCTTCAATATTATATAGATCCAAAATGCGACGAAAGACATGCACTAGTGGAAAAAAGCCCATCTGATGCGGTCAAAACCGGGCTTACTGCTACGGTTTTGGGCCGCATCAGGTGGGCTCGCAGCCGATATCAATTATTTACTGATCCGGTCCTAAACCGGATCAGTAAATGATTTTCTGATCCGGTTTTTTAGGAAAACCGGATCAGAAATTGTTCTTGGCGCCAAATTGATGTATGCAAAGCACACAATCTGATCCGGTTATTTAGGAAAACCGGATCAGTATGGTAACAATCTGATGCGGTTTTCAAGAATAACCGTATCAGATTGTTTGCTTTTTGAAAAAAAAAAAAAAGTTCAGCAGCGAAATCCGTTTACATTTAATGAAAACATGGAGCCATTACAGACAACGAAAACATGGAGCCATTATAGACAACGAAATGGGGCCATTACAGACAACGAAAATCTAAAATAAAGTAAATGAAATTATACAAACGAAAAATAAGAAACTAACTAAATGAAATTTATACAAATGAAGTTAGTGGATTTAATTTATACAAACGAAATTAAATGAAAAAAATAAAGTAATTAATCAAATATGAAATTACAGAATATAAACTAATTAACAGAAAAAAAAAAAGAAGCGAAAAATGAGACTAGATCTGAAATTATTCAAACGAAAAATGAAATTATACAAACGAAATTAACAAATTCAACAAAAAAACGAAAAAAAACCGTGATGTGTGGGTGGTGGTCGGCGCTTCGAGGAGGTGAAAACTAGATCTGGGCACCGTTGAAGACTAGGACGCGGTCGTTTCCCTTCGTGGTTGGTGGCGTTGGTGTTGGTGGCGTTGGTGGCGTTGGCGTTGGCGGACTGTCGTTAGGGTTTCGTGGCTTGGCGTTGGCGGTGTGTCGTGACTTGGCGGTGGCGTTGCCGTTGGTGTTTGGCGCCGTTGCCATTGGCGGTGTTTGAGAACGACAGATGTGTGGTGGTGGTGTTTGAGAACGAGGAAACGAAGTGATTGTGTTTGAGAACGAGGAAACGAAGTGATTGTGTTTGAGAACGAGGAAACGAGAGAACGAGAGAGGAGAGAGGAGAGAGGAGAGAGAGAGGAGTGGAGGGGGCGTCGTGAATGAGGGAGAGGAGTGAGGAAGATTAGGGTTGAGTGAGGAGGAGGGGGATTAGGGTTGAGTGGGGAGAGTTATGTGGGCTCGGGTTGTAAGGGAGGGAAATGGGCCGCGCGTTTTTTTAAGAAAATCTGATGCGGTCCTAGGAACCGCATCAGATTCTTAAAAACCGCATCAGTTGTTTTAATCTGATGCGGTTCACAAGAGGACCGCATCAGATTTTCTTTTCAGCTTTCCTTCCTATTTTTAATTGATTTTCTGATGCGGTTTTATAAAAACCGCATCTGTTACTAAGTGACAGATGAGGTTTTTTCCACTAGTGATGGATCATCTCATACAACCTTTCTCTTTTTAATCTTTCAAGGACTATTGCAAGTACTCACTCCGTTTTTTTTATTGCTACATTTTCCTTAAATAATTGTTTCTTTTTAATTGCTATATTGTTTAAATTTTCCTTATTTTGGGCACTTGGTCCACCATAAAGTAATATTATTACATTTATTTTTCTCTTTTTCTACCAAAAAGTATTATATTATTACTTTTTCCCATTATTTTACATTAAATGGGTCAAAAAGTACCCTTCAAAAAGTTTGAAAGTAACATTGCCTAAATTGTTATGCATAACACAATATAGCAATAAAAATAAACGGAGGGAGTATAATAGGACCATGGTCAAAGGGTAACATAGGCATATTCCAAACCGATATTCTATTTATTTTTTTAAAAGGAAAGAAACAAGTAGGGTGGATCCCAAGAACGCCACCCTAAAGATCCTTGCGGATGATTACAAATAAAGGGAAATCGGAACATCAAACCAATAATTAATGTTAGTCGTCGTGTGGCCGCGATGAGTCATCCAATCAGCAGCAGCATTAGCCTCCCGAAACGCATGACGAATGTGGACATCTTCAAATTGCTTCAAATCTTCATCTGCATCTCAAATAATAGCGTTAATAGCCCAAGGAATCTTCCAAATATTTCTAATAGAATTGATAACAACCAGATTGTCACCCTCAATAATAAGATTTCTAATTCCCAAAGAAATATCCCCTCTAATACATTCTCTTAAGCCCCTAGCTTCAGCAACAAGAATAGAAATCGACGAATCTAAAGCACCAGCACCACATAATAAAACTTTCCCTTCTGAATCACGAATAACAAACCCAAATGAGGCTTGACCATTTAGAAGTTTAGAACCATCAAAATTAACTTTACAATAATTGGAAGGAGAAGGGCACCAACTAACCTGTTCCCGAATCTATAATTCTATAATTCTACATACACCATGTGCCACTTTTTTTTTTTGATGAAATACATTATGTGCCACTTATTATTATAATAAGCTCAGCCAAATCTCTTACAAATACCTGTCTTGTCTTTCCTTGTCTGTTATTCGTCATGGTGTAGTTTACCCCTATAAAAAAGATAAATTGTTCTAAAATTTTAGAAACTCCTAGTGTCGAGTCTATTTTAGTTGAGAGACTTGACCCAGTTGATTGAAGTCTCTCAATCTCCCGTAAGGACGAACGTTACTCCATATCATTAGGTGCATAATTTTGTACCATATATGGCTTTAGAGCACCTATAATGATTGAAGAGAAGGACTAGTTTGTAAATATATGAAAGATGAAGTTACTAGCTAGCTTTACTATTGTGGAGCTACAAACACTTGTGGCTTGGAATAACCTTATACCTGCGCAAAACTACATAGTTTCTCAATAATCTAGACATGCTTTTATTACTATTATTTGGACACATTTTGGCAATCCACGTGCAAAAATTACAAGTGGTGGTGGATTTAAAGATTGTACCTTAAAATTGTTATAATTTGAAAAAATTGATGTGACATAACAAGCTACAGGTATGAGGTATCTTATGACTTACCATTGCCGATGTTCATTACTTTAGGGTGATCATTGTACTCACTCACATGTTTTTTGTCAGGCCCAATTCTACTCCAGACTCGTAGGCGCTCATTGACCAAAAATAAGATTTTCGCCAGCGAATGCCTCGACAAAAGATCATGCATAATTAATTTAATGCTTGATTTGGTATCCCTAACCCCAAAGTGAATGAATATGAGTAGTTACAAGATAGACCTTGATTTTGCTCATTTTATTTTACTGGATACCTGGCTTTCGTAATTGATCATTTTCCAAATATTATTCAAGATTTGAAAGAGATATATAATGGGCCTCTCTCACTGTCTGCTCATCAGCGTGAACTAATTGATACATGTTCAGTTTTTATTGAACTTGGGTAAAAGTTGAGGTTATTTGGGAAAAAATTCAATAAAAAATGAAGAAAATGCTCTCTTACAACCAAAAGAAAGCTAAAACAAAATAAAAAATTAGAGTTCTATTTGAATAAAAAGAAAAAAGAAAGTGAAGTTGTATAGAAAGAAAACAAAAATGGTAGATGAAAAGCAAAAAAGGAAAAGGAGACCAATAAAAACATAGGAAAAAAAAAACAAAAACCCTTCGTGGGAGTCGAACCCGCGTCTTATAGAAGAAGGACTGGAGATTTCCGGTCCAAGACGTCCAACAAACCACTGAACCATAGGGCAATAATTGATACAATGCGGTGCATAATGCTTATATCTAATTTTTGTGTTTCGATTTTTCCGCTGATTTTCTTCTTTTTTTCTCCAGATTTTAGTGGGTTCAGTTGAACCCACTGAACCCACACTGAATCCACCCCTGTAAGCAATAGGAAGAAAACTCAACCCTAATTAGAGAATCTTGGCACAATGTATATACACACATATAATAGAGAGAGAGGAGCATTAATCAAGATAGATTCAGTCAGTTCTTTACATAAGTACTTCATCCGTCCCTAAATAGAGTTCTCAATTTTTTTGGGCACAAGTATTAAGGAGAAATCATAAGTGGGTCTCTAAATAGATTCATCATTCATGAATTGTTTATTGAGGAGAGAGAATGTGGACAACTTTATAGAGTCATCTTGTTTATAGGGAAGTGAATAATATAATAAAAAATAAAAGCTAAATAATACTACCTCCATTATTTTTCTATTGCAACAATGGGTTTTGACACGGTGTTTAAGGAAATAGAAAAAGTGAGTAGTTTAACATGAATATACCCCTTTAATTAACTGGAGTAGGAGAGAAATCAACTGTTAATAAAGTAAAAGCAACTTTATAAGGCAAAGTGAGTAATTAATGATGGTTTTAGTAAGATAAAGTAATGGCAACATTGTCAACTAAAGTTGCTTTTTTTTTTACCAAAAGTCGATTTGTTGTAATAAATATGAAACTACTCAAAGTGGTAATTGTTGCAATATAAAAAGAACGGAGAAAATTTTTCAATTGGTGGAACCGTACTAAATTAGGAAATGGGAAATTTATTTGGGACAGACATAAATGGAAAAATGGGAGCTCTATTTAGGGACAAATGGAGTATAATAATGTAAAGGAAAATTCTCAAAAAAGTACTCCCTCCGTCCCATAATATAAGTCCCCTTTCCTTTTAAAGTGTCCCAAAATATAAGTCCTATTTCTATTTTCAATCAATAATTATGTCCAAAATACCCTCATGAAAATAATTTAATTCCCAAAAAGTCCTTATAATTTCAGCTTCCAATGCACCATTGTTAATGATAAAATGGAATCTTTTACCCCATTGAACTCATCTACACATTAAACCATGCAACATTAATGTTCAGTTTTTATTTTTTATTAAAAAGAAAAAAATAATATAGGTGTTTCCCAATAAAAATGAATCTTTTTATTCAAATAAAACAAGATTCTACTTTACCTTAATTCCCGTGTAAAAACAGAATCATGACTTATATTATGGGACGGAGGGAATACCTTTTATAGCAAACTTTTTTCAAAAAATTACCTTTTAAAACTTATTTTTCAAAAAACTACCTTATATAACAAAAAAATTTCAATACACTACCAAGTAACTGTTAATTGGAGGTTTGATCACCCGTGATGAGTTCATCGCCACTTATTGCCTTGACCCCACGGCCTAAGCGTCATCGGCAACCCACCTAGAGTGCCTGACCACCATGGGCGGATACACTATGGGTTCACTGGGTTCAGATGAACCCAATGATTTTTGGAAAAAATTGTGCAGTTTTCCTTTTTTTTTTTTGAAAAATAAATAAATTAGACATTACTTATATAAGTTTCGCGTGTATGGAACTTAGATCAGGAAAGTTAGGAGTGGCAAATTGGTTTTGGGCTTCAGGTGAATGTGCGTGCTTTGTTTGAGGGCGAGGGTTCGACTCCCAGCAACAGCGAAATTTGGGTTTTTATTCCTACTTTTTGTTAAAACTCGCCTTATTTTTTACTTACTTACTGCATCCAAACTCCAAAGGTATTAAATTTGTTAAAATTTGTTTATCTCTCTGTTTCTCTCTAAAAAAATTGCGGTTGTGTTAATTAATTAGAACTAGATGGCTTTTCCAATGTCTGATTTTTGTGTAAAATCTTGACTTGTGGATAAGACTAGAGTAGTCACTAGTTAGTGTATTGTGTTGAGGAAAACAGGAAATTAGTTGGGGACATGTCAGGATGGATAATATGAGTATTTTGGATGGGAGAGTTATTAAACTGTTAAAATTGTTAAAATTTGTTAATTAATTAGAACTAGATGGCTTTTCCAATGTCTGATTTTTGTGTAAAATCTTGACTTGTGGATAAGACTAGAGTAGTCACTAGTTAGTGTATTGTGTTGAGGAAAACAGGAAATTAGTTGGGGACATGTCAGGATGGATAATATGAGTATTTTGGATGGGAGAGTTATTAAACTGTTAAAATTGTTAAAATTTGTTACAGAATTTCAATTTAATTATACTGTATAAAGAGTTGAAATATTGAAATTTGAATGTGGAGTTGTTGTGTGACAATGAACTATGAAGGGTCTTAGGTCTAGAACCGTAGAACGTGGAGTTGAAATGTTGAGCAATATGTTAAATTAATTGTGTTAATTTATATTAATTGTTGTTCTTGCATGTGTAATGTGTTAAATTAAATAGGAAAAATTGTCAGAAAAAACCTTATAAAAGTTACATTTTGTGAAAAACAACCTTATAAATTTTTTTTTGTGAGAAACAACCTTTGAATGCGTTTTTCTTGTGAGATCAGACCTTGGTGCCATTTTCCGGCATTGACTTGATTTTTCCGGCGAAGACTTTTTTTTTACCCCCTTTCCTCTCTTTTTCCCTCCAATTTCTTCCTCCCAACCCCACCTCAACCTCCTGCCTTACCCCCCATTCTCCATCCTCCACCCTCACCCTCTCGCCGGCCTTCTCCTTCGCACAAGAAGCCACCACATCAGCACCTGGCCGGAAGCCGAGGGCAGAGCCATCCTTGCTGCTGTCTTTCCTAGCCTAACCCCTCATTCTCTCACACAATATCTCTCTCCCTCTCCTCCCAGCCCCACCCCAACCTCCAGCCTCACCCCTCATTCTCTCTCCTCCACCCTCGCTGAACCCTCGTTGAACGCTCACGAGGCGCCAAAAAATGCCCGCGTGGCCGAATATTGTGCACCTTATTAGAACTCTCTAAGGCGTGGTTGTGCTCCTTTACAAATTTAGTCATAGCCCACTTGTTACCCTTCAACTCAATCTTCAGCTTGGTTTCACATATGTCAGAAGACTTTCTTTTCCACCCCTCTTTCATACATACAAATTATCTAAACGGCCAAGACTATCGATGTTCGGTGGCGGCGTTCAGCAAGGGGGGTGAGGCCGGAGGTTGGGGTGGGGCTGGGAGGAGAGAGAGTGATAGTGAAAGGGGATGGAGAATGAGGGTGAGGCAAGAGGTTAGAATTATGTGTTGTTCTTGCTTGTGTAGATTGTCGAGTTGTTTTGTGACTATAAAGGGGTTAGAATTATTTTGGAAAGATCGGGTGGGGAAGTCACAGAAATCATCCGCTTGCTCTTCTCCTAGTTCAAGCTTATTGGCTCTTGAGATTTTTTTGATCAGGCGGGGAATTTCTTTTTAATTTTGTAAGTAAATGAATGTAGTTTATTTCATGACTGGCTCCGAACCCATATGGTTGGATTCCTGGATCCGCCACTGCTGACCACCACTCCTTTCGTTGTCCTCCTAAGGCAATACCCCCTCCCACCTGCTTCTCACTCCTCCGTTTTCATTCCTTTCTTCTTTTTTTGTTGCCCCACCAACAACACCACGCACTTAGGACCGCGGTCATTTGACGGTTGATATCAACAGAAAAGGTCAAATGGTAGTATATAAAAAAATATTATATAAGGTAGTTTTTTGAAAAACAATTTTTAAAAGGTACTTTTTTGAAAAATGAATGTTATAAAAGGTAGTTTCGTGAAATTTTCCCTAATGTAAATATACTAAATTATATGTTAAACAAATATTGACAAACAATTAACTAGATGTGGGTTAAAAGACTCGAAGCAAATAATATTCCAATAAAGTGTTAACAAATTTTTCACCAGGTACCCCTAAGATTTTATGAAATTCATGAGAACTGCGGTTTCCAAAATTCATCTGGTACCCCTTAAGTTTGCATATATAATGTACCAGACACCCTCAGTAACTTACTAGTATTGATTTTGTTAACTATAATGACCTGAAATCACTTAAACCCCAACCTTATTCACCTATTAACCCACACTGTGTCAAAAATGTCCTTTCATATTGATAAAAATCGCCTTTTTCCTGTAGTCAAAATAGTTTATATTGTGGTTTATTAAGTACCTCTTATGCAATTTTGTTAAAATACTTTGTTGGGCATAATGTGAAATATTAGGGGAATTAGGATGTGGGTCAACTGATTTTGGGTCACTTAAGGGTCCGTTTTATTCAACTTATTTTGACTTATCTAAACTTATCTTATATTCTTATCTAAACCTAACTTAACTTAACTTATATTATCTGATCTTATCTTATGTGAACTTAACTTATCTTATCTTATTTTATTTTCTCGAAACTTATTAGACTTGATGATGTTTGTATTATTAGACTTATTTTATCAGATCTAAACTTATCTTATATATCTTATCTTATCTGAACTTTTTTTTTCTAAAATAAGTTAATATAAGTTGAACAGAACAAAGCCTAAGTTAACAAAATCAACACCAGTAAGTTACTGAGAGTATCCGGTACATTATATCCAAACTTAAGGGGTACATGATAAATTTTTGAAACTGAAGGTAAAGGTGATCAAATGGCGGGCTGGGTCGGGCCTCCCCCCAAAAATAATTGCCCACTTGTCGAGTCGAGCAAAATTTCGGGCCAATGGGCCAAAAAAATAGGTTTTTCAGGACAAATCGGACCGACCTACATTTAAACTAAAAAGTCATTTTTAGGTTGCCCAAAACCCGTCCCAAAACAACAAAAAATCAAGTCGGGTTCAAACCCTCGGCTCAAAATAATCTGCTAAAGCCCGAGCATTGTTCGGGCTGGACCTGACTCATTTGATCAACTCTAACTAAAGGGGAACCTCATACATTTTGTAAAACCTCAGGGATATTTGGTGAAAAATCTGATGTGTTGTCATGTCAAAATTCAAATTTCAAACATTTGAAGCATTATAGAGAGCAATAAAAGTTTTCCAAGGTAAATTTTCCCTTGGTCAATATCGTTATTCTATACACCTGAACTTTTAATTATAAAATCACTAATCTATTTTGCCAATATCGTTTTATTTGAGTCTTTATTTAATTTAATTTAATTTCTCCGTTCGTCATTATCGTTGTTCTATATGCCTGAATCTTCTATAATAAAATCAACAATCTATTTCGCCAATATCGCTTTAGCTGAGTCTTTTTTTATTTAATTTTTTGAGTTAAGTGTATTTTTAATTTGATGACTCATAATTTAATCTATTTCCGTGAATGTTTTTTGTTTTTAAGGTAAGATGAAGATCCCTTGTAAGCAGGGAAAATGTGGAATCCCACTTTGCAAAGGGTAAGAATCAAACCCCTAAAAGTAGCACCTCCAACCAACTAAGCGAACCTTGAATCTTATTGAATGGTTTAATGATATATATATATATATATATATATATATATATATATATATATAAAAGATGTATGTGACTTATTTTATGAAATGAATATAATGAGCTTAATTTTTCAAATTCAATTATGAGAAAACGTTGTGAATCATTGAATCTAAATCGGTGGAAAAAAATAATATAATAATCGGACTGGACTGGACTGGATTCGGACTCAAGAAAAAATTATCGGATCTGACTGACTGACGACTAAAAAATATTTGGATCGGACTTGACTCATTTCGATTTAAAGTCCAAAAACTTGACTTAATTTGGATTTGGCAAAGTCCAATCCAGTCCAATCCATTTACACCCCTACTAGGAACATGTGCATTTGAATGCCACGCTGGCCCACAAAATATGGACCAATATAGGAGTATATGAATGATGAAAACTCCGTCCAAAATATGATTTAATTAATCGAAATTACACATGTGAAAAAAGAATAATCTTGAGAATAAGAATATGGAGAAAAAAAATTTATCATTGCTCTCGAATGCTTTTTAATAATTGTTGTAATGAGTTTTAATGTACTCCATTAAACATACTAATTATTCCTCTGTATCAAAGTGCATGTACGATATTCGAGGTTGAACTTTACCGTTAATTACTCTCAATTCTTATTAATAAAAATAATAAGAAAATAATATTATTGAAGTAATTTTTATTAGTCATATTATAAGAGATATTTGTGGCAAAACAAATTTTGTAAAAGCGTGAATGCGCTTATATTTTGAAACGGGGGTATTATAGTAAAAAAATTAAAAAATAATATTTAAATTCACATTAATATAAATCAACCATGTTTCAGCATGAAAAATTCATTCATAAAACAGTGACTTTAATTAAAAGGTTTCATCACATTAATAAAGTACTTGCTTCTAACAATTTTTTTGTTCTTCCTACTTTTTTATTTTAGTGTGTATTATTGTTTTCCAACTTTTACTTTTTCTCTCACGACAACAACCCATATCACTCCTTATAACCCTGTTATTTGTACTTGCTCCTTGATAATTCCCCAAAGTAAATGAGAAGGAAAAAATTCAAATGTAGTGGTAGAGAAAAGAAGCATGATGTCAACAACATGGGGCTGGTTTCAGTTTTTGAATCTTGGGCACTTGTGGAGAAGCAGCCACGATGTCCCTTTCAAAGCCAAAACTATTGGGATAATTAATTGTTGGCAATATTAAATGAAAGGGCGTTATTATCATTTTTCAACAATGTATAATAATAATAATCATCATTATTTTCAACAATGTATAATAATAATCATCATTATGCATTTTGTACATAAGAATATTTGTTACAGATTTTTTTTTTATGCAAAAAGAGAGGAAACAACCTCGGGAACTAAAGCAAAAAAACAGAAAAAAAAACAACAGAAACTAAGGAGGCACAAAACGTGGCAAAGCCACGCCTACAGGCTACAACGTCCTCAAACAAAAATCTACCTAAGTTTAACGGGGGGACTTGAATCAACTCTATCTTGTTGTTCTGGGTTACTCCTTGATTTGCCAGCCAATATACGGCACGATTACCTTCACGATAACAATGTAAAACCTTAACTTTCCATTCTTCCGAATTGATTAACTCTTTGCAGTGATGGATGATATGTGCGCATTTCCCACCGTAATACTCTGTACTTTGAAGCGCCCAAACAGCTGCTAAATTACCCATTTGTATTTGAAGCTTCGCAATGCCCATCCTTTTGGCCAATTCCAAGCCAAAATCAACAGCTCTCACTTCCGCTACAAAGGCTCTACAAGAACCAAAGTTAACTGAATACACAATTTGTAACTTGCATGTGTGATCTCTTATTAAACCTCCTCCTCCAGCGGGTCCTCTCGCACCTTTAGCTGCCCCATCAGAGTTCAAGGTCATCCATCCTGGTGGAGGAGCATTCCATCGAATGAATGCTTCTTGACGAGCCATTTTGTTTTGTTCACTCACAACAACAGAATTCCCAAGTGAGCGCCAAGCTTCTTCGAACTTCATCATGAGAAATTTAAGAACATCCACAGGAATTTTAGTCGTGTTGTTAAACACCACACAGTTCCTCTATCGCCAAAGCCACCATAGGACAATAGCAAAGAAAATTGGCCACGTCTCAGGCGCCATATCATTTTTTGTTTGGTACCGAATATTTCTTACCAGCCATTAGCTGGGCCTCCTACTTGTCTCCAAACTTCACGTGATGCTTTACAATCCCTTAGCACATGTAATACAGTTTCATCTTGATCATCACAAAGACCGCACCTAGGATTGCTTGTTAAATTTCGTTTCGCTCTATTTGTATTACACATCAATCTGTCATGTAATACTAACCAGAGAAAAACACGAATTCTTTGTTGAATTCTTAGTTTCCAGATTAAATCCCAACTGCCATCCTTCACTTCTTCTTGATCCTTGCGAATAATGTTGAGAGCTGATTTAATGGTGAATTTTCCTCGTGGAGTGCCTCCCCAGTAAATTAAATCAGCTACATTTGCATCTTCTTTTAACCCGTGAGCATCAATTTGCTGTATTATATTAGGAGGGAAAAGATTGGCAATTTCGTCCCATTTCCATCCTGACTCGTGGTCCCAAAGATCCAGCAACAGTAGCACCTTCGAGGTGGCTAGGAATGGCTTGGATAGCAGCAACACGAAGAGGTTCATCTGAAGCCCATTTGTGGTCCCAAAAAAGAGTATTAGAACCATTACGTGTTGCCACTCTAGCACCATCCCAAATTGTTTTGGGATTTTCAGTGATGCCCATCCAGACATTAGACATATTATTTTTGGGAGTGAACATATCTAAATCACACCGCCCCTTGCAATATTTGCTTCGAAGGACACGAGACCACATAGCATTTGGCTCAACTAACACTCTCCAACCCAATTTAGTGAGAAAAGCTGCGTTTGTTTGGCGTGTTGAACGAAGACCCAACCCACCATTCTCCTTAGGCTGCTGTAAACGTTCCCAAGAGATCAAATGGATTTTACGTTTGTCTTCATCACCTCCCCACGCAAACCTACGAGTTTTTTTTATCAATGTCATCACACACGGATCTGGGGAGTTTTGCTGTTTGCATTGCATAGGACGCAATTGTAGAAATGGTGGATTTTGCAAGAGTAATGCGCCGAGCTAGAGAGAGATATTTGGATTTCCATGCAGCTAGACGTCTATCAATTTTCTCACAAAGGTATCCAAAAGTATCTCTGGTTACACGGCTTGTAAGGGTTGGCATTCCTAGGTACATACCCAGGTCATCAGTAGCCTCAATACCAAGCGCTTGCCTGACGGAAGAAATCTCATTTGCACCCATGTTATTCGAGAAATAGACTCGTGACTTAGGGTAGCTTATCTTTGAACCCGAGGCACGACAGAAACGTTGTAGACATTGCTTCAAAATTTCAGCTTGCTCCACTGTAGCTTCCGCAAACAAAATAATATCATCGGCGAAGCAAATATTTGATAACTTTGGACCATTTCTACTTGCTCTGATGGGAAGCCACTTGTTTGCAATAACAACTTCTTCTATAACTTGATTGAGTCTTTCCATGCATAGGACAAAGATGTAGGGAGAGAGAGGATCCCCTTGTCTTATCCCTCTACTTGGATTAAACTGTTCAGTAGGCTCACCATTCCATAAGACACTCATAGAAGACGTTGTAATACAATCCATAATCACCGATATCATGATTTGAGGAAACCGGATCTCAGAGAGAGTCTCTTGGATAAATTTCCATTTTAGCCTGTTATAGGTTTTCTCAAAATCTATTTTTATAGCCATATAACCAGTTTTTCCTTGTTTTGTCTTCATAGTGTGGATAACTTCCTGAACTATTACAATGTTATCTGTTATCTGTCTACCAGGTACAAAGCTGGTTTGAGTGCGGGATGTTAAGTGTGGCATCATCGGTTTTATCTGATTCACAATACATTTGGTGATGATTTTATAGACAGCATTGCATAGACCAATAGGTCTGAATTGAGAAGCAAGTTCTGGTGTTTCAATTTTGGGAATCAAAACAAGAAATGTATCATTTAAGTGGTGAGGCATACCTTTACCTTGCAGAACATCCGTAACCAATTGATACACATTATCTGCCACAGTTTCCCAATGTTTTTGAAAAAACAAAGCCTTGTTTTGTTACAGATATATGTACCATAATTTGTTTTCTGAAATTGCATTTATCTATCTATCTATACTATTATATTATAGGAAAAATTGCTTTTAAATAAGTCAACCTTTCGGTCTTTCCATTTTAAGTCTACTTTTTGATTATCCCCGATTGATTTAGAAATAGATGTCTACTTTCTTCTATTGAGTTTTAACCTGTTTGTGACTTATTTAGTAGGTTACTTATGATACGTGTTACAATGTGATTGGTTCGCTTTTTTTTTTTGTGTTTTTTTCATATCCTTAATTTTAATTCTGATTTTTACATAAATATTAAAAAGAAGATTTTTCATTGCATCCTCATCACCCATACTTCTTCTTCCTCACCAACCTAGCCACCACTACCACCCACCCTCCCCGCCATCCCCCTGCATCCCCAACACCCACCCCACCCCTCCCCTGCCCCTGCATTCCCACCAGCAGCATTCCCCACCCCACTCCACCCCCTCCCCTTCCCCCTGCTGTTTTTCCACCAGCAGCACCCCCACCCCAACCCCACCCCCCTTCCCTCCCCTGCTGCGTTCCTACCCCAATTTCACCCCCTTCCCTCCCCTGCTGCGTTCCTACTCCAATTCCACCCACTTCCCCCCTGCTGCGTTCCTACCCCAACCCCACCCCCTTCCCTCCCCCCTGCGTTCCTACCCCAGCCCACGCAGCCCCGTGTGGCTGCCACCCCCCACTCCCACTCCCACCCCCACCCTCGTCCCTTCCCCTCTCATCTCCCTTCTTCTTCAGCACAATTCCCCTCAAAATTCGATATAATCTCTGCTTGCCAAATTCTCCGATGATCTACGTGAATTTCTTCGCGAATCTCCACCAATCGTCGGCCCATTCTGGCTTTTTCCGGGCCAATATCTTACCTCGAAGCTTCTCTCCAATGGCAATTATGGTGTCGCTGATACAGTTTTTTGAATAATGATGTCGGGCGATTTTGGGGGTGTATGGGTGGTGATTTTGAGTATGTGGGTGAGGTTTGGTGGTGGAAGGGTGGTTTTGGGTTGATGAAGCGTGGTGCTTGGGTGACTTTGGTGGTGGCTGAGGGTTTTGGTGGTGATTTCTGGTGGGTGGTTTGGGTTATGTTTCGGTTGGTTGTGGGCAAGAATGATGGGGAAGTAGCGATAGGGAAGGAGAGGTGGGGTGGCTGGTGCCTGGTCTCGGCGGCACTGTGGCGGTGAAGGCGACAAGGGGGATGACGGGCAGAGAGGCGTACAGAGGTGTGGTGGTGGTGTTTATGGGGTCGCGAAGAGGAGAGAAAGTGAAGTGAGGGTGAGAGTTCGTGGGGTGGATGGGTTGGTTGCTGGGTGGTCTGGTGGTGGTGTCGGCAACACTCGCCGGAGGGGTGCGGTGGTAGTTAAAAAGGGGGTGCGGTGGCGTGGTGGGTGAAGAAAATAAGAAGTAAAAGATAAAAAGTAAATTAGAATGTAAAATAAAACAAAAAAACATGTTCAGGTTGTAAGTATTTTGACTCATTAGAAAAAAAATAGTCTTACAAGCTTAACTCAATCAGGAATAATCAAAAGGTAGACTTAAAATGAGAAGGTCGTCTAAGGATTGACTTATTTAAAATAATTTTTCCTATATTATATGACTTTACCTATTAAAAATCAAACCATACTAAGGGATCTTTAGGGGCGAGATTTGCCTTACCATTATCCTAATTTCTAATCAATCTGACCTAAAAACTGGTTGAATATTCCTGTGACTATGTGAGAGATGTCAGTTTAGTACAGTCATTTCTCCTTACCTACCTAATAGTGTGTGTAAAATTTTTACTCTTTCCACACACATGGCCTCCTCTCTATGTAATCTAGATTTGATTTGTCATATTTTAATTTGCTCATTGAACGAATGGAAATAAATGTTTAAAATTCAGACTAGCGACCTATTGGTTCGATAGATGTGATCATCACTACTAATAATCCAAAAATGGCTAATTGATGTCACATATACAAAATAATATGTAACTGAAAATTCAAAGTTGAGGTACAATAAGAAACAAGGGAATATAAAAACTAAAATAGATTTGATTTTTTTATTTACTATTGTGTATATTAATGAGTGGATATTATCTAGTTTTGTTGGCAAAGTCTTGTAGAGATGGTACCCAAAACCTAGAATTGAATCCCGTCTACATCAATGTGTTTAATCGATCATTTACAACAACAACAAAAACAAGTATATCGATCTCAAAATTTTAAAAATCTGAAGTTTTCTTTTAGTTCCTTTAATTTTTAATCCTCTTTCCTAATACTTCCTCCTAATTCCTTTCTAACTTCACTTGGTATAGAGTTCACCATTCTCCTATTTCACATCTACATACTTAAATTTTAGATATTTATGGTTTTCCAATACCAATTGAAGGATGCAAATATACACTCAATCTCGAATCTTAGCTTCACGCGAAGTTAATTACTCATCTGTAGACATATTTTACTACGTCCTCTGTTTTTTTAGATGCAACATTTATCTTTTTGATGAGTGTATTAAAATAATTATATGTTGCAACTAAAAGACTTTTTTTAGGATCGCGACATTTATCTTTTTGATGAGTGTATTAAAATAATTATATGTTAGCAATTAAAAGAACGAGTAGTATTACATACTAAAACTCCAACACTATAAGTTTACTACTTTTCCTTTCTTCATATTTTGACCGTTCTCTTAAAATCGCATGATTGGTCATTGCAACTTGGAAGCTTTAAAAGTTAAACCTCTGACCTTAAGTTGAAAAATAAGGTACACATACTTCCTCTCAAACTAGCATTTTTTATACGCTATGTGTGCGTGTCATATTAACGCTTTTTTTATCAATTAGTTTTTCATCGGTGGTACAAAAAATTTGATTCGAACAGACATTCATAATTACTTTAAAATTTTTAAAAATATTTTTCTTAAATCAATGTTTCGTTGGTTTTTTAGTTACTTGTTCATCATAATTCAAATATAGTATTGAGAGAAGGAAATAAAAGTAGAAGAAAGCTTGTCGTTCAAATAAAGTGGAAGAATTTGTGCATCGGGTTGAATCGTTGAATATTAATAAAATGGAAGACTTTGATTTATATAATAGAGAATAGAGATTATTGAATAACGATCAACATGTAGGTTTTAAGATATTACCAGTATAATTATTAATATGAAATTCAAGTTTTTATTTTTTATTTTAATTGTGTCAATCAAGTTATATTGTCATATAATTTTTTATTGAACTTTTTCACACATATGTAAGAAGAGGAAATCATTCTCCTTAATTTAATATTTAATTGAAATTTCAAATTCAATTTTATTGTTAACTTGTTCAATATATATATGGCAATTGGCAAGTAGGAAGAAGAAAAGATTATTTAATATATATGACAATTTAAATTCATTAAGGGTATATCAGACTTTTTGTAAGAGGGACACCATCTTCCTCCCCCTTCACTTATATAATAGATATATTTGACACACTTCTGTTAACACGCTTGCCAATGCATATTTTTAACCATTAATAACTCTAATTTCCTATACATATAATTATAATTTATAAAAAGTTGATATTATAAAAATATATGTCGAGACGAATATAACAAGTTCCCATATGATTATATTTTGCCTTATATAAAATCCACAAAACCTTGTCAAAGGAGATTGTGTGAATAGTGGAAAAGTCAAACCGTGTCACATGTTTTAAAACGGAGGAAGTATTATCTAAATAATCTTGCAGCTTTTCATCTAGAAACAAAATTGTCGTTTACCCAACAATCTAGACATCATTCGAGCTTAAAGCTTACTTCCTCCGTTCTTTTTTAATGGCAACGTTTCTCTTATTTGGAAGTTTTATATTAATTACAACGTTTCCTTATCTGGTAATATTTACTCTTTATCTCTCTCCTATCACATGGCCCCCACCTTTTATGTATCTCTATCTCTCTCCACTTTACATGAATTTCTTAAAAAATGTGTCAATTAAATATGTCGCAATTATAATAAAACAAACGATGTATAAACTACAAATACTCATAATGTTTATATGATAAAACAATAACAACAAGTACTTTCCAAAATTGAAATTTACCTTTTTCATTAGCGACAACAAGTTGTACAGCAAGAATATAGAATAATAGCAAGGTCCTAAAATTTGAATAAATTAATTACCCCACCTTAAATTATTGTTTCAGTTAGCTAAATCTCCACCGTTGGTATTATGCTTAGCTATTCCCAGGAATACCGAATACGCATATTCCATAATTCTGCTTTCATCAAACACACTCTAAGGCCCACAAAACCCATGTTGCACGACATTGAGGGAATAATGAACAAGTCCCACTACATTGAAGGGGAATTATGTTATGTTATGAAGGTGAAAAATGAAGACATTATTGAGTTTTCGTCCTTTCCAATTTCCACGTGATACAGAACTAAAGAGAGAAAGAGACACCACAACCTCTCCAAAAATCAGATCTTCTATTGCCTGTCTTAGTTAGACATATCAAACCGTGGGTCCTAAACAGATGGCTTGAGTCGGGTTAGTATTAGGTTAAGTTCGTTTTAGAGGGATGTGGATCATATAATTTCGCTGTTTCAAAGTACTTGACATACTTTTCTCTATACCAAAGGCGAAGCCAGACAATATTTATAGAGGGGGTGGGAATTATTAGTCAAGCATGAACGGTTAGGCCAAGGATTATACTATGATGTATCTAAACTCAAAAAAAAAAACCGAGAGGCGAGGGGCCAAAGCCCTTCCGCCCAACATGGCTTTCGCCCATGCTCGACACAATTACCAATACATATATTTAACCATTAATATCTCTATTTCCCTGTAAAAAAAACTACAAAAAGTTGATGGTTTGAAAGTATATGTCGAGACTAATATTAACCAGATCCCACATGATTATATTTTTCTTTACGTTGAAATCACAAACATTGTGAAAAGGGAGTGTGAATAGTACAAAAGTCAAAATGTGTCCAGTATTTTGAAACGAAGAAAGTATACTTTAAGTCATTTCGTATTGATAAGTGCACGTGAGTTTCAGTTCAATAAATTCGTATCGGGGAAAAATCGAGAATTGACTTCGATTCGGGTCCCCAATTTGCTAGAACGATTATCGGATCTCATTTTTAAAAAGTTCGAAAACAACTTATTTGATAGGTAATTAGCTTCTTCCTAGTCCATTTGGTATTTTATCTTCCCTAAAGCAGGCAATTATAACCTCTTGGAAAGTCCTCATCTTAAACAAGTTAATGGTCAACAAAGACTACTGCAACATGATTGAAGGGGTTTAATAAGAGTTGCTCGCTCTTAATTGGGTCTACTTATATGGAAATCAACTCAAAAGCTCAAAACTATGATATGCTTATGTAACCAAAGCGCCTCACAATCTTGAGTACATAATTTGTGTCATCAATAGGATAAGCTTGTTGCGCATTGGCCCGAAACATCAAGAAACCCAACCATTATAAGATGCTTTCTTAATTTTGAACAATGGGCCAGTTCAGGTCCACCTTTGATGGCGTGAGATTCAATAAAAAAACTCACGCATGTTGTGCCACATTTCATAAGAGGAGAAAAACAGATTACTTAATAATAAACAAAAGAAATTATTTCTTAGATTTTTTTTTGATAAGGTAAAGAGAAACCTGCAAAGAGTTGGGGAAATAAAGGGGAACCCAAACTGCCCTAGGAAATAAAGGAACCCAACTTGCTAGGGTGAGAATCAACGAGGGCGCTAAGGCCTATGTGCAGGGTGGCTTATTCGGAAGGCCCCAATATATAGGGCCCAATTTTATTAGTTGTCTGCCCGAATTGAGAAAAATTACAAATAAAGTTCATTTCCAATTTATCGAGTGTAATGTTGGAAGAAGATTCAAAGAGGTTAATTCTATATGGTGTTCTGCTTCATCTCTCCCTATTCACCAAAAAATTTCAATCCTTATAAATTAATTTAGCACGGATCCTGAATTATACGAGACGGCCCTGAGAATCGATCCCAAGACCTCTTGGAACCAGGAGGGAAGCTCTAACCACTAGGGCCTAGACTATCCCTCACTCTCAATTATTTCTTAGATTGTTATTTGTTAGTTGGTTGTAGGATGGACCTCTTTTAATTTAAGTTTGCAAGTGGTTCAAATTCTCCTCTATTAAAGACCGCGACCTAAATCGATTTAAGAATTGACGAATTTAGACAAATCGACTCACCTAGATCTTGTCCAAGGTTCAAATTATAACAACCCAATTCGCTGATAATACTTAGGAAAAACACTTAAAACAAGTCCTTGTCGATACAAGCCTAAACATTAATAAAGAAACAATTGACTCGCTTACAATGCCAATACAGAAGATAGTAACTTCCAAGAAAACAGTGAGTAGCCAAATGCTGAAAATCATGCATTTTTTTTTAAAAAAAAAACATAAAACATACCAAGCAGAGAATAAAATTATGGTGATGAAAATTGTTGGTGAAAAAGAGGTATCTAAAAATGGACAAAAAGATGAGTTCACAAAAGATGAGATAAAGAAAAACATAACCAAGATCTAAATCATCAATATACTTAACTTCACCTGTTCAGCATTTAGAAACCTGTGTGTAGGGATGGCAATTGGGCGGGGTGGGTGCGGAGGATGGTACCTCCACACCCGCACCCGCATAAAATTCCCATCCCCATCCCCGCCCCACCACCCATTGCGGGGGAAAATTCCAAACCCATCCCCGCCCCACCAAATACGTATTAAAACCCATCCCCGCCCCACCACCCGCATGGGTACCCGCACCCGCGTCGTACCCACTTCATCCCCGCGCCCACCACCCGCATGGGTACCCACACCCGCTTCGTATCCTCGTCATACCCCACATATTTATATTTTTGCAAGATAAAATTATTAATAATATAAGTATATAAACAGAATTTTAATAATAAATATGCGGGGCGGGTGGGGATGGGGCTGAGGCGGGCGGGATGGGGCTGATATAGCATAAAATTCACACCCGCTCCACCACCCATTGCGGGTACCATTTTAATCCTCATCCCTGCCCCATCCCCGCCAAACCTAGACCCATCCCCGCCCCACTTGGGCGGGGATGGGGCGGGTCTCCTACATGACCCGCCCCACTGCCATCCCTACCTGTGTAAAAGGGCGAAAATAGAGATGGAAAAAAACGCCCATGTGATTAAAGAGAGAAAGGAAAACCCTACATGTCAAGAAAAAACATTTACTCAAAATAGGAAACTATTGTGACTACCAAAATAACCAATAGAGAAACTAAACAGTCAAGGTTAGTATATGAACACAACATATTGGATACGAAAAAAGTGATTTATTTCTGAATCTTAATTACGAAAATTCTAAATTAAACAGGTTAAACGGGTCATCACGATCACCTATTTCCCTACTGTAGCCTTCAATTTTGTTCAAAGGTATACTACGACTTCATTTAGGCTCCGTTTGATAGGGCGTAAAACATTTTCAGTGTAAAATGATTTTCATGGAAAACAATTTACAATGGAAAACACAATTCCAAAATTAGTTTTCAATTTGTTTGGTTCAAATGTAAGAAAAATGATGAAATGAAAGGAAAATGAAAGGGAAAGTAAGGAGGTTGTGAGAGGAGTGTACAAGAGAGATAAGGAAAACTGATTTCCCTTCATTTTGAAAGGAATATGATTTTCCATCATTGGAAGAGCAATTTTACTCCAAGGGAAAATGGTTTTACACTCCTCTACCAACCAAACAATGTAAAACTGAAAATAGAGGAAAACAGTTTTCCAGGAAAATGTTTTACGCCCTACCAAACGGAGCCTTAGATTCAAACATTAGAGCCAATTTTGCAAAATGAGATAAATTCCAAGAAAGTATAGAGAATATTATGCGTTCAGAACACATGCTCAAAAACAGGTTCTCATTTTAGAAAATAAAAAGGCAACTGGATACAATTTCTGAAGGACTAAAATAGAAAATGAGTTATACCTAAAAAAGAGGTTTGCAAAATGATTACTACAGATCCCGATCTTACATTTAAAGGAAGAAAAAAGAAAAGAATAATGTTGACCATATAACTCTATTTTTCACAAGACTGACTTCCAAATTATCATCATCATCATGTAGAAGTTTTAACCCCTTCAGCTTTGTAGTTGTCATCTAACGACATTCAAAAATTGTGCGATGAAATTTAAAAGTTGCCCAATTTGTAGGCGACCAAATGAGGAGAAGAAATCGCGAATTCCTCCCTCTGTTGCCTTGTGGTTTTGCGTCGATGATTCATTAGAGGTACTTGAAGAGCAAGCCACCGTGGGTGGCGAAGAAGGGGGCGAACACTAGTGACTCGACAGCCATAAGCTTGATTAGAATGTTGAGTGATGGTCCTGATGTGTCCTTAAGTGGGTCACCGATGGTGTCACCGATCACAGCTGCCTTGTGTGCATCTGATCCCTTGGGACCGAGTGTCCTTGCATGCTCTGAAGCACCAGCCTGTAACAAGTGCCATGGCCCAAATCATTAATCACAGCATATATATTTACAGTTCAAACAACAGGGGCTCAATTCGAAATTGAGTAACATACACAAAACAGTGAACCGTTTGCTAGAGATATAGTGTATATTCACATTACTGTCAAGTGTCGATAGTGGTTGTACCTTGTTTTTTTATCATTAAGGGATGGAATAATAAATAGTTAGGTGACTAATATAATTCATTTAATATAGTTGTGATCTTCTAAAGAAGCCAAAATAAATATATAGAAGTATAAAAAATAAAATAAAATAAACTTATTGCAAGCACTTGAAGTAACCAAACTGTTCCAGCGAATATATTCACTACTGTCAATAGTATTTGTACCTTGCTTTTTGGTGAATAAGCAATGAAGGTCAATAAAATAAGTAATGAAGGTCAATAAAACAATCAGGTGAATGGCCCAATTCTTGTATAAAGTTGTGATCATCTGAAGAAATTTATAATTCGTACACTCGAAGTACCCAACTGTTCCTAGTCCGGAGCCCACGAGTACCATAGACATTAGCATAAGAAATTCTTCACAAAAATAAACAATTACTCCTTCCGTTTCTTATCTACACTTTGTACTTTGCACCATTCACATACACCACTGTGGCCAATGTATGTGAGTTATATGCAAGGAAAAATATAGGAATGTAGTGATGTGCAATCCTGTTGGATGCGTTTTAATGTATATTTTCAGAATACCAACTTTTTATAATGTGAGTTATAAGCAAGGAAAAATATAGGCATGTCGTGATGTGGGATCCTGTTGGATTCATTTTAATGTATATTTTATATATATTATGCATTCAAAGAATCCTGGATGGCCAGGCAGAAGAGGAACTTTTTAGTTAATCATAGAAACAAATGTCGAAATAGAAAGTGTCAGGCTTCCCGTCGATCTGCTTACCTCAATGTACTTCTTGGCATTGTCCCAAGCACCACCAGTGTTGGATGCAGAAATAGCAATCTGCAATGCACGAGAAGCAACATAGATGAAGGGAATATATCAGAATGAAATGTTATACAGGAGAGAATTTTCATATTCCCTTGTCTATGAACTGTTCGCCAAAACGCAACACCATCAGGAAAGACTGTTACCTGTACACCAGACACAAGAGAACCAGCAAGAACGCCAGACAGAGTTTCGACACCAAAGAAGGTTCCAACAATCAATGGTGTGAGCATGACAAGAGCACCTGGGGGGATCATCTCCTTGATGGAAGCATCAGTGGAGATCTTGACACAGGTAGCATAGTCGGGTTTGGCAGTGCCTTCCATCAAGCCAGGGATGGTGTTGAATTGCCTTCGGACCTCTTCAACCATTTTCAAAGCTGCACTTCCCACACTCTTCATTGTCATGGCAGAGAACCAGTATGGAAGCATGGCTCCCACAATGAGACCAATGAATACTTTGGGGGTCAGCACATCCACAGTTTGGATGGATGCACGGCTTACAAAAGCACCAAAGAGAGCAAGAGAAACAAGAGCTGCAGAACCGATTGCAAAACCCTGAAAAGATGGAAGTTTTTTTTATGTGTAGATCATTACATAGAATAATAATAAGTATAAGCTGATCATTGACGGGTGGCCCAAATGACAAGGCATATGGGATAATGGGACATAAGATAAGTCCAGCATGTCCACAAGGTCCAAGGCCAACGTCAACATAATATACAATTATACATGCTAAAGCCAGGGCCAAGCCCATATCTGATCCGCCGTCAATTACACATATATAAAAAAAATGTCCAAAACCTTTCCAATAGCAGCGGTTGTGTTTCCAGCAGCATCAAGGGCATCAGTTCTCTCACGGATTCTGTGGCTCATACCAGCCATCTCAGCAATGCCTCCAGCATTATCACTGATAGGGCCATATGCATCAATAGCCAATCCAGTGGCAATGGTGCTCAGCATACCAAGAGCAGCCATAGCAATACCATACATAGCTGCAAAGCTAAAACTGACAAAAATGCTGATAGCAATGGCAAAAATAGGAATAATGACTGATTTGTAACCCAAGGCCAGGCCAAAAATAACATTTGTGGCAGCTCCAGTTCGGCAAGAATCAGCAACATCTTGCACAGGGCTACAAATAAAGATGATAATCATAAGCTTTACAAAGATATGTAACTGAGTGGAAAATTAGAAATGTAAGTTGTTGAAAGAGATACCTGTATGCATTGCTAGTGTAGTATTCAGTCACAAATCCAATGATGAGCCCAGCCCACAACCCAACAGCAACACATAAAAACAATTGCCTACATGTTCACAAAGAAGCAATTAGTATTGACATTAAACAAGACTACATTACATTCGGAAGCAACAATAACAACGCCAAAACATTTATCACACTAGGATGGAGTCGGCCGCATAAGTCAAGATTCTATCTCTGGTGGTCCCATATATGGCCATGTCTAATGTACTATCCAAGACAAAGTAAAGATCGAGCCTCTACTTGTATGATGTAAAGATCAAGGCAAGAATTGATAATATATAGGAAGTACAATGTGGATATGGCATAGACTATTGTTATTTCAAAGAAGCGTGGCCTGAAAGCAGCTGACAACAAATGCAAAAAATTTTACGAGAAAATAATGCCGGCCTATATAAGAAATGTATTCATGAAAAATATAAGTATATATGAGAGAGACAGAGGAATAGAAGAGAGAAGCTTACCAGTTCTGCACCTCCTTCTGAGCTCCAAAGTCAAAAATGGTAAATGAAGTAGGAAGAGCGATCCAAGAAATAACTGCAACTCCAACAGTCATAAGAGCAGTGGAAATGATTAGCTGCTTCTTGAGTGCAGGCTCGATCTCCTTAACAGCCTTGATCTCAAAGAAGTCGGTTGCAAATAAGGTTGTGATCAAGCAAACAATAATACCAACCGAGCTAACCAACAATGGGTACATCATTGCCGTCAAATCATGGGAAATACCGAATGAGGAAATGGATGCAACAACAAGAGCAGCACAGGACGACTCAGCGTAGGATCCAAAAAGATCAGAACCCATACCAGCGATATCCCCAACATTGTCGCCGACATTGTCAGCAATAACCTAGGGAAAGAAATAGGCCATCCATGTAAGCTTCTACACAAGAACATTCACAACTTAACCAAGTTATTGTAATATCAAATATTTGGACAGAGAAGAAAGCTTACAGCTGGATTTCTGGGGTCATCCTCAGGGATGTCCCTTTCAACCTTACCGACAAGATCAGCACCAACATCGGCAGCTTTTGTGTAAATACCTCCAGCAACTCTACCGAAAAGGGCCATGGATGATCCTCCAAGACCATAACCAGTTATAGCTTCAAACAGACCTTCCCAGTCATCACCATAGTAAATCTTAAAGAGAAGGATAGTAATGTAAAGCACCAAAAGACCATTTGCAGCAAGTAGGAATCCCATGACAGCTCCAGACCTGAATGCTACAATGAATGCTTTGCCGACACCCTTTCTAGCCTCTAGTGTTGTTCGGGCATTTGCGTATGTGGCAATCTTCATCCCGAAGAAACCAGAACCCAAAGAAGTGATAGCGCCAAGCAAGAAGGACACTGTGCTGAAGATAGCAGTGGCAAGAGCAGGCTTGCACCTCCTGGTTTTGTCATAGGTACACTCCTGGCTACTTGTGCTGAAGCCCTCCACAGATCCAAGGAAAAGGAATATCAACACAGCAAAAGCAACCATAAAGATACCAACATACTGGTACTCGGTGAAAAGGAAGGAAGTTGCTCCTGCAAGAGTCAAGCGAAATGGTTATGATAACAAAAAATATGGAGACGAGGATAGGAGGATTCAGTAAAGACAGCACATTGAAGTATGACAGTTTGTGCATAGATTTCTATCCACCTTACTTACATCAGCTTCGCTAAAACCTTTTAAGAAAGAGTTTATAAAACAAGAGCAATGCCTTCACATATTCTAACAGTCAATAAATGTCAAAACAAGTGTCGACTCAAGTTAGTTATTTAAGAGCAGCCACAGTCACTGCCTATTCAAGTGTCATGTACTTCCTCCTATCATGATATAATGTCTGATAGAAGAAAATTCTGTCCAGCAACAAAACTAAATCTTGATAACGTATTAATCAGCTGTACCAGAAGAAGGATCATTAAATTTATATATATAGTTCAGTTTGCTAACAGGACAGCATCAATGAAGCTCATGGAACATATACGCCTTTCTACACTATCATCACACACACACACAGTGAAGCTCATGGAAGTTTATATTATAGCCTTTCTACACTATCATCGCACACACATAAGAGATGTCGTACCAAGCAGATACTCGACCCACCAATTCTTTCTACCAAAAACTTTTCACCAAACATAGATAACTAGAAAAGGATCAGCCTAATGGAGCATACGGGCCATATGACTCTGCAAGGTGCTATACGCAAACAAAAAAAGCTCAAACTGAAATGATGGGAAAACCCCATTCATCACAGTAACAGGAGGCATCAATTAGGCAAAGCAGCATTTAGTCTCAGTTAGGTAGACAAATTTCAACACTTCCAATTACTAGACCAAATTTATGATGTAGAGGGGAAAATATGACGTGGGAAGGAAAAGGAGCAGTGACCTATTTTTAGTTATTGGAAAATAAATCCAGGTAAACAGCTATAATTGTAAAGCACATATAGAAGCGTTGGAATTATATGTTTCTATGAGCCTCTCTACTCAAGGGACAACTATTTTCACTATCTCATCCATAAAATTTTAGAGAAGCGACTAGAAAGATGAATGATTTCTCATTATCTCAATTGAAGTAATGAGCCTCCCAATATGGAAAGGCTCATTAATCGACCAATCTCTGTGTTCCTTAGAGGGATATCTTAGTTGGATTTCCCAAAAGCTCCAGCCCACGCGAAGTTAGCAACAAGGTCCACAACATGATATACCCACAACCCCATTGACATAGAGTCTATTATTTACGTGAAACGAAACAACAAAGGAAAGATTGAAAAAATTGAGGCTACTAGCTACCAGCTAAGTAGTACCCCATAATATGTTTAAATAATAATATAAAGATTCAACTAGTCCTAAATGGAAGAGGGAAATGAACAAATAACTACACAGACATAGTACAAAACTGAGCATTATTCAAGCCTCACTGTCCCCCTTGTTTCAGCAATGCCGCTCAAGGCAAGATCACAAGCAGCATATTCCACTATAAATTAGTCCTGAAGAGATAGCAGGCCAGTTCACAATTCCACTACTACACTAGAAAAACAAAGCTCAACTGCACAGGCAAGATACTATATGAAGCAAATGTGCATATTTTAGTAGTGAAAAATAAAGTGACAAAACAAATCTTGATTTACAAGTCAGCAAACCATGTGCATAACATTAAAGATATAATTAAAGATCAGATCTAAATTGAAAACTCCTAGGATTTGACAAGATTATATTACTAATTTTACTATATAACAATCTCATACTATCCCCACATTCGTGGGCATCGGGCCCAAAATCAGCATAATCATGATCATAACAACATGACTAAACAACATTCACAGCACAGCAACCTCACAAGTCTCAAATATTTTATTCTGTTTTATAACCTACTTAAACACTCCATTTTATTGAATGATTTCCTACACAGAAGTACAGCCAAAATTACTAGATGTATCCCAATTCCCACATAAAGATTATTAAATCAAACATCATTGAAAGTTTGAAACAAGTAAAGCCAAAACTTAAACTTTGATAAAAGCAACAAAACCTAGAACAAACAAATCAGAATCAAAACATTGAACATCACAAACATATACACAAATGAAGGTTTAACATATTCCAATACTAATCAGATATACCGGGGGGGAATGCACCGTTTCGAATTATCATTCACAAAAAGTGAGCGAGCTAGAGATTAATTGACAGTAACAAAACCAAAGACAAACAGCAGAACACTTTTCCCTCTCTTCTTAATCCAGAAATTACCACTAAATTGCCAATGTAAGCTAAAATGTGTGTGCTAACAATAAATCTAACAGCAATTAACCTACACAATAGTATCACCAAAAAATATTCCATACAATAAATCATAAAAGCTCATCAATTTCAATTTAAATCAGTCTTTTTCCCTCAACTAACAATATTAGGTATAACACAACTTGAAGAATCAAAACACACATTAATGGAGTCTACAAATCAATGTATATATTTTTGAAAAAACAAAAGTTACCCAGATCAAATCTACCATAATAATTTAACCACTCAATAGTCAAAATCTGGAGCAACTAAATCACAGAAAAAAAAAACTTAGTGCTTAAACACATAATCTCTAGATTAGAGCTAGAGATAATGTTAATTGTAGAGTATAAGTTTTAGCCAAATTTAATAAATAAATGTGAGCTCCAAATACTAGTGGATTATCATACAAAAAGGTCCAATTCACACTCCAAACATTCCAACCATCAAATCAAGGAGAATAAATCTCAACCAAAAAGAATTACAGGTGAATAAAGCTTACATCTTTATTTAATTTTTCACACCTTCATATAAAGCACAATAACTTTCAAATTAATTAATATCAGGAAAAAAAAAACAAATCCAAAGAAAACTCACAAAATTCAAAATAAAAAAGCTCCCAACTTATATTTAATTCACACACACAAATAAAGAACAACCCACAACTTCAAATCAATCAATATATATAAGAAAAACAAAATCCAAGAAAATCAAGCAAAACACAGAAAATTATATCAAAAACCCAGAAAAAGATATCAAAAACCCAGAAAATTATATGAAAAACCCAGAAAAAAATAACCCAAAAAAGAGCTGAAAGAAAAAGAAATCACCTTCAGAAATAGCATTCTGAATTTCAGCACATTTAGCAACAACACTTTGGTCATTAAGACCTTCTTCTTCTTCAATCAAACTATCAGAAAATCCATTTTTGTTGTTATTATTGCGGGTAGAATCAGGGGAAAGCTTGACCTGAGAAACGATGTACCATTGAAAGAGAGAGAAAGCGATTCCAATTACAGCACATACGGGAATGATAATCTCTGTTATGAGATCTGGAAGAATAGCTGCACCCATGATTTTTGAAATGGGGGAAGAAAAATGAAGAAGAAGAAGATAAGGAGAGAGAGAAAGAAGAGGGTTTGGAAGAGAGGGAGAGGGAGAGGGAGAGGAAGAGTGTGAGAAGTGTGGGGTTTGGTTTTATAGGAAGGATTGAGGAGGGAAAGGGATATTAATTAAGGTAAGTAATCCTCAAAGTTGAGGGGTTTTTACTTTTTATATACTACTTCTAATTAGGTGGGACTTTTTTAATTTTATAATTCATTTAATTATTGTTGTTGGTATTATTATTATTATGGTCTTCGATTGGTAGTATTTTAATTCGGCAAATGCTAATGGGTATCCAGTAACACCCCGATTCTTTCGAGTCTTGAAAAACTTCGGTGAGGCCACCTATCCCTGGGACTACTCTACCAAAGACGCTTAACTAGAAAGAATCCGGGGCAGAAATAAGTCTCTCCGAAATAAAGATGATCTTGTTGGAATAAGTAACTCGCTAAATCCTTTAAAGAATCATGGGGCTATTACAAAGATCTCCGGGAGTTGGATAAAGGAACCTAATTTCATATATTACTCTCCCAAAGTGATGTTTACTATAACTTAGTTGGTAAAGTCTTGTCTAAGATCGGATCTCGTTTATATCATTGTGCTTAATTGCTCTCTAACATCAAAAGAACACTTTGAAAGATAACTATGAGAAGAATCTTATTGAACCGAAACTTGTAACGAGTGTATTGGAGTCAATTATGTAGGTGACACGTGAAAGTGGGAAGAATGGTAACAAAAATCTTAGCCCTATAGAGCTTCTAATGGGGTTTGGTTAATCTGTTATTGAATGTTAAAGAGAATCATGTATGCGTGTTGTATTATTTAATAATTAAACTAAGTTTTCAAAGCTTGTGTAATGCACGAGTTAGAAGATAAAAAACATAAATACTTTATTATTAGATTTCTTTTTCTTGTGATTCTTATCTTAACATAATCACATGATTAATTGTTGTGCAGTTGTGCTGCATGTAATATATTCGATACTCCCACTTTTTAATGACAAACTAGTTATTAGGCTCAGTTTCCCCTGCAGGTAAGGAAAATTTTCATTTATTAATATTATCCTTTAAGATGATAACACTAAATGTTATTTGGTCTAAATGGTTAAGACTTTAGTATATGTTCTTGAGGTCCTGGATCAAACCCCTATGCTACGCAATTTCTAATTTTTTTATTGTTGTGGATTACATTTAGTAAAACTCCCTTAGAGAGAGCGCCACGTGACAACGTTCCTTGTTTAGGCGCACCTTTTAATATATTAATATAGATAACTAGTATTTAGTCTCGGGCTACGCCCCGCGTAATGACATTTTTTATTTATTAATATTTTACTTTAAAATGATAACACTAAATATGACATGGTTTAATGGTTAAGACTGTAATATATGAGTTTGAAGCCACGGGATCAAATCTTATACAAAGCATTTCTAAATTTTTTTATTGTATGTGAATTACATGGATTAAAAAGTCCTAATAGAGAGCGACATATGGCACCCTTCCTTGTTTAGGAACGACTTTTAATATATTAGTATAGCTATTAGAGGCCAGTTTTGGTCAAATGGTTATTTTGGAAAATAAGTATTAGGAGGATAGTTAATTGAAAGAATTTTTTTCTCACAATAATGCTACTTATAAATATTTCTCAGATTGCTCCAAATAAAAAAATAACTCCCCCCATGTTATCCACGTAGGATGGGTTGGGAAAAAGAATCATAAACAAAACCACTAACTGAGGTAAAAAAAAGAACAAAATATTCTCAAAACCGCTAATTAAGTTAGCGGTTTAGGTTAGTTTTTTATATTAAAAACAAAAATGTTCAAGTGTTATGTGAATGGGCCGGGTTGTGATGTACCCAAACTAAACCGCTAACTCGGTTAATCTAAAATAAACCGTTCTTAAAGTTAGTGATTTTGTAAAGTATGAAATGCTAACTCAGGGGTCGTTCGGTGTACTTGTCAATTTTCAATTTTTGGCTTAGTGATTTTAAAAGTCATACGATATAAGTTGTCTAATAAATTTAACAATTGTCATTGTTATACTAACCCTGTAATTTTCAAAAATTATTAACTGGAACCTATTTTTTATGGTTTTTATACTCTTGTTTATAGTCTTTTAAAAAAAACTGAAAACTGAAAATATAAAATGATATTGAACATACCTTCCGTTAGTGATGTATTTTTGTAAAATCGCTCATTAAAATAGTGATTTACCTTATGTAATGGCTAACCTTTGCACTTAACTTTTTTTAGAAAAAAAAAACTCAACAGTTCATGTTCTATGTAAATCGTATGGAGGAACTTTTTTTTTATTTTGGAGTAAAGTGAAAATTATTTGTAATATTGGCGTTACTGTGAGAACAAAGTTGGTTTAAAACTTATTATGGATTTCTTTTTATCATTTGTGATAGATAAAAGTCATAAAACCATTTGCTGATTTGCATTACAAGGTGTCACATCATATGCGAAGTCAATTATAAGTTAGTGTCTACCACTTTCACAAATATTGAAAATGTAGTTGATTTTAGTTACTGGAATGCTAAAAGTTGCATCGAGAATGTTTTTTTACTTAATAAGTACAGATATTGAATTAAGATAATATAAGCCTATATCTTAGTTAAGTTAATTATCAAGTGATCACATCCTATATTATATAACATGCGTATTGTACTGTCTCTTTTAACAAACACAAAACGAAGGGAATATCAAAATACTCCATCTCATAGTTATCCAAATAGCTTTTCACGTTTCTTTATAAGTTTAAAAGAAAAAATAAAATAAAAATAAAGCATGCTTCAATATTCTTACATCATCCCTTTTTTGGTTCTAATTCCCTTACTTTTACTTTTCTCATCAACGAAATTTGCATTAATTAAAAATCGAAATTACAAACTAGAAAATTATCACACAAATGATAAGTTGAACCTAACCAAACACTAAACTGAGCTTTATTAGCTCTTACAAATCATATTAAAGAAAAACATGTAAAAATGGTAAAGCAACTGGTAAAACTTCTTGTTGTGGAGGTGTTCGATGTCCAACGATTGTGACGATTGAGTCATAACACTGATGTTTGGTGTTGTAGAGATAAACAAAAAGACATTGCAACTTCTTAGAGAAAGACAACATGCATAAAAAGGGTATATTATATTTCTATCAGCCCTATTTATACTACTATAAACTAATAATCCTAAAAAATTTCTATTTTGAAAAAACATATTGGAAGGAACGAGATGGAGTATTTTATTGTAGGTTAATTTTGATTATGCGGTGTCATGAAGATGAAATTAGAACAATTCATCGTTGGATCATCGTCAAGTAGAAATGATGTTGGATCATCGCCAACTAAGGAAATGACATGGGATAATTACCATATTAGTATTATGTTGATCTAATCTAATCTAATCTAATCTAATCTAATATAATAAATAATTAAAATCAATGCACGTAGATTTGAAAAAGGGTGACAGAAAGGCAAGGGTAAGAAATAAAGATCTACACGGTTTTGTGACGTTTACACCCAAATAAAACACGGGATTGTGACGTGTAACATGATTAAGAAATATGTAGCGCCAAAGGTATGGGCGAAATCTGGGTGTGAATAATTGAAATTGGTAAACACCATTACATAAGCATTCACTAATTCAAATTAGAGCGTTCCCCTTTTAAAAAAATCAAATTAGAGCGTGTTCTATATCTATTATCTAATATCTACCCATCGTATTTTATTTAGGGTCCGTTTGGTTTGATGGAACACATTTTTAGTGGAAAATGATTTTCCATGAAGAACGTTTTTAGGTGGAAAATGCAAATGATTATTAGTTTTCCTTTGTTTGGTTCAATGGAAAACCATTATGCTAAGAAGGAAAAAATGGAGATATTGGGAATAGGATACTGGAGGGAAATAGTTTTTCTTCAAATTTTGGAAGAAAATGTTTACAAAGGGATGTAAAACTCTTCTCCACCTTAGATATCCTTTTTAAATCCCTTGTCTAACCAATCAATGGAAAATAGGGAAAATTATTTTTCTTGGAAAACATTTTTTTTTTCAAAAACAAACGGGGCATTTAAATTTACGGTTATTTCACCATATACCCCTGACAAATCAAGAAATTCACCATATACCCTCAATGTTTCAAAAATTCACCATATACCCCTAAGTTTCCGAAAATGTTCACCAAACACCCTTTTTCTAACGGACGTTAGGTTACCGTTAATGTTATTTACAATATTGCCATCATTAACCCCTAATCCCTAATTCTAATCCTAATACTAACCCTAATTCTAACCCTACCCAAACCCTAACCCATCCTCCCCTCCCCCAAACCCTAACCCACACAACCCACCACCACTCCCTCCCTCCACCCCCCCCCACCCAGCCCCCACCCCCCCTCCCTCCACTCCACCGCAGCCCCTCCCCCACCCCCCCCCTCCACCGCCGATGCCCATCCCCACCGCCCTCCCCCTTCCCCGTCGACTCCCTCCCCACCCCCCCTCCCCTTCCCCGTCAGCCGCTCCCTTCCCTCCCCTTCCCCAGTCTGCTCCCTCCCCCTCCCCCACTCCCACCCTCCCCGTCGATTTCCCCCCTTCCCCGCTTGAATCGGTTTAGAATTCGAAACCCACCCCCCCCCTCCCGTAGAATTCGAAAACCCCTCCGCTCGAATGAATTAGGCTCGATTTCTAGGGTGGCTCGATTTTTAGGGTGGCTCGATTTCGAATGGTGGAGATGGTGGTTCGAATGGCGGAGAGAGAGAGCACGTTCGAATGGTTCGAATTAGACTCGAATTCTAGGTTGCTCGATTTCGGGCGTGGGTTGGTTCGAATGGTGGTCCGGGGCGGCGGGGGGAGGGCGGGGGCAGCGGGCGGAGGGGAGGGGAGGGGATGGGGCTGCGACGGGGAGGGGGTGGGGAGGGGATGGTCCAAATTCTAGTCCGGTCCGACCCTGATCTTTGCACAACCCTAGATATATGGGAAGGGGGTTTTTCATTATTCCGGGTCTGAGCTTGGGCCTGACCCTGAAAAATAGTAGAAAGTTAAAAAAGATAACAAAATTAGATGTAAGAGAATATGCAATGTCCATTCGCTACTATCAATATGCTTCCTCTGTTTTTTAATTCCTCCATTTCGTTTTTCACGTTTGCCGATACGCTTATCTGAACGTCAATATCTCTATTTGCGTATAAGTAAAAATTATAAACATTTGATATTTGAAATCCTTGTATTGAGACGAATCTAACAATACCCCAATTTACAAACTTGGTTGATGAATAGTGTCAAAGATGAAATGGTACAATTAAAAGAAAAACTGAGGAAGTATATAATGGAGATAGAAGATTGAGAGAAGAACGAGTATAAGTGAGATAATGGTGAGAAAGGAATGAGATAGGCTGGGAGTGGCAATATTGTCAAGTGGAGTTAGACGGTTGACTTATGAAATATTCCTCTTTAATGGTAGACATTTTTATAATCTCATTAGTTTTCATGCTGTAAATAAACTAAGAAGACTAAAAATTAATCACTACTATATTTGTTTATATTGGAGAACTTTAATTCCATAACCTTAGAATTAATGCACTTGCCTTTTGGTCTCACTAAGAAGACCAAGTGATGAATAGTTTTCCCCCTCTCTCTAAAAGTTGCCCTAAAATCCCAAACCTTAGAAACCCCTAAGCGCCCCTGCCGCCACCCCGCAAACTTGCTGGTGGCCGCAGGGTCGCCGGCGAGCCTGCATCGGTCTTCTCTTCGTTCTTAGTGTAGGCGTGTCCCCCTCCCCGTTCCCCTGAGTCGAGTCCATCGCCCTCCCCGTTCCCCTGAGTCGAGTCCATCGCCCTCCCTGCTTCGTCGCATCGTTTCCCCCACCTCGTCTCCCCCTCCCCTCTTCTCGGTTGTCGTTGGTGGCCGCGCTCTCGCCGCCGAAGTTTTCCCCATCCCCTGGTTGTTGTTTCCCCTCTCCCCATCCCCCGGTCGTTGGTTCCCCCTCCCCTCCCCCTGTTTCGTCTTTTACCTTCCCAAGGTTCGTCGGTTTCCCTTTCACCTCCCCTCCCCCTATTTGTCGGGCTTCCCCTCCCCTCCCCTCCCCCAGGTTTTTCGGGCTTCCCCTCCCCCGGTTTTCGGGCTTCCCCTTTCCCCTCCGCCGGGTTGTTGAGTGTCCCTCCCTAGTTATGTTACTTTTAAGTATGCTGGTGTTTTTCTTAGTATGTGTGGTAAATCTCCAAATAGTTGGAGTTAGTTGTTTCTTTCGAGTTGCGAAAGCTGTTCTTCGTGGTTGGTTGTGGAAATCAAAAAGTGTTTGTCAGTTGGATATGGGTGGTTCTACCTTAGATCTTAGAAATTGGAAGTAGAGAGTGGAGATCCAATAGTTAGGGATCCCTCCGTTGGTCATTCTAAAGAATGTGAGCGTGGACGAGGCGATGAAAGGTTTTCATGGTTGGGACGTGTTTTCCGGTTTCTCAAATCGGAGTTGTGTTCGAGAGCTCAAAAATGTTTAGCTCTCTTTTTAGCTTGGCATTGATCTTAATGATCATTGCCTTGAAAAAGTCAAATCTGAAGGCGGCACCCCAATTGCATCTAGTGGTTTTTAGCACGCCAACTCAAATTCGTTTCTCCTACCTACAGGAGAAACCTGAAATACTCTCTCAAGAGAGTAATGAGTCACCTAGGAAACGTGACTCTTCAAAAAAATCACGAGCCAAGAATTCCAAGCGACGAAGAGTTGTTGGGATTGCTCAGCGGCGAGATGCGAAGCTCACCGTTGGTTGATAGTTGTACGGATCGTGAACGATATTCGCTTCCTCCACCACTTCCATCAGTTTTGCCTCAATCATCACAATCATTACAATCATTGAACAACGACGATCTCCATATCATGCGACTCTTTATCGGTTTTACTAGCTTGTTTTTGTTTTATATGGTTTGTAAGAAATAATAAAGCTCATTTAGTTTGGTTTACTTTGTTTTATGTTTGGTTGTATTAGCATTAGACTGTACTTCCTTTTTTTATTAATGCAAGTTTTCTCGTTGTTAAAAAAAAAATCCATTACCTTAAATCCCCTCCTACTTATATAGGACAACGTTTGTAATTTGACATTTAGTTTGATCAACAGTATATTTGAGCTGGACCATCAGGCATCATTGATGCATAATAATGGGATAAATAGGAATACTACCCCATGTCAAACTCATAAAAACAAGAATTTGCATGTAGAAGGTGGTGACCAGCCCACATATTTATTGAATGGCGTGCAATTGGCTGCAGAAGATAATAGTCGCTTTCCTTAGCTAACTGCCTTTTGATTTTCATGATTCTTGTATTCTTCCTAGCATCTTAAAGGGAAAATTCGATAGGCTATGTTTAGTTCACCTGAAATTTTCTGATCTGAACTTATCTGATCTGATCTGATCTGATCTGATCTGATCTGAACTTATTTTTTCTGATCTGATCTGATCTGAACTTATTTTTTCGATTCGATCGATTCGATCGATCGATCGATTCGACCGATTCGATCCGATCTCGATTCGATTCGATCCGATCTCGATCCGATCGATCTTATCTTATCTTTTAAAAAACATATTATTACTAATATTATTGTTACTTTGTATTTCATTACTAGTATTACTATTATTATCATTTTATTAGTATGCACAACTTTCAATAATAATAATAATAATAATAATAATAATAATATAAATAATATAATAATAATAATAATGATAATAACAATAATAATAATAATAATAATAATAATAATAATAATAATTATTATTATTATTATTATTATTATTATTATTATTATTATAGCATAATTAGTTTTTTTTTTTTTTGAAAAAGAGCACATTAGTATATGAACACACAATTACAAAATAAAAGACTAAGACTTTGGTCCAATGGCATAGGCTTACTTACCTCCCACATGGGAGGCCGTTCAAATCTTGGTGGAAGATATATTTTAATATTGTTGTGGGTGGGGGAGGGGGTTGGGGGCTTGTGGGGTTTTTAGGTGAGTGACTCACATGTGCGAGGACCCTGCAAAAAATTCATCTTACCACGGATTCCCGAAAGGGGCTCAAAAAAATTAAAAATAAAAAAACACTCATGTTCAAGGTCCGTTAATAATAAAAATTTAGGTAGTAATGAAAAGAACATATAATGATATTAAAAAAAGAACATATACCTGAAAGAAAGATACAAGATCTATTTAAAGAACACATTTTAAAAATAAAAGATAGATGTTATTTTTATATTGATGACATGTTTGGATCTAACTAACAACATGTTATTTGTTATATCAATAAATTGTTCTTTTTTATCATAAATAAACCTATAAATATATATAATCATATGATCTTGAACAAAATGGTTAAATATTCTTCTTATATCGTTGTCTTGTTCTATATAAACTTTGTTTTTAAAGATAAGTTGAAATCCTTTGTAGGGAAAATTTTAAACGTGATGACAACACCATTGGTTATCCCATACTACTCATATTTTATATAAACTAGTAATATATAATTTATATTATTCTACCAAAATTCTTTTAAAAAATAAACATCATATACTATTGTCATGTTCGTTACACGTACAACATCAAAAAAGAACATCACATATCAAAATTATTAATTTGAATAAATATAAAAAAGAACACTTATAAATGCCAAAAGAACATCCTTCTTCGAACACAAATAGCTTCAAATAGTGATATCAATGACATTTATAATAATAGCAACGACATTAATAATAATTACCAATATTAATATTTAATAATTACAACAAGGACAATAATAATAATCTTTTTGACAAATGTACTAGTAAATAGTAATATTAATAGTAATAGTAATTGTATAAAGTAATAATAATAATAATAATAATAATAATAATAATAATAATAATAATAATAATAATAATAATAATAATAATAATAATAATAATAATAATAATAATAATAATAATAATAATAATAATAATAATAATAACAACAATAATAATTATTACAATAACAATAATAGCATTAGTAATACTAATAATCATAATAATCATGATGATAATAATAATAAGTTTTTAAATATAAGCATAATCCGAACTTATCCGATCCGATCGAACTTATCCGATCCGATCCGATCCGAACTTATCCGATCCGATCGATCGATCCGATCCGATCCCGAACTTATTTTTTTTCGATCGATCGATCTCAACTTATTTTTTCCGATCGATCCGATCCGATCCGATCCTGGTCCGATCCGATCCGATCCGATCCGAAATAGCAAAAATAAGGTGAACCGAACATAGCCTTAGTGCTTGACATATACACTTATTCGAAAGAAGATTCCTGGATTCCAAATGCTGAAGTTACAAGAATTTAACTACTTTGATCGTGTAACCATGGTATGGTGTAGTTTAGGACTTAGGAGATATGACCACTATGGCGCATTTTTTGGACTTATTTTCAAAGAAAATAAGTAAAAATAAGTTCGGTTCAAAGAAAATAAGTTCGATTCAAAGAAAATAAGTAAAAATAAGTTCGGTTCAAGCAAAAATAAGTTCGATTCGAAAAAATAAGTAAAAATAAGTTCGGTTCAAAGAAAATAAGTTCAAGTATACTATAATGTTGTAATTATTATATTTGTTTTCAATATTACTATTAATATTGTTATTATTATTAATATTATAATAACGATGAATTTGTAATTATTTTTAATTTTTTTTTTTTTATTTTTTTTTTTTTTATATTTTTATATTTTTTTATATTTTTATATATTTTATTTTATTTTATTTTTATATTTTAATATTTTATTTATTATTATTATTATTATTATTATTATTATTATTATTATTTATTATTATTATTATTATTTATTTATTATTATTTATTATTTACTATTTACTATTTATTATTTATTATTATTATTATTATTATTTATTATTATTATTTATTATTTATTATTTATTAATTATTATTATTATTTATTTATTATTATTTATTATTTATTATTTATTATTTATTATTTATTATTTATTATTTATTATTTATTATTTATTATTATTTATTATTTATTATTTATTATTTATTATTTATTATTTATTATTTATTATTATTATTATTATTATTTATTATTTATCATTTATTATTTATTATTTATTATTTATTATTTATTATTATTAATTATGATTTTTATTATTATTATTTGTTATTATTATTATTTATTATTTATTGTTTATTATTTATTATTTATTATTTATTATTTATTATTTATTATTTATTATTTATTATTTATTATTTATTATTTATTATTTATTATTTATTATTTATTATTTATTATTTATTATTATTATTATTATTATTTATTATTATTATTTGTTATTATTATTATTTATTATTTATTATTTATTATTTATTATTTATTATTTATTATTTATTATTTATTATTTATTATTTATTATTTATTATTTATTATTTATTATTTATTATTTATTATTTATTATTTATTATTTATTATTTATTATTTATTATTTATTATTTATTATTTATTATTTATTATTTATTATTTATCATTATTATTTATTATTTATTATTATTAATATTATTTATTATTTATTATTATTTATTATTATTATTATTATTATTTGTTATTATTATTATTTATTATTTATTATTATTTATTATCTATTATTTATTATTTATTGTTTATTATTTATTATTTATTATTTATTATTTATTATTTATTAGTATTATTATTATTATTATTATTATTATTATTTATTTATTATTTATTATTTATTATTTATTATTTATTATTTATTATTTATTATTTATTATTTATTATTTATTATTTATTATTTATTATTATTATTATTATTATTATTTATTATTTATTATTATTATTATTATTATTATTTATTATTTATTTTTCTTTAGCAAAAATAAGTTCAGTTCAGCAAAAATAAGTTCAGTTCAGCAAAAATAAGTAAAAATAAGTTCAGTTCAGCAAAAATAAGTTCGGTTCGGCAAAAATAAGTTCGGTTCGGCAAAAAAATAAGTAAAAATAAGTTCGGTTCAGCAAAAAAATAAGTTCGGTCAAAAAAATAAAATAAGTTCGGTTCGGTTCGGTTCGGCAAAATAAGTTGAAAAGAACAGGCCTATATTACATCCCGAGCTTGATTCAGTTAAAATTCAAATCAACATGTTATCAAGTTGGGCAGTTTTTAATTCAGGTCGAAAATCGTGCGAGAAGCTCTAATAATTTCTCACTAGTCACTAAAACCCTACTTATGTTAAAGTTGTAGAAAAAAGTTGTGCACTATTATAAAGTGTGAGAAAATGTCATAAATTAGTGCTAATAAAATTGGAATTTTATATCGTTTTAAAATGTATGCATTGGATTGATCTTAATTCCAACTATATACGCCTTATGGTACTTTTTTTTTTGAGATTCATCTTATGGTAATATTTATCTATATGTTTATCATTCGAGATTTTAAATTTTGTGAGGATGTTTGTGGTGTGTTACTTATGCATCCACAATAATTAGATTTTATATTATTTAATATTGTAATTATGATGAAAACTAATCTCCACTCAAATAGAAAAAGCTAACCTTTCTATACTTAACTAACTCGATAACCTTGAAGCAGAATAACTTTTACATGAACACATTGGACCAACTGTTATTACTTTTCTTATAATAAAAAATTAAAAACATAAATGCATGTGAATACAGGGACATTATATTGACATGTTTTGACTAGCTAGCTTGTATATAATATCTTTGGAGCATGAGAATAAACTAATATTCGAGCTCATCAACTTCTATCTATTGGACTGACCTGAGATAGATCCAACCAAAAAAAGACCAACATGACCTTTAAAAAAGAAATTCATTCATGACTAATTTTGCGCTTTTCTTATTCGTCTTTTCTCCCTATCTCTTTCTCTCTATTCCACTGAAGTAGATCATACACATTACACACCCCTTTGCCTTTCTTACTTTCTCTCATGAAAAGATTGCACATGTCAAATCACATTTTCAGCTAACTAATTACCTTCTAGCAACAAACCTTTTTAAAAAAAAAAAAAATTCCTTCTAGCAACAAACCTCTTTTTAAAAAAAAAATTCCTTCTAGCAACAAACCTTTTTTTAAAAAAAAAAATTCCTTCTAGCAACATTATGTCAATCAACTCAGTTTATGTATTCTTTGTCATAGCTTACTCCACTAATTAGTTGAATTTTTTTATCAAGGACCTATAATGCCTACCTCATTTAGTGGTAACACTTTAGTTCACATATCTATATATCCATCTATTATCTATCTATCTATCTATATATATATTCTCTCTTAGTATTCACCTTTTTCTAATCTCGAATTTCTAAAACTAACACATATAAGTGGCCTGACATAGTGGAAACATTTATTGTCGAAAACTCAGGGAATATCGACAAAGCTAACTCTAAGTGCTTTTTAGAGAAAGAACTAATTCGCTCTTAATTACGAAAAATCAAAATGATGCATTAAGAGTAACAAAACTCAAAAGTGTATATTGAATAGTGTGTAAAAGCAACTGCTAAGAGAAAAATGAAAAGGATTGAATGGGGTGTTTACTATGAGATATCATTTGTGAAGTAATTGCCTCCATCATATTTTACACTTTTAAATCAATAAGTTATGACCCGACCTCCGCCAAAATTTCCATTTTAAGTACCACCTAAATAAATTCACATAATAAAACATGTTATCTTCCTCTATTTTTTTTTTCACGGAAAGATTTGAATATTTGTTGATTGATTATTACCGCTAAGAAACTTATTTTACTAGATTTATAAGCTGAACTTTAGTAAATAAAACGTATTTTGCTCAACTGCAATGTTTTTTTGCTTATTCACTAGTGTTTTGTCTCATTCACTTAAAATCTAATTCTAGAAATTATCTAACTCAAATAGTTTTATAAAAAAAGCGTCGGCTCTTGATGATAAAAATATATTTTTAGTAATCAAAATTGATTCTTGTGGATTAAAATTGAGTTTTAATAATTAAAACTAATTTTCAATATATAGAAAACTTCAAAATCTTTTCTCATCATACTTATATATAATTTAAATTATTTACTTAGACAGGTTCCAAACCAAGGATGTCTTGGCCTAGTGGTTAAGATTGAGGTCTTTGTGAACGATGGGTCGCGGTCGCATTCGAAACCCCCTTCTGCTTCAGTACTTTGCGCTTTGTGGGCCCAATGGATCAAAAAAAATAACTTAGACGGGTTCCATCAATTACTTACTTCTCGATGGGATCATGAGATAACTCACTCGCTCTAACCTATTTTACTAACTTACTCGTCAAGATGGTCCACCCAGTAGATCCTTTTCGAAAGCACAACCTATGATATAATTTTGATTGTCCCAATTTTAAATAATAGGGTTTCAACTGAATTTAGTTGTGGGGTTTTTGTACATTAGCTAATTGAATGTTTGTCCCTACGTAAGCCAGGTTGGATAGTTTGCAAAAGGAGATCTACCACCCATATATATATAATAGGGTATTCTAATTTATGGGTGGTAACTGGTAAGTGATACTAATATATCACAATTCACAAATATCTATAGATTAAATCTACCCAATTTCTTTTCCACTCAATCTGGCTTATGTGCCTTAGGCCATCACCCTTCCACCGCTCCCTTTCAAACAACCTGTCCCCATTTTTGGCTTCTTATTTACTCCTATGAATTTTATACTCTTCCTCTTTATATTAATGTTCTTGATCATGTGTTACTAAATTAATAATTAATACTATTACGGGATATTAGGAAAAGTTAAAGAGTAATAATTGACTTAATTACTGTGCCTTGAAAGGAATTGGCTTATCAACAAGGATTAGTGATTTAGTGATCTATTGCTAATTGGCCAAGTCTAACTTGAGACCAGGATTAAATGAAGCCATGAAGGTGATTGTGATCGAGAGTATGACCTTACTTATAGTAAGTGGTGGATATATTAAAGAAATAACATAATTATCATCGAAAATATATTTGTAAAATCATGTCATATTATTGTTTGTGAAATGTTAAGATAGTGTACGGTTGATCCAAGGTGGAGGTAATACAGTTTCAAAAATATCAATAATTTACAAGTTTTGAGACACATATATGATATATCAAAAAAAAAAATGTAGATAGATTTTCACCCCTAAATTTAATTAATACCACTCCACCGAGTAGTATCACGGTCCTAATTTCAAACATATTACATGGTGAAAGCCCTAGGATTGCTTCATCATAAATTTTATCCCTTGTCACATACTACCTCCGTTTTTTTTTTAATTGTTCTGGCATTGACATTTTACACTCGTTATTTCTATGGAACACTACTGAGAAAGGGTGAATCTAGATGAGGAAATGAACTTAACTTTTTGCAGAATTATAAAACAATGAAAGGAATAAGAGAAAGACAAGAGATTTTTACTAGGAAAAACTTCTTGGGCCCAACAAGAAGAAACAACCTCGACCACTAGTTGTATGGGTATAACCCAAGTATGTTAGCGGACATCCTTGAGAGGTCCGCGAACACTATGAAGGACGCGAGCATTTAAGCGTCACCTACAGCTCTAAGAAGTCAGTTCATTAAAGTGGTCTGATAACGTTGGCGGTCGCCTAACAAGACAAAATAGAGGAATCTTCCCTTCTGTCAGGCGCATCACAACCGTACACGTGTAAAAGGATTACGCACCCTGTCAGAGGAATAATACTTCTATAAATACCCCACTAGTACTATTCTGCAGGTACATTCTCTCACACTCATATTTCTTATCTCTCTCTCTTTACTTTCTCTCTCTAAATCCTAAGTGGACACGTGCTGACTTGAGCGTCGGAGGGGGTTTCCTCGCATCCCCCGGAGGGTAGTTTACGTTTGCTTCCTTTGCAGTTATTAACCAGCGGACGCCAACTCCACTCTTTGGCGGACACTTCTCAGGACCGCCAACCGTTCTACAACTTGGCGCTAGAAGGAGGGGCCCTCCCATCTTGGTGAACGCTATCCTGGACAAAGCAAACAATAATGACAGTCGTGCTCCGCCAGGATTTGAAACCAATCAAGGGTCCTCGCAACCTATTATCACCGAACCAATTGGTGCCCCATAGTTCAACCCTAGGGTTCCCGAGAACAACAATGAGCAACAAATTCCTGAGAACAATGTATCTCAGGTAACACTAATGGAGTTCCACTTAATCTGGCTCAACTGAGTCAGTTCTCTCCAGAGCAGCTGAAAACGGTGGCATCTTTTATTCAGATTTTAACGGGCACTCCACATCCTAATGGTAACACCCCAACTCCTAATGCTAGAGGCGGTCAACCCCGTAAGCGATCACAAGCTATGGCTGGTAGAAATGCTGACGGAACACCGTTAAGAAAAATGCGTACCTTCACTCGTGAGGGACGACAGCTGGAGAGGCAGTTGGATGACCCTGAATATGAAGAAACACTTATGGATACCGAGGAGCTTGACAATTCAGAAGATGAGAACCAAAGTCACTCCCACCGAGTGTACATCACCCATGGTGCTAGTAACTATTCGGTTGGCGGACACAAACTGATCAAGCCAAAGCTCTCTCCTTTTGTGCCGGAAATTCTGAATCATCCTATGCCAAGGATAAAGATGCCGTCGTGCAAGTATGATGGCAATTCCGATCCCGACGATCACGTCGCGGCCTATGAAGGACACATGTACCTGTATACTCAAGTGGATGCAATCTGGTGTAAGGTGTTCCCATCCACTCTGACCGGGATCGCCCAAACTTGGTTCAAAAGTCTAAAACCGGGTATTATCATCCACATCTGGTACTCATTTTGTAAGCAATAGGTGCCGCGCGTGCACAACTGGTGAATTGCTTTCCATGAAACAAGGGGAGACGGAAAGCCTGCGAGACTTCATCGGTCTTTTTAATGTGGAGGCGGTTTCTATCCCGCGTCTTCAGCAGGATGTAGCTGTTCTGGCTTTAATGACTGGGCTGAAAGAAGGGTCCGTGTTCAGAAGCTATCTGGGCCGCAAGACTTTCACGTCTCTAGGGCCAGTCTTGGGAAAGGCAAATGATTTCATCAGGGGTGAAGAATTTGATAAGGCCGCGAGCAGTCAGTACTGCGAGCCTAAGCGGAAAAAGGAAGATAAGCATAAGAAGGATAAAGGACACGAGAATGATCGCGGCCGTGATGAAAGGAAGCAAGAATCTAATGTGGTCAAGAAGGGGAGTGACCGCGAGAAGGGTGAACGCAAAGAAAAATTTGACGTGTACACTTAGCTCACAACCTCTCGAGCTCAAATATATAAAATGAACAAGAACAGTGATAAGTGGCAACGTCCGAAACAGATGTTCCATAAAACCGCGACAAGAGCAAATGGTGGTGATTTTCATGGTGATCACGGGAACTTGACTGAGGATTGTAGGCATTTGAAGGATAACTTGGAGGATCTGATAAGAAGGGACTACTTCACTCAGTACAAGACCCAGATAAAGGATGGAGACTTGGTGAAGCCAAGCAACCAGAGTGTTCAGTCGCGAATAGGAGAAATTCACGTTATCAGTGGCGGCCTTATTCATGGCGGCAGTGTAAGCGGAGCTAAGGCAAGCCTGAAAGAGTTCAGGCACCAAGTAAACTTCAATGAGAGTATGCAATGGAGAAAGCCGCCAGTAATGCCACCCATGTCTTTCACTTGTGGAGGACGCCAAGCCGTGGTTGTTCGCCCCCATGATGACCCTCTGGTGGTCACTTTGAAGATATCGAATTGTCTGATTCATAGAATCCTTTGTGGATGGAGGAAGTTCTGCAAACATACTTTACTTCTCAACCTTTGAGAAATTATTGATTAGCTGAGAACATCTGAAGCCCGCCCGCTACCCGGTGATAGGGTTCACAGGGGCATCAGTGATTCCTGAGGGTATCATAACGTTGCCGGTCCGAGTGGGAGAAAATGAGGAAGCCAGAGATGTCATGGCGGAATTTTTGATAGTGGATGTACATGGAGCCTATAATGCCATAGTTGGACGTTCATTTGTTCATGACGTCCATGGAGTAGTATCCACGTACCATCTGACAATGATGTAAGTGTCCAATCTGGGTACGACAGTAAAATTGAGGGGAAATCAGGAAATGGCAAAATCATGTTACCTTACAGCTTTAAAACTGCCCGCAAGAAGAATCACAGTAGAAGATTTAAGTCCGCCAACGAGGAAGCAGAGGCGGGCTCAAAGGAAAGCTCTGGCAAATGAAGCAGAGTCCGAGAAGGTGGATGAAGAAATGATGGAGATATCCATGAAAGAGTTGGAGTCTAAGCCTGATGATACGCCTAGACCCAAACCTGATGAGGAAACAAAGCAAGAGATGCTTGCAGAGGATCCGGCAAGGACGGTCGCTGTTGGGACTGACATGGACCCAGAGGTCAGAGTCAACCTGGTGACTCTCCTTCGAGAAAACGCTGTCGTCTTCGCGTTCTCGGTAGATGAGATGCCGGGAATAGACCCGGCCGTAATGGTACATCGTTTGAACGTCGACAGCGCAGTCCACCCTGTCAAGCAAAAGAAACGAAACTTTTCAGTTGAGAAAAACAAAGCTATCAAAGATGAAGTAGATAAACTCTTGGCAGCTGAATTTATCGAAGCTTGTGATTATCCAGAGTGGTTGGCCAATGTAGTGATGGTGAAAAAGGCTAACGGTCAATGGAGAATGTGCGTGGATTTCACGGATTTGAACGAAGCTTGTCCATAAGATTGTTATCCTCTTCCAAGAATAGACCAGTTGGTGGACTCCACTAGCGGTCATGCTCTATTGAGTTTCATGGATGCATTCTGGATATTATCAGATCAGCCTACTGGAGGATGACAGGAAAAAAGCAGCATTCATCACGGATTGTTGTGTCTATAATTACAAGGCAATGCCATTTAGGCTCCGTAATGCAGGAGCAACATATCAGAAGCTGGTCGACAAGGTGTTCGCGGATCAAAAGGGACGAAACATAGAGGTGTATGTTGACGACTCCATTGTCAAAAGCAAAACTGACCGCGAACATTTAAGCGACCTTGAAGAAACTTTCAGTATGCTAAGGAGGTACAAGATGAAGCTCAACCCAAAGAAATGTGTCTTTGAGGTAAGAGTCGGGAAGTTTTTAGGTTTCATGGTAAGCAAAAGGGATATTGATGTGAACCCTGACAAAGTTCATGCTATCATGGATTTACCTGAACCAAAGAATGTCAAAGACATCCAGAGGCTGACAGGAAGAATGACGGCCCTCACTTGATTCATCTCCAAGTCAGCAGACAAAGCTTTGCCTTTCTTTGCGTTGTTAAGGGGAAACAAAAAGTTTGAGTGGGGCGAGGAACAGTTACCCACCATCATAAGGCTTGAGACAGGAGACACGCTACAATTATACATCTCGGCCTTACCTAAAACGGTCGCGGCCGTCTTGTTGCTGGAAAAGGAGAAGAGGCAACAACCAATATACTTTGTCAGCCACATTCTTAACGGTCCTGAGAGCCGTTATCAGCTGGTCGAGAAGATGGCATTAGCTGTGATAATTTCCGCAAGGAAACTCAGGCCATACTTTGATTGTCATCCCATCCAAGTTCTAACAAACCAGCCATTAGAGAAAGCTTTGTAGAAAATGGATAGTTCGGGCCGTTTACTGAAATGGACCGCTGAATTGTCAGAATATGATATACAGTACAAGCCCAGGACTGCCATCAAGGCACAGGCCCTAACATATTTCATTGTTGAGGCCTCATATGAGGAGGAAGAGGTAAAAGAAAAAGAAACTTGGTTACCGGAAGTTGACGGTTCTTCTGCTGTCAGCGGATCTGGGCCGGGATTGTAATGGCAAGCCCAGAGGGAAATACGTACGAGTACGCCATCAAATTTGCATTCCCAAAGATCAAACAATGAAGCCGAGTATGAAGCGACTATTGCCGGGCCTCGAGAATGTGCTTGGCGGCGAGTGCAAAAAATGTGCTCTTGAAAACGGACTCGCAGTTGGTAAACAGGCAACTAAAAGGAGAAATTGAAGTCAGAGAGGCCAACATGCAGAAGTACGTGGAAAAAGCCAAGGAAATGATTGCTCAATTGAATCATTTTGAGATACAAGCAATACCTAGGACTGAGAACATGAAAGCGGACGCACTGTCCAAGTTAGCCAGCTCTGACTCATTCAATATTGAGAAAACCGTCACAGTAGATGTCTTGAAGGAGAAAAGCATCACAGAAAAAATTGTAACCGTCAACAGCATAAACCAACAAGGAGAATGGTTCAGTGAGTTGGTGGCATACAAGTTGACAAGAGAACTTCCCGAGAACCCAACGTCAGCTAAGAAGCTGAAATGGCAAGCAAGTTGGTACATCATATATCAGGATGAATTGTACAAGAAATCTTTCAGCCTACCATTGTTGAAATGTGCAACAGCTTGGGAGTCCGCCAAGATAATAGAAGAGATCCATGAAGGTATTTGTGGTAATCATATAGGTGGAAAAGCCTTGGCATTTAAAGCATTGAGAGCGGGTTTTTACAGGCCAAGTATGTTGGCGGACGCTTAGAGTTATGTGAAGAAGTGTGCTAAATGCCAAAGGCTTGCTCCCGTAATCAATAGACCTGCTAATGACTTGCAACCCATCTTGTGTCTGATACCGTTCGCTCAATGGGGAATTGATATCTTGGGACCGTTCACAACAACAACAAGCTAAGGGGCAGAAGGTTCTTGATAGTAGGCATTGACTATTTTACGAAGTGGATAGAGGCAGAGCCGACAACAAAAATTAAAGCCTACCAGGTTAAAAAATTCATTTGGCAGAACATCGTGACGAGATTTGGAATCCCAATGGGTATTGTCTTTGATCATGGCGTCCAATTTGATTGTCGTCCTATATAAGCCTTCTTGACGGATTTCAGAGTAAAATTTGCCTACTCAGCAGTCAACGATCCTCAGAGCAACGGACATGCAGAAGCCGCTAACAAACAGATTTTGAATGCCTTGAAGAAAAAGTTAGATGAGTTTAAAGGAGGTTGGGCTGATATGGTACCAGCTGTACTCTGGGCTAATAGGACAACTGAAAAAGAAGCAACAGGAGAAAGTCCACTTTCAAGCTGACTTTCGATGCAGAAGTCGTGCTACCGGTAGAGGTGGGTTTGCCCTTTTATCGGATCAAGCACCAAGACCTTGAGAAAAATGACCAGGCACTCAGGGAGAATCTGGATATCCTGCTAGAAATAAGGCTCATGGTGGAATTAAAAGCAGTTGCTTACAAGAATAGAATCAGCAAGGCTTATAACCGGAAGGTTTTGGAGAGGCCATTAGATGTTGGCGACCTAGTCCTACGATGAACAGCAGCGACCGGTAAGACGCACACCGAAGGAAAGCTGACTGCTAATTGGGAGGCTCCCTACATCGTAGCCAAGAAGCTTGCTCCCGGCTCTTTCATTCTGAAGGACATGGATGAAAAGGAGCTGAAAAACTGTTGGAATGCTAGCATTCTAAAGAAGTATTATGTTTGATTTGTCGAATGTAATAGGCCGAGAACCGCTTTTTATTATATAAATAATACAAACTTTTGCTAGCGTTCCATCAATTATTTTGTTTTCCCATTTAAGTGTACTGACAGACCATATAACAGGTCAACAAATTAGATATTTAACGGCCATATAACAGGCCAAGCACAAATGAAAGCCATATAACAAGCTAAGTGCATTCGCGGTCATGTAACAGACCAAGCACAAATGAATGCCATATAACAGGCAAAGTGCATTCGCGGCCATATAACGGGCCAAGCGCAAATGAAAGTCATCTAACAGGCTAAGTGCATTCGCGGTCATATAACAGACCAAGCACAAATGAAAGCCATATTACAGACCAAGTATAAGTGAAAGCCATATAACAGGCTAAGTGCATTCACGGTCATATAACAGACCTAACGCAAACAAGCCACACAACGGCCATATAATAACCGCAAACGAAAAGATGAAAGTTAAAGCCTTAGCATACAAGATATAACCATAACCGCAAAAGTACTTCATTTCCATAAAATAAAAGCTACTGGCTTGGCGGCCAACTACAAGGGAAATAAAGATAGCAGCCAACAAAAAAGGCTTTCAGAGTTGTAATAAAGTACTTATAATTCAAAAGGATAACTGATCATTGTTTACAGATGCCAATATGGGCCGAATTAAAAGTTGAATAAAATATCTAAAGTTTACACATTAAAGATTGTTTGAAGAAACAGAAGAACTGATAGTTGGCCGCCAAAAGCTTCAAGAGGGGGGGCGTCCTGATTCGTCTGCTCCGGAATAGACCGAGGATCCGCATCAGCAATAGCTTCCTCGTCGGTAAACAGCGGATCCCCCTCAAAAGGTGTGAGATGTTGGTCGTCAGCATGGGCATCCTTGATGACGTTCCAGTCAAATTGAGGGACTGTTTTTCACACACATCTCATGACGGCAGCCCACCCACCATCATACCTCTTGTGGAGGGCCGCCACGAATTCATCAGAGTTTTTGAATTGAGCAACTGCCTTAGCGGCCCCCTAGCCTCAGCCTCGGCATGAGCATCGACAACAACAATATCTTTTTCAGACTTGGCAGCCTCCAGAGCCTTCGTCAGTGCATCGACATTGGCCTCGGTCTCCTCCAGCAGAGCTGCACGCGGCCTCAAAGTTAGCAATTCATCTTCCAGAGGCTGTTGAGCTGCAGTTTTGGCCGCCAACTCCTCTTCTATTTTCTTCAACAGGTCTTGACATACCTCAAGAGACTGTTTGTAGTTGTCCGACAGCTTCTGGTACTCAATATACTGCTCAATCAGTTCTAGAGCAGCATTATTGGCCTGCAAAAGGGATAGAAGAAGATTTTTTTTTTAAAAAAAGTGTGTGTGAGCAGAAATGAATGGCATAAATGACCAAGTGTAGAAACGTACCACAAGCTGGTCATGAGCCAGCTTAGCAGTAGGAGTCATCAAGGATCCGGCCGGCCTGTCCAGAGGCAACTGCATGCCCTTTAAAATCCGGTAAGCAAGAATGCCACCGTTTTCTGGGATGTCGGCATACAGTGATTCATCCTCTCTGACGTCCCATTCAGGATGGTAAACCTTACCAGGGACGATAGGTCGACGAGCAAAGGAGGCCGCCACAGACTTACTCAACACCACTTCTTTCTTCTCGATTCACTCATGGAACCGAGAGAAAATGCAAGGAGATAGGTTTGACAAGAAGCTTGGAGTTGTGATCATCTCCCGTATCTTCTGGCGGATAGTGGAGTAAGAGCCCCAGAGCCAGGTAGCACCACTTTGATTACCAGGCCCAGTGGCCGCGACCTCAGCCTGATTTTCGCGGACTTCAGAAGAGGCATTAACGTCCATATCCTCCACCTGGACGATATCGTTGTTGGCGGCAGAAGCAGAGGGATCCGCCAAAGTCGGTCTCTTGTTAGCGGTCGTATCCGCTTCAGTATGTTCGCGGACCCTCCTTCTAGTTCCTCCCCCTCTAACAACAGGACGAGAAATAGAAGTCCTGATTGGGGCAGGAGTGTTCAAGCCGCCAGAGCTCGTGGCCGCAGCAGTAGCACCCCGACCCGGAGCAGGCTGCATGTTGGTTATCGGCTCTAGGTTCTCGTTGATGCCAAGTATCTCAAGGTCAAGATGAGAAAAGCCTGCAAACAGTAAGGCAAACAGTTAATAAACCGCAACAAAGAACACCAACAGAAGGGCAAGTCTGATAACAAACTTACCATTAGCGTGAGTATGACAAAGTAACTGGGCCGACAAGGGCTGATTACCGAGAATATACTTAGTATGGGGGAGCCAATATTTGGGTTCCTTGACTATAGACTCTCTCCCATCCTCAAAAGTATATTTGAAATCTTCCGTATCAAAATAACTGAATGCCGTCAGTTCATCCCCTAATAACGAAACCTGGGGTAGATGCTTGGGCGGGCGCGGATGTGTCGTTGTGCACCGCACCCGGCCAAAGATAAAATTTCTCCTACTCTCTTTTACACTAAGATAGTATAATGGAAGTAGGGGTCGTATCCACAGGGAAACAGGGACGAGTTTAGTATTCAGCGTGATTCGAAACCTAGATTAAGCTAAGGGCCGAGAAACCTAATTACAAAGGGGGGTTTCGGGTTGATAATAAACAAACTAAAACTAACTAGCATATAAACAAAATGAGAAATCAATATGGAAAGATCTTGAATCCGATTAACATCCACTTCAATTCATTATTGATCATTGAACATCCACTCTAATTATTTCCATAATTATCTATTGTCGAGAATTAATCTCGTGTTCTCCTTATTCTTAGTTGAATAGCACGATCAGCGTGACTATAAAACCCTAACTAAAGGATAACCTAGTCCGATAGCGTCTAAGTTCAATCCAATAGCAGCAATAAACACAGAGAACCAACAGACCTGCTAACGTCATACACGCGATAAACATTCAACAGTTGATTCAATTTCCCTAAGAAATAACCAAGATGATCAGCATCTAAATTACTCCCTAGTTTGCTACCAATTGATAAAAGAATAAAACAATCCGATTCTATTCTTAAATCTAGCATTAGATTAATCACACAATCAAACTAGTAACGTTCCTAGCATAATTATGCAATAATCATAAATCACAAGCATAGAAATTGAACCATAATCAAGGAAAAGAGAAAGAGAGGAAAGATCTCACAATAACGGTTGAAGCTTCATGTTAATTGATCCAAGAACAGTTCAAGCTACAATCCGATAGCAAAAACCAAATCCATAGTTGAAATCCCTAAAAACTAAACTAAGAAATGAAAACTAAAACTAGGAAATGAAGAACAAAGACTAAGAAATGAAGAACAAAGAGAAATGAAGAAGGAAAGATGAAAAGAGAATCATGAAGAAGGAAGGATGAGGAGAGGAGTATCCTCTCTCTCCCCTCAAGCTTGCCACTCCAAGGTCTACATTTCAGCTCTCCTCTTCGTCCTGCTCTTCGTCTCCCCTCAAAAGTTAGGTTTTAGGAGCTTTTAAACCCCGCACAAAATCGTGGCCCCAAACCGTCAAAAGCGTCGCGAGTCGCGACACTGATCGCGAGTCGCGAAGGGGACTCTGCCATCCCGCATGATTTGGCTGGGCAAGAGCATCGCGAGCCGCGACGAGCATCGCGAGTCGCGAGGGCAAGGGGGTCGCGAGGTGCGATCCTCGCGAGTCGCGAGCCCGTGTGCCGGGCATGCGTGCTTGCCGTGCTGAGGCCGGGCCGTGCGAGCCGGGCGCCGCTTGACGAGCGAGGCCGTCTGGGCGATGCTTGCGATGCGGCTGGATGGGCGAGGCTGCTGGGTAGGCTTCGCGAGCTTGCGATGCTTGTGCTGGCTTGGCGATGATGCTTGGGCTTGGCGATGATGCTTGGGCTTGGCGATGATGCTTGGGCTTGCGGTGGAGTTTGATGCTTGCGGTGATGCTTGGGCTTGCTCGGCTCAAATGCACTTCACCTTGGAAGCTCGGAATACATGACATTAACACAACTTATCTCGCAACACTCCGAACTTCCGCTAAGAGTTAAATAAAACACGAATGTTAACAATTACAATCAAACCCTTAGCAAAGTGCACCCAAAGTAACGTAAATACTACGTATAACTTGAGCGTATCAATGCTCCATGTGAGGGCGCGGACAAATAAAATGGCGGGGTACAGGGAAATCTTCAGGCACCTGTACCCAGAAGAAAGCATCCTGCCAACCCTTCAGACTGCTAACTTTTGGCTGAACTGTCATCTTCTTGTCGGCAGTTGTTAGCGACCACCATCATGCTTGCCGAGAAGAGCCATTCCTTTTTAACCAATGGTGATGGCGGAACAGGTTTAGAGTTTCCGGGAAATCCAAGAACCGGATAGTCCAAATATAGGCGATCATATTGCAGACCGCCAAGGGAGTTAATTGGGCTAAGCAAACATTAAAAGCATTCAAGATCCTCACCAAAAAAGAATCTAAAGGAAAGTGAAGCCCACACTCGAAGTGATGGGATGAACGGCCACGTGACCAGGAGGGCACTCTGTCACAATAGATCCCTCTGGCGGCACCACCAGCCGATAACCCATAGGAAATTCATACAAATCTCTTGCGACCCGGGGGTACCCAAGATTGATAGCGTCTTGGCGCCAAGGCTCATCAATCTCCACACTTAACGGACCAGCACACTTATCTTCTGGTAGCCATAGTTCGTCAGAACCTGGCCCGTCACCGTTGTCCATCTCATTGGAGGTGTCGATCCTCCTCTCAGCGGCATGGGAACTCTCCCCAACCACATGTTCAGACAAAGGCACACTAGTGCTAAATGTTCGCGTCCGTAGTATCATTCGCGTCCTCCGTGGTAAACAGACTCTTGATTGGCCATGACGGTCGCAATAGAGTCGTTGTCGTCACCTAAATCAATGATAGGAGGGTGAGTGGGGGCTACAGACTCTCTCAAACGATCATAAAAATCAGCAATCACCTCAACCCCAGCATCCGCCAAACTATCTAACCAAGCATGTTCCCTAAGAGGAGGTACATCAAGACCGAAAACAGCATCGGATGGAGAGTGCTTAACGGTCCTCCTAGCAAGAATCTGATGCCTTAATTCCCTAAGTGTTTGCCTATCACCACTCTGGCTGGTAGCAAAGTATCTCATAGTCAGGTTATGCTCCTCAGGAGTTGCAGGGTCATTAAGAAATTTAGACCTATGTTCTCTTTGCGTCTCAGAAGTAAGCGGAATGTCTGCCAGTAACCTAGTCCTTCTCTCACCTAAACTAGAATCAGAAGATAGACTTTTGTTCGTGGATGAAGGGGCGGAAGGTTCACTCTCGGTCATGAAAGCATTACTCGGGTTATTTTGGCTATTAGACTGATCCGACATGTTGGAAACGTAAAGAAACTTAAGGAAAAAAGAAGAAAATTTGAAGAAATACCTGGAAGTGAAGGTTCGCCGGAAAAAATGAAAGCAAGAAGCAAAAACCACCGGAAAAAGGCAAGCAAGGTTCTCAGAAACAAGAGAACGCAGAAAAACTCAAAACTTTGACCGGAAAATCGCCGGAAATGGAGAACAAACACCTTCGAGGAAGACCCTGAAAAAAATAGTCAAAAAAAGACGAAATTCTTAGCACACCAGAATCGGAGAGTGAAGACGGAGTTTTCTAGCTACTTTTCGGAGCAATTTGAGTGCAAAAGGGCCGATTTTGGAGCAAAATAAGCTTCGAGTGTGGAAGTTCGTCAGAGAGAAAACCAAAAAGGAAGAAGAAAAGGTTGGGAAATGCGATGGAAATGCAGAAAAAGGACAATTGACCCTACATATGTGCTAAATGAGCGGCCCGGAATATAAACTCCTCAAATCCCATTTTAGATCTCTGCCAAGTGTCAAGCACGGTAAACCCTAATAAAGTAATGGGCGGGATTTTCGGAAAAAGTAATCATTAAGTTTTCAAAAATCTTCAACTCCCTGAAGCGACACGTGGCGCCCAACGAATCAACTTCTCTGAAAAAATTAAATACGTTAACACTATTCGCGTCCCAGACAAACATCCTAGCGGTCAAGACCCCAAAAGATGCTGGAGGGGATAGTTGTATGGGTATAGCCCAAGTATGTTAGCGGACATCCTTGAGAGGTCCGCGAACACTATGAAGGACGCGAGCATTTACGCGTCACCTACAGCTCTAAGAAGTCAGTTCCCTAAAGTGGTTCGATAACATTGGCGGTCGCCTAACAAGACAAAATAGAGAAATCTTCCCTTCTGTCAGGCACATTACAACTGTACACGTATAAAAGGATTACACACCCTGTTAGAGGAATAGTACTCCTATAAATACCCCACTAGTACTATTCTGCAGGTACATTCTCTCATACTCATATTCCTTATCTCTCTCTCTAATTTCTCTCTCTAAATCGTAAGTGGACATGTGCTGAATTGAGCGTCGGAGGGGGTTTCCTCGCATCCCCCCTGAGGGTAGTTTACGTTTGCTTCCTTTATAGTTATTCACCAGCGGACGCCAACTCCACTCTTTGGCGGACACTTCTCAGGACCGCCAACCGTTCTACAACCGGAACACTATGGATTTTAAACTCAACTCTTTCACTATAATAGGCCAAAACACCTCTGTTACAAACCTATTATCTCTCGGGCCACTCCTTGAGTTCCTCTACAAACTCAAGTCCCAACAACAGTTTCCTCTAACTGTTGTTCCTCTCGAACTTCACTCGAAGTTCCTTTCTCTTTCTTTGCTTAACTCAAAGCCTCACACTTTACAGGAGTTCACTCAAACCCCTTCCCCAAACCTAAACTATAAAGGTTCTTATCAACTCTTTTCTCAACTCGAAATACAAAATAGTAGAATGATAGAAAGTACTAATGAAACAATGAACTCATATGGTAATGAAACTTGGAACTTGGAACTTTGGTGGTACTGACTCAATAAATGTGATACTCAAATTAATACCTTTGTAGATTAATTATCACTTTGTCAGACACACTTTGGAACTTAATTAGACATAAGTATTTATAGCAGTGATTAACTAGAACGTGGGATTAAATCATGTGTTAGTGGTAAAATCATTTTCCCATGATGTTCCTCAACTAGAGGAACACGTGGGATCTTGTTAAAATATAGTGATTTATACGTGAATAAAACATAGTGATGTGAGATCTTGTTAGATTTTTCTTAATGTGAATAAAACATAGTCATGTGGGATCTTGTTAGAAATGAGAAGTCTATTTAGGGACGGAGTGAGTACTTTTTATAATCTTTACAAATACAAAACTAGAGATATTAATCGTCAAAGTTTTGCATTGGCATGCTTGAAAAATGTAAGTGTAACAATTAAAAAAATGGAGGGAGTATCAGTTAGCACATGTAGGGACTATAGTCGTCTAATTGAGTGATTGTACTATTTTGAATATTAGAACAGGAATAAATTGAGGAATTGTCAGATATTCAATGTTCTTGTTCTTCTTCGATCATGCTTGCTTGCGGAATATCCTATTTCTAGAATTTTAGGAATTAAGGTGATGAGATCCTAAAATAATGTGTAACTGTTAGGAAGTGTATGGCCTTGTTTGGTAAACAGAGGTCTGGGACAAAAATAGAGGTTTGAGCTCATATTAGAGGATTTGACTAGTCAATCCTCTAATTTGAGTGTTTGGTAAAAAGAGGTTTCAATTAGCTTATTGAGCCCAAAAAGCTCTTTTTGAAAAAGTTGGGGGAGAAGCTTTTTGACATTAGAGGTTTGGGAATGAGTGGAGCAATTACATTTATGTCCTAAAGTTGTTAAAAATTACATTAATAAATAGTAAAAGGTACAACAATAGATTATGCACATGTCCTTATTGGTCAATTTACACAATAATGTAGCAATTAGTTATTAGCTACTTACCAAACACCTTTATACAAACAGCTAATACAATCAGCTAACAACTATCAGCTAATACAATCAGCTAACAGCTAACAACTATTCGCTAATTGCCAAACAGGGCCTATATTAAGAATACAATTTAGGATTTTTTGTCCCAAACTACCTTTAACTTTCAAGTTTTTGCGAGAAACTACCTTATAAAAAATTGTTGTCCCAAACTACCTTACTTTTACCATTTTGTTGTTGACAGCTACCTTATGCAGGTTTCCGACGTTGACTTTTTTTTCCACTTTTTTGTTAATGTCACGTAATATCACTTGACCTCTTCAAACCCTTTTTTCATTTTCTCCACCCTATTTTCCCCATTTCTCTATGCGCTCTCTCACTCTCTCTCATATCTATGTCGACACTTTGTACCACGCCAATCCACCATTAAATTCCTTAAACTAAAATTGAGACAATCACCCTCTCAATCACCCTCTCAGTCTCCTCGAATTTCAAGCAATTTCCATAAGGGTAATTTTATTTTCTCCCACAATTTTGAACTGAAAAAAGTCAACGCCGAAAACTAGCATAAGGTGGCTGTCAACAACAAAATGGTAAGAGTAAGGTAGTTTGGGACAAAAAAAAATTTTATAAGGTAGTTTCTCGCAAAAATTTGAAAGTTAAAGGTAGTTTGGGACAAAAAATCCTACAATTTATCAAAACCTTTTTCGTGTGAATTATTATGTTAAAATAGTCTCCAAACTGACTATCACCACTAATTGAGGATGACGGTTGGTTGAGTTGGTAAGGCAGTTGTCTTCCACCCGTCACACCCTGGTTCGATCCTCATCAACCCCTTCCCCTTAGGGCAGTTGATTCCCCCTATTTCCTGAGATAGGTAAATAGAGTTGGGTCCCACAAATGTGTTGGAACATTTATAGGGTAATGGGTTTTGTTAGCTCATATGAGTATATACTAGAAGAGGAGGAGGTCTAGTATGTTAAGATTAGAATGCGCAAAATCACGTGGAGTAAATCAAGCAAGACAGAGGGCTGGTCGCGGGTCGCGACATTCGTCGCGGGTCGCGACCAGGAGGCCGTCGCGGGTCGCGACCAGCGCCATTCGCGACTCGCGATCCGTATCGCGAGTCGCGACGTGAGTCCGTTTTTGGGGCGTGTAATTTTGCGTGGACGGTTTATAACCGTTGTAATGCATTTGTTATCCGTTTTAAGATGATTAAGTACTCTTAATCGAGGGATTAAAGAAGGATGAATGCTGTAATGTGACTCTAATCAAGAGGGAAGATTATTGATCACCCTTGTTATGTATATGAGTTAAGAGAGAGAGAAAATCAGATTGGGAAATTCTCATCTTCTTGCTTTGCTTGAGAGAAAACTTGCAACTTTCTCTTGAGTGTTCTTCACAAACATCAAACACAAAGTTCTTGTTGATTCACTTAGAAGATCATCTAGTGAATTGTTTTCTCCATTGTATCTCATTAGTTATTTCGTGTTAACCCTAAGTGATCCTAGAGGGGCGAAATTAAACTAATAGGAAAGCGTAGTTTCCGTGCCTTGGAGTGGATATCCGGGTTCCCTTGTTTGTTCTCACATCTAACAATCTATTAGTTTAATTTCTTTTCATTTCGGATATGGCTCAATCACTCAAGGACATGACTATGAACTTCCAAAAGTTGGACAAGTTTGAGGGGGTGGGTTATCGAAGATGGCAAAAGAAGATGCACTTCTTGTTGACAACTTTGAATGTGGTGTATGTTCTATCAACACCCATGCCACCATTCCCGAAAGATGGAGAGGAAGAGTCCGTGGAGACTACAAGGAAGAGGACAAAGTGGGAGAATGATGACTACATTTGCCGGGGTCACATTCTCAACTCTCTTACCGACCCTTTGTTCGATCTCTATCAAAATGTGGAGAGTGCAAAGGAACTTTGGGATTCTCTTGAGGCCAAGTATATTTCTGAAGATGCTTCAAGTAAGAAATTTCTTGTTAGTAATTTTAATTCATTTAAAATGACTAATGATAGGCCTATTATAGAGCAATTTCATGAAGTTCATCATATTTTGAACCAAATTAGATCACATGGTATGGTGATGGATGAGGCTATTGCCGTAGCCTCAATCATTGATAAATTACCACATTCTTGGAAAGAAACTAAGCATTCCTTGAAACATAGGAAGGAAGATATTTCCATGGAGCAATTAGGAACTCATCTTCGTATTGAAGAGGGTATCCGGGCTCAAGATGGGGTTAAGGATACTACTCCTAGTATTCCTAAGTCTACCGTGAATATGGTAGAGGTTGGTGGGTCTAGTGGGACCAAGAAATCCAACAATAACAACTCTAAAACCAACTTTGCAAACAAGAAGAGGAAGACCCTCACTTGTTGGGTATGCAATGGACCTCATCTCAAGAGGGATTGTCCTTCTAAGAAGAAGAAGACAAAGAATGGACAACCTAGTGTTGTTCAAAACCAAGGTAAAGTTGCACATGAACATGTAATTGAAGAAATGAATTTTGTGGCTATGATTTCTGAAATTATGTTTGTGCAAGTTGATGATTCTTGGTGGATAGATTCGGGGGCCTCTAGACATGTGTGCAATAATAAGCACTTCTTCAAGTCTTTGGAAGAATTGGATGATGGTCCAATCTTGTATATGGGGAATGATTCTACGGTAAAGGCCAAGGGTATAGGCCAAGTAGAATTGTTGTTAACCTCGGGAAAGACTTTAACTCTCCGGGATGTTGTTTATGTACCGGAAGTTAGGAAGAATCTTGTGTCGGGGGGTCTTTTGAATAAATTTGGTTTTAAAGTTGTATTTGAATCGGATAAGTTTATAGTTTCTAAGGGTGGTATTTTTGTTGGACAAGGATTTTATTGTAATGGAATGTTTAAATTTAGTATTAATAATGAAATTGATACTAGTTCTATTTACATGCTTGATGTTTCTTCTCTATGGCACAATCGTTTATGTCATGTAAACTATCGTAGATTATATGACATGTCTAAGCTAGGTTTAATACCTTCTTTCGATTTAAAGTTAGAGAAGTGTAAGACATGCATGCTAAATAAGATTACAAAGAATCCTTATCCTAGTGTGACTAGACAAACGGTTTTGCTTGAATTGGTGCATAGTGACTTGTGTGACTTTCATAGTTCACCTTCTTTGGGAAATAAAAAATATATTGTGACTTTTATTGATGATTATTCAAGGTTTTGTTACATATATTTATTATTTACTAAAGATGAAGCACTAGAAAAGTTTAAGATTTTTAAGACCGAAGTGGAACTTCAACTTAATGAAAAAGTTAAAAGACTTCGGACGGATAGGGGTGGTGAATACTATAATCCTAGCTATTTTAGTTCCATTGGTGTAATTCATGAAACAACCGCTCCATACTCACCTCAAAGTAATGGTATAGCGGAAAGGAAAAATAGGGCTCTAAAAGAAATGGTTAACACCATGCTTTCTAATTCGGGTCTAAATGACGGTTTTTGGGGTGATGCAATTTTAACTGCTTGTTATATTTTAAATCGAGTTCCTAATAAAAGGAATAAGATTACCCCTTATGAACTTTGGTGTAACAAAAAGCCTAATCTCAATTACCTTAAGGTATGGGGTTGTAGGGCAATTGTCAAATTGACGGAACCTAAAAGGAAAACTTTAGGTGAAAAAGGAATTGATTGCATTTTTATAGGCTATGCGGTACATAGCAAAGCCTATAGGTTTTATGTCATTGAGCCAAATGATGTTGTCTCTATTCACACCGTGATAGAGTCGAGGATGCAATATTTGATGAGACTAGATTCTCATCGATTCCTAGACCAAAGGACATGATACCTAGTACTAGTTCCAATGTTGTGGATGACATTAACAATGATCATGATACTACAACACCTGGAAATTAGGAAAAGTAAAAGAATTAGAAAAGAGAAATCTTTTGGGTCGGATTTTCAACTATATTTAGTTGAAGGGTCAAGGAGTCTCATTGTGACTCAAATTTCATATTGCTACAATATGGAGGAGGATCCTAGGACCTTTGATGAGGCTATGAAGTCTCATGATTCCGCTTCGGAAAGAGGCGGTGAATGATGAAATGGATTCGATAATGGGCAATCATACTTGGATTTTAGCTAATTTACCCCCCGATGCAAACCTTTAGGTTGTAAATGGATTTTCGTAAGGAAAAGGAAGATCGATGGAACCATACTAAAACATAAGGCCCGGTTAGTGGTCCAAGGTTTTAGGCAAAGATATGGTATCGATTATTTTGACACTTATGCTCCGGTTGCTAGAATAGCTACCATTAGACTTTTGATAGCATTAGCTGCGATTCATGGTCTAGTAATTCACCAAATGGATGTTAAAACCTGCTTTCCTTAATGGTGAATTGGAGGAGGAAGTGTACATGAATCAACCTTGAAGGTTTTGTGGTTAAAGGTCAAGAGACTAAGGTTTGCAAATTAGTTCGATCTTTGTATGGTCTTAAACAAGCACCTAAGCAATGGCATCAAAAATTTGATGAGGTCATTTTGTCTAGTGGGTTCAAAATAAATCGAGTCCGATAAGTGTGTATATAGTAAATTTGATAATAACTGGTAATGGAGTTATAATTTGCTTATATGTTGATGATATGCTTATCTTTGGGACTCGATTTGGAACAAGTGAAAAAGACCAAAGTCTTTCTCTCTTCTAGCTTCTCCATGAAAGATTTGGGTGAAGCGGATGTTATTCTAGGTATTAGAATAATGAGAGGTAAAGGGTCAATTTCTTTATCACAATCTCATTACATTGAGAAAGTGGTCAAGAGGTTTAATGAATCGAATTCGACTCATTTTGCTACTCCGATGGATCCTAGTGTTCACTTGGTTCCGAGTAGTGGTACTCCTATTTCACAATTGGAGTATGCAAGCTTAATTGGAAGCTTGATGTATGCTATGACTAGCACTCGACCGGATATAGCTTTTGCTATTGGTAAACTCGAGTAGGTATACTAGTAATCCTAGTATGTTGCATTGGCAAGCATTGAGAAGAGTGTTAAGGTATTTGAATAAAACCTTGGATTATGTCATAACTTACAAAGGAGAACCTTCTATTCTAGAAGGTTACTCGGATGCTAGTTGGATTTCCAACAAGGAAGATTATTCATCCACAAGTGGATGGGTGTTTCTTCTTGGAGGAGGTGCTATTTCATGGGCATCCAAGAAGCAAACATGTATAACGGATTCCACTATGGCATCGGAATTCATTGCATTGGCATCTTGTTGCCAAGAAGCGGAATGGCTAAGGAATGTGTTGAGTGAGGTTGACTTGTGGGTCAAACCTATGTCACCTCTTGCTATTCATTGTGATAGTGCATCAACCATAGCTAAAGCTTATAGTGAAGTCTACAATGGCAAGTCAAGGCACATTGGAGTTAGACATAGCTATGTGCGTGAATTGATAAGGAATAGTTGTATAACTATTAATTTTGTTCGGTCTAGTTTGAACTTGGCGGATACGTTTACTAAACCGTTGTCAAGGGAACTAGTGAACAAAATGAATAAAGGGATGGGTCTTAAGCCTATTGAACAACCTATGGTGAAGGAAAACTCAATTTGATGTCTAATACAACATTAGATCCCAAATTCAATGAGGAAAGTACTTCTCTAGAAGGTTGGGAGCACTTGTTTAAAACATCCCAAGGTTAGTGCTTGTTACTACAATGATAAGAGGTTGAATTAAGTTTCTTAATAAATCTTTGATGAGTGCTCAATTGTAGGAGCATGTGCGGAAAGATTTACCTATATAAGCTAGAGGTTTGGCCGCTTCACCAAGTCTAAGGCTTGACTTGGAACGCTTATGAATGGATATGGACACCAAGGCTTCATAGGTGTCGGAGGTTAAGAACTAAGTTTATGCTTATGTGTATTAGTATCTTCAATAATTTGTAGTGGTTATATGATTCAAAGCTTTGTCTATCATTATGATCGAAATTGTTGTAAAGTTACTTTTACTAAGTGGAAATTCAATCGTAAGATATTTCCATGATGCATGAGCATGTTTCGTTTGTGATTTATAGCAAGTTGAAAACTTTTCAACATTACCCTATAAATGGGAGGAGGATTGTTGGAACATTTATAGGGTAATGGGTTTTGTTAGCTCATATGAGTATATACTAGAAGAGGAGGAGGTCTAGTATGTTAAGATTAGAATGCGCAAAATCACGTGGAGTAAATCAAGCAAGACAGAGGTGCGGTCGCGGGTCGCGACATTCGTCGCGGGTCGCGACCGAGAGGCCGTCGCGGGTCGCGACATCTGTCGCGGGTGCGACCGGCGCCATTCGCGACTCGCGATCTGTATCGCGAGTCGCGACGTGGAGTCTGTTTTGGGGCGTGTAATTTTGCGTGGACGGTTTATAACCGTTGTAATGCATTTGTTATCCGTTTTAAGATGATTAAGTACTCTTAATCAGGGGATTAAAGAAGGATGAATGCTGTAACAGCTCTAATCAAGAGGGAAGATTATTGATCACCCTTGTTATGTATATGAGTTAAGAGAGAGAGAAAATCAGATTGGGAAATTCTCATCTTCTTGCTTTGCTTGAGAGAAAACTTGCAACTTTCTCTTGAGTGTTCTTCACAAACATCAAACACAAAGTTCTTGTTGATTCACTTAGAAGATCATCTAGTGAATTGTTTTCTCCATTGTATCTCATTAGTTATTTCGTGTTAACCCGGTGATCCTAGAGGGGCGAAATTAAACTAATAGGAAAGCGTAGTTTCCGTGCCTTGGAGTGGATATCCGGTTCCCTTGTTTGTTCTCACATCTAACAAAATGTACCGAATAAATTATCTCCACTAATTAGAGGTAAGAATAGATACATAAATAACATAACCATGCATGAGAATCATAAATTACCTCAGTTTTGAGGTTCCACTAAAATATTTAACAATAGGAGTAAACCATTTGGATTATAATATATTTGAAAGTGCTTAATTAAGTTTATCATTTCGCGTGGTAGAACATGTTTACACTTCTCTATGGTTGAATACTTGAATAAAATGAACCCTATTGGACAAGAGTTTCGAACATGTTATATCTAAGCCATCTTTGTCAACCCTGTCGAAATTCAAATATGTAAATTACCTCTTATTTACAAGGTGAAAGTTCTTCCACTAACTCAAGCAACCTTGTTATGTTAATTTCAAATCACTCACACTTATTCTAAGAGGAAAAACCTACCTAGCTGATCAACTAGCAAATGTATACATGTAGCTATATGTACGTAAGAAACAACTTAAAAACCTTGAATATCATTCTCTTTGAGATGGCAAAAGAGCATGCATAATCATCTACATATCATTTTGAGTGACTTTCATCGATCTATTTATTCTAGAAGACAGATTATCACTTATCACTCATCATCAACAACTCTTTAAAGCATGACAATGATCAACTGATGGTCATCACTCATCCGTAATTGACAAGCCAAGGTTCAAGAGTGGCAGACATCATTTCACATTGTTAAAAGGGAATCATGTGGGCCAAAATTGCAAAAGAATTAAAGTCACAAGAGAATATATACCTCCATAATAGGAGTAATTTATATGTACATGTAATGCTCATAATAACGAAAAGTGGAAAATAAAACACCAAGATTCCGAAAAGGTTAAAAAACGTCTAGCTCTCTTTAAAAATTTGATATGAGTTGTAATTACAAGGTAGAGAATTTTCTAAGGGTAAAAGGTAAAGGTAAAAGGGTAAAAGCACACACAACAAAGCTAAAAAACAGTTGGAAAGCTTAATTATTCCAAAAAACATATATTTGACTATTCAGCAAAAATTAGTTCAAACCATCAACAATTAGTTTTATTAATAAAATAATTTTAACATATTAAAAATCATCAAGAGAAATGAACATAACCATAGTCTATATATAATAGAAAAAACTAAAATCAAAATCTCGTATTTTAACATGTTACATACTCTTATTATAAACTCCAACCAACAAAAGCCAAAATCAAAATACGCATTGTGTTACCACATATCTTACGTTGATGGATAATTGGATATAAGTTTTACAAAAGAATGCATGAAATTTACTTTCTTCAATAACTTTTAGTTGGTACAGAGAATCTGAAAAGGGTAATTTGTGATTGTTCTAGTTTCGTTTGATTACGAAACAAAATGTGCTACATGCATAACAGGAGATGACTTGCAAAACTACACTTATTATGTATTGAAATTATATATTCATCGACTTTGGATGCAATCGTCACTATCATAAATTACATTCAACTAATAATGTAACAACTAAATGGGCCTAACTTTGTTTTGGAGTGTTAGATTTGATTACGGCCACTTAACAAGTGCACATATGCCTTTTATGTGTATATCACTAAGGAAGAAACATTGATCTTTCGTAATTGCTATAAAAAATATCTAATTTTGTAATTAATAAGTAGTGAGGGATTAATAAATATCTATTCTTACTCTCATTTGTCTTTCGTCTCTCATGCAAAGACTTCCTTTTGACATGAGCCACTTACACTTGGAAAGAAATGGTTGATCCTAGACTTTAAGTAGTGAGCGATTAGAGAATAATACCTTAAATAACACTACCTTCGTTCCTTTTTAATCTACACACTTTTCTTTCGGGTCGTTCCTTTTACACTGTTACTTTATTTATATAAGGTAAAATGCCCAATCATTCACTTTTTTATTTATGATGTGGTCCCTCACCAAATAAATTAACCCACTTAAAACCCCTCACCTACCCCATTTTTCTCTCTCCTCTATTTTTATATACTTTTTGTACTTCTTACTCCTCATTTTTCATGATTCCTCTCCTCTCTCTCCTACTTTTTCACTTTTTCTTTAGTTCTAGTGAAAAGCAAACCGTGTAAATTAAATAGAAACGGAGGTAGTATCCACTAAGCCAAACTATTTTCGTACTACTTTTATCGATCAACCAATAATCTTATATCTTTGGCCAAGAAGTGAAGGGACAAAAATAAAAGTCAGGTTGACAACACCTAGTAATCACTTTCAAATAGACCAATGGTATTGGCCAAATTAATATTATGAAGTTTGAACCATGAATAATTGAAAATAATCAAAATTTTCCCATCAAATAAAGAAGAAGATACATCTTTTTTTGTTTGTGGTGAAAATAAAGATAATTTTAAAATTTAAGTAATAGACAATCTATTTACAATCCAAAGCATAAGCATTCAGAATTCAGATACATCTATTTGGAACGCCAACTCTCTTAATGCAGTAATTCCAATATGTAAAATATACTTCATATGTTTCTTTATAAGTGCAACACTTTCACTTTTACACTATTCACACACCTCACTTTGATCGTATTTTTTTACTAATATATATATATATATATATATATATATATGTATATGTATATATATATATATATGTATATGTATATATATATATATATGTATATGTATATATATATATATATGTATATGTATATATATATATATATGTATATGTATATATATATATATATATATATATATATATATATATATATACATATACATATATATATATATATACATATACATATATATATATATATATACATATACATATATATATATATATATATATATATATATATATATATAAATGATCATATAAAATGTTGTTGGATTTGTTTCAATAAATTTCTTCATTTTATCAACTTTTTATAACTTTTACAAATACATAATTAGAGAGATTAGTGGTCAAAATTGTGATACGTTTCCAGTATATAGAATTTATATGCATTGTCTATGCTTCAAATAATTAAGCATTATCATCTTTTCACTAGGATACCGTTTGGCCTTTATAATATACTCCCTTCTTTTTATTTTCCTTCCTATTTTGACAATTCCCTCTCATAAAAAATTCCATATAGAAAGAATAAAAAGAAATGGAGAAAGTACTTGGTTGACGTCCGCTTCTTATCCTCCCTCCAATTATTCCATTTAAGCAAAGATATGATACGAAAATCAAATTGAAGGAATGAATGTGGTAAACATTTAAATTTGTATATGTAGCTATTATTTTCCGGATAGAGAGAGTACGCACTAAGAATCTAATAATCTATCAATTATTTTATTGTTAGATATTATGTCAAAAACAATCCCCATATTATAAAAGTCCAAGTACATGGGTTGAAGATTATTAATTTCTTCCAAGCAAGCTATTGTGCAAATTCCAATGGGCCTCTCTAGTATGCGAAAGTTTTGGAATCGATCATAAAGTCCGATAAATCCTCTGGAAATGGGTTTGTAAGATTCCTAATAATTGGGTTGAAGTTTCTTCCAAACAGGCTAGGCTTGTTAATAGGCTTTATTTTGGGAGATAGGTATGAATCAAGACATAATACATCAATTACACGGCCCAAAGGCCCTTTTTGGCCTTACTTTTAGTCTGATCCAATCAACTAGTAGGGGTGAAATGCCCATAAATATCTTTCTAGTTGAGATTACTTCAAAAAACTTTCACCGTTTCAATTTACTTGCAAACATAAGATTTTTTAGCCTTGTTCAATGCACTCCCTTTGACTATCTAGTATGATTAATATGTAAAGTTAAGCATAACTATGCGAAATCTTGTTAGATTTGTCTTCATGTATACTTCAAAAATATCAACCTTTTATAATATTTACATATAGATAAATAAATATATTAATGGTTAAATTTTTCATTAATTTGCAAGTAAGTTGAATAAGATATAAAGTAGATTGATTATAGTCATATACTCATATCAATACCTAAAAAAAATTGCCATATGATATTACAATCAAAATTTGAATACAACCATGTGCATAGCTACAGTGTCAACTGTCAAGTTTACCTTCAAAAAACTACAAACTGTTGTGAGAGATATATAAATAGAGAGAGGGTACTGATATAAATATATCAGTAGAATGTATTATACTTGAATAAGCAAATTCACTTCTTACAATAACGGTATTTATAGACAAGATTTTCACAGTGTACATTTGCACAAGTTCAACAAATGAGGCGAATGGGAGAAACTTTCCCACCATGCATTAAATACATGTCAGGGTGAAAGTCCATTTCGATGGACTTCACTATTATTATCTCAACAGTGGACTTCACTGTTATCTCAACACTTACGACTTACTACATCTGTTTCTTATTAATAAACTCACTTTTGTACTTTGGCATTATTCACATAATTCACTTCGATTATCATTTGTGATTTATACTTAAGGAAAAACATAATCATGTGGAATCTTGTTAGATTCGTCTAATACCTTTTAGTAATGAAACTTTATCTTCAATAATGTATTTATCTTCATTAATTTCCATTACAATTCAATATTAATATACTACTTCAAAGGGATAATTTGTGCTTAACCCATGCAATTACATGCAAACCAATGTTTCCATGTAGTAAAATCTTACTACACCACAATGCAATTATGGGATTCCCAACTTGAGTTTACCATAAAGATAAAAAGAACACGTGTCTTCAATTGACTTCCCAAATACTACCATCAAACTCAATGAAGAATAATATGATGATTACAATTTTGACATCTTTCTTTTTCTCCGCTATTTCTTCTCTTTTTTTTTTTTCTTTGTTGTTATTTTTAATAGTATCTTTTTCTTCTTATTTCTTCTTCCAACCATTGATGAAATCTAGAGATTAACAGAATAACAAAAATTGGTGTCCCCTTTTTTGCAGATTATTTTGGGAAATTTTACTCTTTATTTCAGCCGTTAAAATCTCAATAAATCCAAAAACTTCGGTTAATTATGGGAAAAAGAAAGCGATCAGGTGCTGCTTATCATACTTCTTCTTCAGGTATTAATTTTTCCTTCATTTTTTTATCTCTCTTCTAATTATTTTTGTCTTTCTTTTTTTCATATTATGCCATATTTTTGGGTTTGTTTATTTAATTTCATATCAAATTTCTGCTGATTTATGGATTTTAATGGTGGGATTTGTATGAAATTTGAAAATGTGGGAAATTGAGCTTTATTCATCGCGTAATAACAGGGTAAGAGTCATGGGTTTTGGTTAAATATTGAAAATTTATGGTTTGTCTCTTGAATTTTGTTGTTTAAGTGGAAGAGAATGGAATAATTGAGTGTGATTTGCCATTTTTTAGGGGAAAAGTTTGATTTTTTGATGGTTGATTTTCTTGTCAATTTATTTGCTTTCTGCTGTGAATTTTTTGATCAAAGTTTTGATCTTTTATTCAGAGAATTGTAGAATTAGTCTAAGTTGGATAATGGTAACTACCTTTTAGTTGAGCCTATAAAGGGCTGATTGCTTTCAAAATGGATCTGTTTAGATGATAGTTTCACTAATTGATTCTAATGTTCGAAAGAAGATGTTTTCTTGAGGAATCTTATGATATGGGAATGATAAAATGTCGAACCGAGCTGCATTTTGTCCAATGATCAGGATTATGGAACATGGTTATGAGGGGGTCTTCATATGACTTCTTCATGTGTTGGCCAAACTTTGAGAAATTTGGTAGTATTGAAACTCTAGACACATGCACATGTTGGGCATTAGGGCTCTAGTCCAAATTCGAGCTACATTTTGTTAGATATATACCAGGACTTGTGTTTGAGCACCATGATCCCTAGATGCATCTATGTAGGTCAAAATTTGAGGAAACTGGCAGTGTTGGATCCGTAGACGTACGCTGGTGTTGGACACTGTGTTACTCGGAGTCTCGGATTCGAGTGTCCAGCTGTGCTATATTATAAAAAAGTTCTGTGATTCTGGTCCAATATGTAGTGTCGAAGTGTCAATATCCATGTCCAAGTGCCGCTTGTACCACAAGGTACTTGATTTAAATAAAGAGTCTGAATAACACAGGTTGGACATAGGTGTTCGTCCAATTTGAAGATACATTTTAAATTCGTCAGCTTGCTAGGATTTCCGTACATGGGTATGAGTAGTATGTAGACTTGTTGAAGTAGACCAAATTCGTGAAAGTTGGTGGAGTTGGACCTCCATTTTACACATGCCTGTGTTGGACATTGGCGTCCACTGACCAAGTGCTGGTTGAAGCTACATTTTCTGAGATGATTGTGATTATTTTTCCAAGGATATGAGCTGCAGGGCTCCTGAAGCAAAGTAGGCCAAATTTTAAGGAATCGTTTTGAATTGGATCTGTAGATATATGCTTGTGTTGGCATTGGCACCCTAAATCACATTGAAGAATTTATCGTGACAGATGACCAGGATTATGGGGCATGAATATAAGCAATATGACTGCGCAAGAGTATGACCAAAAAATCGAGGAAATTTTTTGGAGTTAGACCATACACACACATGCCTGTGTTGGATATTGTTGCCCTAGTCCAAATTGAAGCTACATGTTAAATCATTAAGGGCATGAGCTGCAGGATTTCTATGTCAATCTTCAGTAAAATTTGAGGAAGTTGGCAGAGTTGGACCTTGAGACACATGCCTGTGTGTTGAACATTGCTGTCCTAATTCAAATTGAAGCTACATATGTTGGATTACCAAGAATTAAAGATCATTGGTCATATTGCAAGACTCCAGTGAGAAAGTAGTCCTAATTTGAGGAGATCTGCAGAATTGACCCTTAAACACAATTTATGTTCGGAATTGGTTGCCTATTGCAGATGGAGAAAATATCTTGTCAGATAGAGCAGTGGACCCATAGACCCGTAAAGTAGGACAAGAAATTGCCAGTTCATGCACAAAATGGTATCTTTTAATATGCAAATTATGAATTCCATGAATCTTTGTCTATGTTATCTTGATCAACTAAATCCTGAGAGAGATCTTAATGTGTCCAGAACACTTTTCTTATTTAGTACCACCATATGCATGCATTTCTTTGCTGCTACACTTTGTCCATTTCGTTGAAATAATCACTTGTGGGCTTGAGATGTACTCCAAATACTTCTAATGGGAGATCTAATTGAGATAAAATGCTTGATGCTTTTGTTATAAAAAATTATCTTATCTTCCTAAATTATTTCAGATTTCATGCCATGTTCCTCTGGAAGGGATCTGACACCTGGCCAGGTTTGTCCTCTCTCATAGAATTGATGCCTTTTATTGCTACCAATACAGTTATTTTTTCTTCAGTTGAGATTTGACAACTACTGGTAACATCCACAAAGTTGTTAAACCAAGAAAAAGGTGGCAATTAATTTAATGAGGAATATGGGAATTCAAACTACTAGATTTGATAAATGGATTTTTTTTGGATGAATGTCTTTTAGCTATATCATATATCAAAAACATAGGTATACTACTTCATCATCCCTTATGCTGTTATACGTGTTCATCAACATTTCTGCAGTATAATTTTTCTTTATTTTGCACCAAAAAGATTTTTCTACCCTACTATTATTATATGCTTTTTGTTTTACTGTATCACTACCCTTATGTTGTTGCTCCCTGTCTGAAGGGCTTGTTTTCACTTGTGCAGCAGAACTCTTCTGATCCTGACAACAGTAGTATAATATTTAAGCCTCAACGTTTTGGTAAGGAACCTATGGATAGCCATGGAAAGCAATCAAACTCTCAACTTTCACTTGGTCAACATCATCATCACAACTTGAGTCGCTCAATGTTTTTAAAACGCTCTCGTCACCACTATGGAAACCAGTATTCACGACGAAATTCATCCAATTACCAGAAGCCCTCTACTTCTCATGGCAAGAGTAGTAGCCCTTTCAATGATGAGCGATTATGTTTTAAGTTTGGTAGTAGATACAACTCTGATTTGGGACATCGTCCAGGTTTCCTTCTTTCCTCTCCTTCTAATCTGAAGTAAAGAATAATGTGAATTGTGATGATTAGTGTTTCTGGTGTTACATATTGCATTATTTCTATAAGTTCTTCTACCACAAGTCACAACAAGGTCTAACGCTATAGGGAGGTCAAATAGGGAATAGCAAGAGCAATTCTTCCTTATTTATCCATCAATTTAGTTATTTTTGGTAATTTATGGGAAGCCAAGGGGAATAAAAATATTAGTATACATACAAAGAACGATGACACTCACGTCCTTGAGAGTCAGTGGGGAGTTTTACCTTTTAAGTAGGTTTTAGTATATATATATATGGGGGCATTTTCAGAATTACCCTAACTAAATCAATTTTTTTTCTTAATGTAAATATTTGAGAGTGTGTTGGTATTAAACTATAAGCCAAAGCCTTATTGGCAATCAATACAAAAATATATTCAAGAATATAGAAGATTTGTTGAGGAGGACAAATATTTAAACCCTGTGAAATGTTATACTTCCACCCCTTGGTGAAAGAGGGGGAAGATTCATGAGGATGATAAGCAAAATGGCTTAGTTACTAGACTTTAAGATTATTTGACTACTTAATAACTATGATTAGTGCTAGTCCATAGTCATCAAGGTAAATACACAATCAACCTTGTGATTCAGATTTCATAATTTTCAATAATTCGTGGATCACTTAAATTCTGAGATTTGTTAGACTAATATATATACAAGTTTAACTTTAGTTGCTTATGTATATCTATATAATGTACTAAAGTGGAAGTCACTATAGCTGGTTTTCCAAATTCCCTCCTAAACTTAAGTATTTATACTATATGCCTGTCAATGCAAACAAAGGTCTTATACTCTTATTGAGCTTTAGTTGATGGTAGATTGTTGCATTGAGAAATTAGAATTTGGGTAACTAATACAATCTTTTTTTATCAGTGTATTGAAAATGAAAATTTTAATAAATAGATGCACATCCTATTAGAAAAGATCGAGAATTACTCGGGTATTACCTGATATAACTAAAACAATTTTTGTCTGTGTCATCGGATTGTTTTCATCTACTATAATGCTAAAAGCTTTGCTTAGGCATTACTAAATTTGTTATGGCACTTGACTGATTTTTGCATTGCTCAAAATATTTTACTCTTTCCTTCTGTTTCCTTTTTTTTTTGTAAATTATAAAGATTTTACAGATTTCCGGGAAAGGGCCTTCTGGCGTCCAGAGAGAATTAGGTCAAGCTCCTCCTTTATCCACGCAGTCTCACCCGAAGGAGTGAGGATGGTTTGTGTGATATGCCAGAAATCGTTGAGACGAAAGCCACATCATTTTGGAACCACCACCCTTACCCTTGACTCAGAAGAGCCATCAATTGTTGCAGTTTTAGTTTGTGGCCATATTTTTCATGCTGATTGCTTAGAACAGCGAACACGCCTTGAGGATAAAAGAGACCCTCCTTGTCCAATATGTTCAGGATTTGTCCCAAAGGCTGAGGCTACTTGAATGCAGGCAACTTTCAGAGTCTTGTTAACACTGAATTACATTATATAGATAGATCAAGTGGAATTAACTAGCAAGATGATAGTTTGTTCATGGTGGCTGCTTTTTGAATGGCTTAAAGCTCTGGTATCTGACCCCATAGTTGTAGCTTTCTGTGTAAACAGGATTTGGTGTAGAATTAGGAAGCAAAAACTATTCCCGTACTATGTTAGAATATACTAGTTTTCTTACCATGTTGTATCATGTATGTAACACTATACTTGCTCTGTAATGTATTTTGACAATCATTATGATTGCTCATGTCGTATTAGACCTGGTTAATGGATAGGAGAAGTCAACACGCAACACGCGAAGGTCGAGTCATGTTAAGGTCAATAGTCGTAGTCTCGTAGACTCGTAGTAGGTCGATAGTATTACAAAAAAAGATAGTAAAAAATTATTAACCATTAAGCTTTTACTTGTACTTGCTATATTTTTTTTCTTTGCTATCCCCTACTTGTGTAGTTGCGTAGACTTCTATTAACAACCCTCTTATTAACCCGATACGGTTTGATCTATTAACAAAATTACCCAAGTACAAAATCACTCGACTTGCTATAGATTCGCCTAACAGATATATTCATAATTGAGAATTGAGAATTGAGATGATTGCTTTGCAGTATGGTCTTGTTTAGGTTCGGAGTCGTCATAATATCTTATTAGGTTCGCAGTTGTTAGGGTACATAGTACTTAAAATTAGTTTCAAGTTTTAAGCAGTCTATTAAACCAAAATATTATTGTTACCCAAGTGGTTAATATAAAAAAAAAGAGATATTTTATAATACCTCATATTTTTTCGGTTATATCACCCCATTTTCTCTCTCTCTCCTCCACCAACCCTTGATCCCATGACCTGGGGTTTAGGATATTAACTCCTAAGCCACCAAAGCCACGGAGGGTTAGTGATACCATCTTACGTACAATATTATAAATTTATGAAACTTTAATTTTAGACATATATGGGATCGACCTACTTGTTGACGTGATGTCATCTTTCAGGGTGTAGGGTTGAATATTAGTTAGCTGTTGTTTCTTTAGCTAACCTTCTAAACTAACCACGTAAAGAGATTAAAAGAAAAAAAGTGAGCGTGGTGACTAATTACTGTTATTATGGAATAATATGTGTCTCATCTTTTCTGTAAATTCTAACTTGTTTTATGATATACCTAAAATTAGGTGTAATTGATGATATATTTTTTAATTATTTGCTCATTTACATATCTCCAAAAGAGCAAAAATATAGTCCCAACTCCCAATTGAGCAACTAAAATAGCTATGCAAAATTAAGGAGCTAGATTTATCGAAAAGGTACCTATAAAATTATTTAGTCTAGAAAAAAGTACTACTATGAGAGTGAATTCATTACACCCGGCCTTATATTTTGCTCATTCAAAACTCCCCCTTTTGTGTGAATTTGCAATGAGTATAATAAATAGTTTTTTGATGTACTATGCTCGATCACGATATATCAGGGTGTATGATAAAAGTTGTACTACTACCAATTACCTCGCCTTCTGCTACAACTCCACACAAAAAAGATTTTAAGGGCTAATTGTAATTTGTACCCCAAAATGCAGGAAAATATAATACATAGTCAATTTTTATTATATAGTCAAGAAATAATTATAAAAATGAGAAAATAGTAGAATATATTGACAAAAAGTCAAAGAGGAGTAGCATCATTGAAAAGCCTGGTATATTGAGCTGGCTTATAGTGATAACATGGGAGCATTTATAATAACTGATGAAAACTGCAACTCCTTATATATGTAGATTTCCTGCCAAACACCACACTAAACTTGGTCCACCAGCCAACTCGAAGCCACTCATCTTTTACATCCACCCTAACCAACTTTCATTCTTTCCAATAATCTTATGCTTATACGTGGTATAATATATACTTTATATGATATCAAGAAAGTACCCTACTAAATTGGACCTCTTATGAATCAATTTCGGATCAGCTTATATTCACAACACCACCCTCTTCATGTTAATAAGAACAAAGAAGTATGTATATACGCGTGATTTGTGAAGTCATGATTGTGTATACTTTCTTCCTTTATACACTTGCACAACTAGGAGAAAGAGGTGTATCTTGGTCAGGGGCGGATCCAGGATTTCGAGTCAGGGGTAGCGTGATTTTGCAATACTATGCATAGCAAAAAATAACCAAAATAACTAAATACAAAATGTTACATACAACCTCAAAGTACTCGGATAAAAAAAATGTATTTTATTCACTAATCAACTCAACTAGTATTTTATTACTCCCATTGTAATTCAACAATAGAACAATAAAAAAACAATCTCACAACTCATCACAAACCCACAACACTAGTATATTATTCAATAATCACATATTGCAATTCACTAAACATATTGCAATTCACAAATCACAATTTTAAATCCACACTACACAATTCAAATACCACAACTCCATAAAATTAAAAATTCCCACAATTCATCAATCATAATTCATAAATTTGAGCTAGGCAATGCCCAAAGCAAGCAATTTACACACATAAATGGTGAATAAATCAAATTCCTTCGCAAAGAGAAGCGTTAACAAAGAGTTTACCTAGAGTTTTTGCAAGTGAGGATAAATAAACAGTTAACATTAGATGAAAAAGAATTCAAGAAAAAATAAAATACTAACAACTCTAAAGTCCTCACTGGTCAACAACTCAGCACTAACAACTCTCAACTCAGCACAACCTCGCCGGTAATCGAAGAATCGCTTAGTGGAAGAAGCTAAAATCGAAGAATGGTAATCGAAAAACTTACATGAGATCTATAATTGAATTTCTTGAATCTTTAATAATCATTTAAGCAGCGAAGAAGCTTGAACGGCGAATAACACAGACGGAGAAGAAGTTACCTCGTCGGTAATCGAAGTCGAAGGGGGCAACTGGGCAAGATGCCTCGCCGGTAAGTGAAAGAGGCCTCGCCGGCAAGAGACCGACGACCGTCCGACAGAGAGTAAGAGAGACATAGAGTGAGAGTAGAGCTGTAGAGTTTTTGAGTTTGAGAGGGTGAAAAAAACGGCGCACGTGTTAGGTTTAGGTTTTCTTTTGTTTTTTCGATTTTTTTTTTTTTTTTTTTGAAAAAACAGGGGTAGCACGTGCTACCCCTTGTTACTATGTGGCTCCGCCCCTGATCTTGGTGGTTAGTTAGACTATTTCGAGATTAGCCAATGTGGAAATCGGTTTGCATAATCGTGGCACAATTTTTGTTGGGGTAACGGCGCCACAAATTAAGGACATGACTTTACCTACGAAACTAGTTAACATCATTGTGATTGTGAGCACATTAATTATGAGAGATCTTCTCCTTATCCTTCATATTAGGTGGGCTCATTTTATTATCTTTGCCCAAGAAAAAAGAAACTTGAAACCTCTTTACTTCAAGGATTAGAAGTTGGGGATCATTTCATCACATGCCAACACATAATTTACTTGACATGCCTCATTCTTTTCAACCCCTAGTTACTTGACATGCCAACACATAATTTGGTTCCAACAATTTTGAGAAGTCCAATTAACATTATTTGATCGAGGAATCCATTTGAATGACTAAATTTTAGCCAACTGATCAAAAGCATTGGCATACTAACTTGTTTTCTACGTATAATAAACATACTAACACGAATGTGAAATACAAGGTGGACATTTACTAACAAGGATTTACTCTTTTTTTTTTTTGACATCGGGAAGTTTCCTTTCATTACTTTCTAGTTTTTAGGTTTTAGTTTCCTGTCTTTTCTTTTTATTTTCTTAATGTTCGTTTTCCCGATGTCAAACAAGGATTTGCATATCTTAACAAAATGTATGCACATTTACTAAAAGTAAATGTATATATTAATGTTAAATGATAGATGAACTTTGATGATGAACACGAATATGTAGAGTACAAATGTTGCACTTATCAATTGAGAGTCGGAATAAATATTGCACATATACTGTAGATTCCCTCAACCAAAGATGTGACCATGATTTGCTAGTGATGACCAAAGTGAAATTTATCTATGATAAATGATTATAATGCTGATAACACTTCCTCTTTTAGCTGGAGAGAATTTTAGCCATTAAAACCAGCTTTTTTTTCTTAGCAAGCAAAATTACTATAATTTACCTTGCGCATAATGATTAATGAGGCATGAAGAGCAATACGATTATGAAGTATATGTGTTTTTCATACAGATATTAGTATAACATGTATATATTATATCAGTCAAGATGGCTATATATATCTACGTACGTACAATATAAAATGACATTTTATATCCTAAGAAACAAGTATTGTGATTTTCTTGTCAATCTTTAGTGTTACAAGTGAGAAGACTTTCAAGCTTCAATTCTTTTGCTTTTTTGGCAAAGGTACAACTAATATAATCTCAATTTCTCCTGGTGTAACTTTTTCTAGAGTCCACTGAAAGATTCTCTTAACTTTATACTCCATTAGTTATTGCTCTTGCCCTTGCTTGCACTTCAGAAGTCATTCTGTGGCCATACTAGAATCAACATTTTGCTATAAAAAGTTTGGAGTTAAATAAAAGTAAAAAATGAAACATACACTTACTTCTCGTGAAAAAAGAAAAAAAAAAGAAACATAATTTTACATTCTAGATTTTGTGTAGTTTCTAGGGGCATGTTTTAATTCAATTTATTTTAGGTTTCTTTAATAATAAAACTAGTTATTAGGCCGTCTTATCTACGTGTAAGGAAATTTTCATTTAGTAATATTGTACTTTAAAATGATAACACTAAATACCACTTGGTCTAGTGGTTAAGACTTTAGTATATGAACATGAGGTCACGGGATCAAAACCTATATTATGCAATTTCTAATTTTTTTTATTGTACATGGATTACATGAAGTAAAAAGCCCTTAGGGAGAGCGCCACGTGGCACCGTTCCTTGTTTAGGAACGCCTTTTAATATATTTACTAGTTTTTAGGCCCGGGCTATGCCCCGGGTAATTATAACATTCATTTATTAACATTTTATTTTATAAATATAACACCAAACATTACTTGGTTTGGTGGTTAAGACTTTGGTGTATAAGCTTGAGGTCATGGTATCAAATCTTATAAGCTGCATTTTCTATTCCTTTTTTTATTGTATGCGTGCTTACATAAAGTAGACACTCTAAGGGATAGCGCCACGTGGCGTAGTTCCTTGCTTAGGAACGCCTTTAATATATTAGTATAGATATAGATAAGTTCAGTTTAGTTATTTTTTAGCCAACTTACGGGTACTTCATAAAATTTCAATTTAGGATTGTCTAGTCACATTTACAAATTTCATGTTCCGGGGAGATGATTATTCCTCACAAATATAGCATATCATTGATGCCAAAAATATTAGTAATAAATTTACGAGTAGGGGTGTAAATGAGACGAGACAACTCGCGAGCTACTCGAGATCGACTCGGTCAAAGCTCGACTCGAGTAGGCTCGACTCGAACTTGAGCTCGACTCGATGACTAACGAGTCGAGCTCGACTCGATGACTAACGAGTCGAGCTTGAGCTACTACCTACTCGACTCGAAAAACTCGTGAGAAACTCGAAAAAAAATTATATATAATACTTGCAATTTCAAAAAATAATTCTCAAACTTTTCAAAGAATTTAATCCATGAAATATAATAAACACTTCCATAGAAAATATTTTCATTGTGGACTTTAATTATAGTTTGTCTTTAGGTTATGGTTAACAAGTCGAGCACAAGATTTTAACGAGCCTTAGCCTTGGCTCGGTTCAAAATCTCATGAACAAAGTGGAAAATTATTAAAAATGATATTTTATGTAAAATATTAAATGTCCCACATTGGTTCATAGTATAAACAATAGCCTTTTTGTCTATAAAATGTTACTACTCTAGCTATACTTATTGTTTGAATTAAAGTTGTCCCACATTGGTTGGGAAACAAAAGTTTAAGTTTGTGTTCTTTATAAATGAAACATAAACTTTTTGGTTGGAAACAATTTTTTTCTATGAAAGTTTGTTTCATAAAGTCCCACATTGGTTGGACAATGAAACACCCACCTTTTTTTTCTTTATAAAAGGCTACTCCAAGTACCTAACTCAAGGCACATGGATTGACTGCACATGGATTGACTCAAGTTTGAGTTGAGCCTTGATTTGAGTTCGAGCTTGATTCGAGTTTGAGTTTCGAGTTCGAGCTTGATTCGAGTTTGAGCTCGAGTTCGAGCTTGATTCGAGTTCGAGCTTGAGTTCGAGCTTAATTCGAGTTCGAGCTCGAGTTTAGGATTTCGAGTTCGAGTCGAGTTTGATTTTTTCAAGCTCGCGAGTTTTCGAGTCGAGTCGAGCTTGATTTCGAGTTTTCGAGTTCGAGTCGAGTTTAGCCAAACTCGAGCTCGACTCGCATCATTTACATCCCTATTTACGAGACATGCAAATATTGTAAATCTTTATAATGCCTAAACACGTTCTTAATTCTTATCATAAAAAAGATCTCCAACCCTTTTGGTCCGTAAGGACATTTTAGGTTGGCCTCCTCGGTAGGAGGGTAGCCTAGCTTTTCTTTCCATGGCAAAAAAAAATAAAAAAAATCTCCAAAATACTACACCTCTTAGCTTACACATAAAAAAGAAATTCAAAAATACCCTAATATTTGTTTTTGTATTAAACCCTGATTCTTAAAGATTGAGTTATTTAGTCTTCTTTGGCAATCTTAGTAATTAAGTACATTTGTTGAATCTGATGCATTACATGACAAATTGACCGTAAGAGATGACACACTTAGAGTGGAGTATTACGTTCTTGTAGTGCTGTCTTAGCTTATAGTACTAATTAAGTACAGTATCATAAGGAAACGATAAAGAGGACTAGAGGAGCTCCAAATTAAAGCAGGTAGTTTTCAGCTATCTTCAACAATTTGACTGGTGGAGACTGGACTGTAGTTAATTGTCAATATGCATTTTCTTCTTAGCTTAATATTCTTACGACTCAAGAGTTTTTTCTTTTAAAAGAAAAGGAGAGAAAAACTAGGTCAGCCCATATAATAGGAGTATAGGACCAATCTAACACATCCTTACGGATGATAGAAAGAACATGGGATCACGAAATTCAAACCATCGATGAGGAATCTGAACCTTATTTGGTGAAATTCAAGAGTTTTTTTCTTGTAGAAATAAAATTTATAAGGAGGAATTAATTTGGTGGAGTTTTTTCTCCTAGCCCAACTATTGATGTAACAAACCTTGTTAATAGTTAATTAATGTTAGTTTGTAGGAGGAATTAGTTAGCTCTCGATCCTCACAATTTTCTACTTAAGTATTTGTGGGTCAGACAAGCAGCCCGATTACTTGTAATATATCATAGCCTAAATCAATCAATCAATCAATATCAATATATATAAATAAAGGAGGAACTTTTCGGGAGCATAGGGAGCTCCTCAAGATTTCGAGGCCATAGAGCGCGCCATGTAGGATTGTCACGTCATTAATTTTTATTTTTATCTTTTACAAAAATAGAGTTCTACATAGATTTAAATACATATAAGGAGTTTTGGATAAGCGAAAATTAGAGTTTTGTTTTGAATGAACAACCTAAATTATTATACTATGTAATTTGTGTATAACTTTTGCTACGTAATTCGGAATATTATAATTTTTGTACCATTGGGTAGTGCTCGAAATATGCTCCGAAATAAGATCCATATACAATATAGTTCTACAACTTATGAAATAGAGAACGCCACGTAGGATTACCATGTCATTAATTTTTCTTTTAAATATTTTAAAAAATAGAGTTCTACAAATATTTAAATACATAAAAGGAGTTTTGATTAGGGAGAAATTAGAGTTTGGTTTTGAATAAAAAAACCTAAATTATTATATTATGTAAATTGAATATAACTTTGGCTTCCTAATTGAAAACATTATAATCTTTTACCATTGGAGAGTGTTTGAAATATGCTTCAAAATGAGATCCATTTACAATATATTTTTACAACTCATGAAAATATATTTAATTAGATGAATGGTAAGACATTTTTTAGTCTTTCTTTTAGATAAATATATAATAATAATTAAGCTATAAGTATTGTGTACAATATGTGATTATAGTATTTTATAATAGGTCCAATTTACAGGATTAAACATATTATCTTTCAAAACATTAGCCTTACTCAACTGATCCAAAATAATTTAGTATTGCAACAAAATATACTAAGGAAACTTTGTGGTTACAACAAAAACTAAATTCTATAGTGATAGAGTTATATATATGTTAGAGTTTTGGATGATGAAAAAATTAGAGTTTGATTTTAAAAGACAACCTTAGAATATTTTAGAGAGCTCCACCTAAGCATGCCATGTCATTCTTTTTAATTTTTAATTTTTTTCAAAAATTGTGTTCAACATAGTTATAAATACATATGAGGTGTTTTGGATAAGTGAAGATTATTACAGTCTGAATTTAAATAGACAACATAAATTATTATACTATGTAAATTGAATATAACTTTTGATACAAATTCGCAATATTATAATTTCTTTACCATTAGAGATTGCTCGAAATATGCTTCGAAATAAGTTACATATACAATATAGTTTTACAACTTATGAAAAATTATTTTATTTAGATGAACAATAACATATTATTTATTTTTTTATTTAAATACATATAAAAAACTATAAAAATAGCAAATATATCTTTCAAAATCATACTTTTAAAAATTGAGTTATATAAAGATAAAAAATACATATCTGTAATTTTGAACCTATAGCATAACACGGGGACATTACATGAAGAATCAAATGAAAGTTTGTCAACGACATTTCAGAGGTATTATGCAATTGACTATTATTTTATTCCTAGAATATTTATTGTATACATAATTATTTATGTTTGTCTTTTCCATATATCTATATGTCAGATCTTATTTTTTTTCTCCATGAACTTAATCTACTAAAACTAATTGGAAAAACAAGGTTCGCATTTCTAGACTATTTGAGGTCCCGGATCATAAAAAAGGGGGAAGTTTGATAAGTCTTGATATGGTCATGATTGATGAAGAGGTATTTTTTCTCTTAAATAGTATTTTCGATTATTAGTAGAGGTTAGTTTTATATTTAATTAATTTTATTCATGATACTTCTTCCATTCTATATGCGTTAGTGTTTATGTCCTATATTAAAAGTTGAAGTTGTGGTGGACTCATATTTTACTCTATTCTTTGTGTCCCGCATCTATTAAATTATTACCCTCTACTTTCTTAAAGTATCATTCGAAAGACTTCATGTTAAAACTTTATTAGCTATTGTTAGTCATACCAATCGTTGGGATACATTTAATAATAGACTTAGCTGCAATATTCAATTGAATATTAAAAATAATAAAATTTATATATCGTAATAACAAATATATAAATTAGAGTATTATGACAAATACTTTCTCCGTTCTTTTTCTATAGCAACAATGATTTTTAAGGAAATGAAAAAAATGGGTAGTTCAAAGATAGATGTACCCCTTTAATTAACTAGAGTAAGGGGATAAGTATTTTCTTAATAAAGTAAACGCAACTTTATGAGGCAATTTGAGTAATAAATGATGGTTTTATTAATATAAAGTAAATACAATATTATCAACTATAGTTTTTTTTTTTATCAAAAGTGGAGTAGTCCCAATAAATGAAACTGCCCAAAGTGGTATTTGTTGTAATAGAATTAGAACGGAGGAAGTATGTAAATACAATAGTGTTGAAAAATCTCATTTCGCAAAGAACACAAAAATCAACAATGTTAACCAAAAATTTGTAAAAAAAAATAAAATAAAAACAACCCGTGCAACACGGGCTTCAAAACTAGTTTTTAGAATTTGAGGTAAGAATTTTGCCAAGTAAACCAAGCATATCTTGGCAGGAGCCAGGACTTAGGATTTATGGTGGTATGTTTATGATGATTGATAGTATATATAGTATTTTGTATCAATACATGAGATAATTAAGATAATACTATATTATGTTTGTAGTAATATTGTAAAAGGTTATGACAGCTTAAACTTAAACATCACTAGTTTGGAGAATCACCGGTTAAATATAAATATTACTAGGAAATAGAATACATTCAGATTCCCGGATAAAAGTAGGAGTTTTTTTTGTCGAAAACAACCTTTTAAAAGTGTCATTTTGTGAGAAACAACCTTATAATTTTTTTTTTGGAGAAACAACCTTTAAATGCGATTTTCTTGTCGATCGGACCCTTCCACCATTTTCCGGCATTGACTTGAATTTTCCGGCGAAGACTTTTTTTTTTACACCTTTCCCTCTCTTTTTCCCTCCAATTTCTTCCTCCCAAACCCACCCCAACCTCCACCACCAAAAACCCTCGGCCCCCTGCACTCCTTTATTCCCGAAACCCCCGCACTCCCCCACCCCCGAAAACCGCCCTCCCCTTTCCTAGAAAAGCACCACCAGACTTGAGTTCATCACCGGAACTCCAAACACGCGACCCAAATCCGAGTTCCGGTAGGCGTGAGCGGACCATCAAGTCAACAACAAATCGGTGGTGGTGATGTTTAGAGGGTGGTGGGATTCGTGGGAGAAAGATGGGGATTGCCGCTGGTGGTCGGGGGTTTGGGTTTGTGGTTGTGATACGGGTTTGGGTTTGTGGTTGTAGTTGCGGGTTTGGGTTTGTGGTTGTGATGCGGTTGTGGGTTTGTGGTTGTGTTACGGTTGTGGGTTTATGGTGGTGGTAGGTTGTTTCCAGTTGTCTTTTTTTGGTGGTGGCGTGGTGGCGGTGTAGTGGTGGCGGGGGTGCTACTCGGGATAGGGGTGACGGGGGTCTTCTTCGAGTTTGGTGGAGGAGTGGTTCGGGTGGGGGAGGTTTCGGGGCTAGGAGGGTGGTTTCCTCGGTGGGGGAGGAGGTGAGGGTGGTTTTGTCGGTGGGGGTGGAGGTGGGGACAAAGGCGGGACTAAAATGGGGGGTGAGGCCGGAGGTTGGGGTGGGTTTGGGAGGAAGAAATTGGAGGGAAAAAAAGAGGGAAAGGGGTAAAAAAAAAGTCTTCGTCGGAAAATTCAAGTCTTCACCGGAAAAATCAAGTCAATGCCGGAAAATGGTCAAAGGGTCTGATCTGACAAGAAAATCGCATTCAAAGGTTGTTTCTCACAAAAAAAAAATTATAAGGTTGTTTCTCACAAAATGGCACTTTTAAAAGGTTGTTTCTGACAAAAAAACTCTAAAAGTAGGGGTTGTTTTGAATTATTTTATTGTTTTGTCTTTTTACTAGTTTAGGTTTCATAACTTGAATATTGAAAATGGAGGGATAAATAGGCTAAGACCTTTGTGACTCTCTAAATAGGAGTACCAATTTTGGCTATGTTATATTTAGAAATACATTAAACTAATTGTAATGCTGTTAGAATAGTTTCCATTATATTACTAATGTTAATTTATTTTAACATTTTTCTAATAAATAATAAAAATTATTTATGATTAAAGTTGCTCACCAATAAAAAATAGGAAAAATTGATAGGAACAGTCCTAGCTATGGGCGTTCCGCCATTTTCAGTCCCAACTAAAGATTATTTCTGAGCGGTCCCAACTATATATCATTTTTGCCAAAATTGGTCCCAGCAGGTTACTGACCTGCTGCAACCGGTAAAACAAGTTTTTTTTTTCTTTTCGCCACAACCTGTTTCTTCTTCCTCCTCTTTCTCTCTCCTCCCTCCCTGCCACTTCCTCCTCTTCCCCCTCCCTGCCACCGAGCCCACCCCCGAAGCCCCGTCCTCTTTCTTTCTTTATTTTTCTCTCTCTGTTTTTTTCTTGTTTCTTCTCTGTTTTCTCTGTTTCTTTGTTCCTTTTGTTGCGGTTATTATGAGGACACTTTGCCCTAATTTCCATAGAGAAGATGGGCTTGAAACTGTGCTGGAAGTCCCAATTCCTGAGGAAATGTTTCCTTAAGCGAAAAATAAATGGCCAAATATGAAATCTTGGATGAAAACTAACCCTGGTAGAGCTCATGCAAGTTACCCTTTTGCTTATCGAAACTCTCAAATTCAGCTTCTTTTTGGTGTAATTGGTGCTCCATTGATTCCTCTTCCAATTCTTTCCGATCATAAAGTTAACAAATGCATCAAAGATCACCCAATTGTGAGTTCTTACAATCCCATAATTTGTTTTTTCTGTTTTCTTTTCTGGGTTGTTGGGTTCTTGTTTGCACATGAACTGTTCGGTGAAATGCGTCAATTTTAAAAAAAATATGGGTTTTTGAGTTTGTTAATTGACTGTCATGTGTTTGATGATATGTCTCACAGATATCTTCGATGGCGAATACATCATTCATCAGTATATTGCGGCAATGGGAGGGCATCACGCTTTGAATTCGATTGACAGCATGTATGCAACGGGGAAGGTGAAGATGATGGCGTCGGAATTTAGTGCTGGTGAAGCTTTCAATTCATCAGTAAAGTGGTGAAGGTGATGGGAGTGTCGGGGAAGTGGCGAACACTGCCTCTACGACACTAACACGCAGTCACGCAGTGTTCTCAGCCACCGGTCAATCACCATTCTTTGCCTCACTCCAAAGCTAATCCCCATTTTCGATGCCATCATTTGTCAGACTTGTACAAAATTAACGGTGGAATTTTGGGGGTGCGTGGCTGGGGAGGGGTGTGAGATGGGGAGGGGTGGCTAGGGAGGGGTGGGATTTCGGGGGTTGTTGGGAGGGGGTGGGGGTGGTAGGGGAGGGGGAATGGGGGGTGGCAGGAGAGAGAAAAAAGGAAGAAGGATTAAGAAATTTTTTAAAAAAAAATTTAACCTGTTAAACAGGTAATAAGTCATCTGGGACCAATTTTGGCAAAAATGATATATAGTTGGGACCGCTTAAAAATAATCTTTAGTTGGGACTGAAAATGGCGGAACGCCCAAAATTGGGACTGTTCCTATCAATTTTTCCTAAAAATTAAAAGTTTGCATTTATTTCTAAACAAAGGAAGTGCATAAACAATTCAAATATTAACTCCATAGGTATATACTTTTATGCAAAAACACTTCAGGGGATCTACAATTATATTCCCCCCTGATCAATGATTGAGTGGCAAGTTGTAACATTAACAAAAGGTTTTCCACTTGGCAATTATTGGAAAATGGTAAACAAGAGACTCAAGAGAGTAAAACTCACCAAAGAAAACTTCAAATAACTCTAAAAGAAAGGATCTGGCCCCATTAAGAAAGTGTGGTCAAAATTTTCATGTGCATGGTGAGAACCTCTAATCTAATTATATTTATTTAAATTAAAGATAGAGAAAAAAAAATCTAAGATTATGTATTAGACATCACTTTTAAATGTCAAATATTAATATGCTTATCGAGAAAACAAAATATAAAAAATCCCTTAGTTTTAAGCTAATTGCAACATTTGCTTTTTCATGGTCTCTAACACAAATATTTTTTATCATTATTTTAACTCGTTATACTCGTAATTTATATTTAGAAAATAGACATTGAAACGAATCTACCAATATCCTACATGACAATATTCTAAATTACTGAAGACAAATTATCAATGAACTTTGATTCAAAGAAAAGAAATGCAACATATAATTTGGAATAGAGAAAGTATATATAAAAAAGGAAAAATTGTTTTAAATAAGTCAACCTTTGCGCGGTCTTTCCATTTTAAGTTTACCTTTTGATTATCCCTGATTAAGTTAGGCTTGTAGAGCTATTTTCTTCTATTGAGTTTTAACCTGTTTGTGACCTATTTAGTAGGTTACATGTGCCACGTGTCGCCATATGATTGGTTTGCTATTTTTTTGTTTTTTTTTCTCTCTACTCCCCTCCTCCTCCTGTCATCTTTCTCTTCCCTCTCCCTTAAGACCACCCCACCCCCCACCCTCTCCTACCCATACCCCCCGCAGCCCCACCCCCACCCCACCCCTCCCCGCCCCCGCATCCCCACCGCCAGAAGATCCCCCCCACCCCACCCCACCCCACCCCCCGCCCCCGCCGCGTTTCCACCAAAGCAAGACCCCCACCCCACCCCTCCCCTCCCCGCTAGTTGCGTTCCCGCACCCACGACGCAGCCCCCCGCAGTTGCCACCCCCCTCCCCACTCCCACCCCCATCCCTCGCCCATTCGCCTATCATCTCCCTTCGTCCCAGCCTCCCAAATCCCCGTCGCCCAACACTAACCTCTCTCGTGAAGGTGGCGGAGAGAGAGAGAGAGAGGAAAGATAGGGGGCGGGGAGGTGTTCGCGAGGGGTGGGGGGAGGTCGCAGGAAGAGAGGGGGTGCGGGAGGGGCGTTTGCGGGGTGGGGCGGGGGGAGGGGGTGTTCGCAGGGGCGGGAAGAGGGTGGGGAAGGGGTGTTTGCGGGGTGGGGGGGGGGAGGGGGTGTTCGCGGGGGTGGGGAAGGGGTGTTTGTAGGGGTGGGTCAATGTGTTTGTTTTTTTGGGTGGGTTTTCGCTTTTGGGTGGGTTAATGGGTAGGTCAATGGGTTTGTTTAAAAGTCAAACTTTTTATTTACCAGCTTTATCGGTGTTACTGGTCATTTAACCTAATTAAAGTTAATGGTGCTACAAAGTTGACTTGACTAGGAATAATCAAAAGTTAGACTTGAAATTGGTTAGACTTGAAATTGGAGACCACGCAAATGTTGACTTATTTAAAACAATTTTTCCTATAAAAAATACATTCTACTACAATTTATATACTCCTTTCGTTCCATACCGTTCTTCCCATTTACTGTTCTTCCACAAACCACGGAATATTATAAAGTATTGGACTATTGGTTGTGGGGTTGGTGAATTACTTTTTGGGGAGGAGAAATATAGTATCATATGTAAATATTAAATTATAAACTTAAGAGAGAGAGTGTATCGTGTATAACTTGTGGGTCATACACAAATATTAAATTATTATAAACTTACAAAATATAGAATAAAGTAAAAATGAGAAGAACTTCATAGAACGAAAAGTAGTGGGAAGAACATTATGAAACGGGGAGTGTTGTATAATATTATTATAATTATAGATGTAATAATAAATAATATAACAATCTTCATATAATATGAAAAATCGTTGAAATTGATATCATGCGAAATATAATGTTTTTGTAATGTACTAATAGTATCAATTTTTAATCACATTGTTGGAGAATTTGATGACCTATATCTGATTTATATAGTATACAACTGAATTGATTTGTTGAGGAAGCGATACTTGACACCTCTTGTAAATGCCAAATGTTTCTCTATTTTTTAAGAAACTACATATAAGTCATACATACATGATACATGTAATAACTAAGTTTTAATGTAGTATAATTTATATGAAAATATTTGGTATTACTAACCTTTGAAGTATAATCTTTCCATAATTTTATATTTAATCATAATAGAAAGTTTTAAAATGTAATGAGAAGTACTTAGAATTACTAATCATATACAATGTTTCCATTAAATCTTTTAATTTCAATCAATTATTGAATTGCTTAATCACTTCTTACCATCAATTATCCTTTTTTAGAAACATTATAAGTAATTACTTTTTCAACAAGAGATTTTTTTTTGTAACATCAAGTATGAGACAGACCACAAGTCTAATCTTAATAAATTCACTCCGTATGAACCCACTACCCTTCTATTTGTTGTTTAGCTAACTAACATCTAGCAATCTATTCAAAAAAAAAACTAACATATAGCAACATTCACCTCTCATCTTTTTCTCTCCACACTGTTCACACCACACATCTAAAGGAAATTCATAAGCATTCCATAATTAGAAAAAGTTGAACTTTTATTATTCTTTTTTCCCTTTTTTTTTTTTAACATGACTACGGTTTTTAAGCCAATAAGAAGATTCGAATCTATTTAACAGAACATTCCAAATTACAATCCGCATCAAATTATATTACAAAAATCCCAAGAATAATTCCAAGCATCCTTCAAATTTCAAAAACTCCACCCTTAAAAACCCACCTTCTTCTCCCACTAATCTGCCCAAAAAACTTGGACCCAACACCAAAAACATACCCAAAACTGTAACAAATTTTAAGAACAAACACACAAATCTTCATTTCTCCTAAACAAAATTCAATCGTTGAGTAATGGGTACTCCTCAAAATTCAAAATTTCTTGATGCTTGATTTGGGTTTTTCATCAAACGGTCAAGATTTCATCTTTTTTACTCCAAATCTCCGGCGGTCGGAGAGAGATATTCGACCGTTGGATAAAAGTGAGTATTGAGAAAATCTTATTCTTTTGTTGGGTATATATCTTTTGTGAGATGGTGATGTCAGTAGTTTCACCAAAAAGATCATCTTTAAGTTCTGTATTTTCAAGAGTTGGAGGTTATTATTATGGTAGTAACAGTAAAAAAAGGTGTTCTTCATTTTACCCATCTTCTGTTTCTTCAACAACTTCTTCTTCTTCAATGGTGTATGATACAATGGAAGATGAAGATGAAGATGGGACAATGGAAATGGTTCAACTTGGAGCTGATCGTACAAAAAATGTGTTAATCTTGATGAGTGATACAGGTGGAGGTCATAGGGCTTCAGCTGAGGCTATTAGAGATGCTTTTAAGTTGGAGTTTGGTGATGAATATAATGTAAGTTTTTAATCTAAGTTATTTTTTATTTTTTGGGTGTAGTTTTGATTAGGTAATATAATTATTGTTTATGTGGTTTTGAGTTATGTAGCACGGAAATGATTGAGGTCCCATAAACTTTTTTTTATTGAAAAACGTAAAATTTAGGTCCTAGCCTTTTTGGAGCTTGGTTAGTATGGAGTAAATGACTAGGGTTGATCTTGTTTATGTGGATTTGAGCTATGTAGCACGGAAACGATTGAGGTCTTGGAAACAATTTTTAGCATGGAAACGACTAGGGTTTCAGAAAGGGACTACCTGAGATCTCATCTATTTCCGTGCTTCATAATTTTCAATTGTTGAATGATTAATTTACTTGCTGGGTTTCTCTTGATTTTGGGTTCTTTGTTCTGTTTTCCATGTTGGTTGATTTTTTCATTCTGAATTGTCTTGATTTAAGTTAGAATAATGTTCTTTGTTCTGTTCTGAATTCTCTTGATTAAAAAAATAATTAAAAGTCCTTTTCTGGTTTAATTTTCTTTGATTTCTGTTAATTTATGGCACAGAGTTGTCTGTTTGACGTTGCAACCTTGCAATTCTGATTGTGCCTTTTAGTGTGAAGATGTTTGACCATTTGGTATTAGTTGGATGCATGTAATTACATACTTACATCACCTACTGTAAATTAAGAAATGGTGAATTTCATAACAGTTATTTTGGGCAGAAAATTACCTCATTTTGGTTGGACTTTTTAACTGTTAAAATCTACAGCTTTTTCTGATTGTACTTTTAGAATTAACTTGTTTTCTTACTTTCTTTATTTGTTTTTATTGTAAATGTTGTAAGAGTAGAGCTTCCATGAAATTGCTCATTACAAAACAAAAATCCAACAAAGGAAAAAAAAATCTACTTTTATTTTATTCTATCTGTCTCTTCCTTTTTCTTAAGAATAAATTCTGTATCTCATAGTTGTCAAACTGTAATTCCAGATTATAATAAAGGATGTATGGAAAGAATATACTGGTTGGCCATTGAATGACATGGAAAGACAATACAAATTCATGGTGAAGCATGTACAACTTTGGAACCTTGCATTTCACAGTACTTCACCCAAGTGGATTCACTCCATGTACCTTGCTGCTATTGCTGCCTTCTATGCCAAGTATGTTTCTCTTTTCTTACGATTCGATTTAAGTACAATTCGATTTAAGAGTTAGCTGGAACTGAAAAGATACCGATTATAATTGATAAATCAACTATTCATTGCATTATCAATATAATCCTTTGAGGAATCTATCATTTTCTTTCTCAGCATCTTGTACTTTTTATCTCCTTAATTAAAAGTCTAGTTTAGGCCTAAAGTAGAACCTTTGATCATGGTATAATATTCCTGATGATGACTCATATTATGTGCATGTGACCTTTTCCAATGAAATGATTGATGATTGTAATCATGGTTGTTTCCAGTTCACAATGCTTAAATGAAATGAATAAATACTCCATGTTAGTTTTCACGTTCATTTGCTTTCTAAAGGAGCCCTACAAATTGTCTAACAGTTAGAAAACTAATAAAAGTTGAAATATCGATAATACCCTTAACCCAAGTCAAACCACGGTTTGCTCATCGAGTATGTAGGACATTTCGCCTCGTGTTAGTTGTCTAACTAGTTTGGCAAACAAAGCTTTTATTTTCTACGGATTATCCTTGATGTTTGATTCCTATACTTGTAAATATGTTGATTATAAATGGTGGTAATTTTATATGGATGAAGGGAAGTAGAGGCTGGTTTAATGGAATACAAGCCAGATATTATCATCAGTGTTCATCCTCTAATGCAACATATTCCCTTATGGGTTCTAAAATGGCAAGGACTTCAGAAGAAAGTGATCTTTGTAACAGTAATCACTGATCTCAACTCTTGTCATAGAACTTGGTAAGTGTGTATTCAATTTGATCACTCGAAATCAAAACTTTCCTGTGTTTGCATTGAATTGATTCTAACATTTAGACCAAAAATTTTCTTAGGTTTCATCCTGGTGTCAATAGATTGTATTGTCCCTCAGAGGAGGTTGCAAAGAGAGCTTCCTTAGATGGTCTTGAAGACTCTCAAATCCAAGTTTTTGGGTTGCCTGTTAGACCTTCTTTTGCTCGCGCAATTCTGTCAAAGGTGAGCGCGCATTTGATGATATACTTCCTCTGTTCTCTTTTGATCCATTACCATGAGTCATGTTTAACACAACTTATCTTTGCAGGACGACTTGAGAGTAGAGCTCGAGTTGGACCCAAACTTGCCCGCGGTTTTGCTAATGGGAGGCGGTGAAGGGATGGGTCCTGTAAAGAAGACTGCCATGGCTCTTGGAGAATCATTGTTCGACAAACAGCTCGAAAAACCAATCGGTCAGTTGATCATTATATGTGGCCGTAATAGATCCTTAGCTTCTACTCTTGAATCAATGGAGTGGCAAATCCCGGTTAAGGTAACATAACAATAATTTACCTCAACAACATAATTAGTTGGTTTCATAACTTATAATACTTATACTGTATTTAATAACAATGCCCTTTAATTATTACAGGTAAGAGGATTTGAGAAACAAATGGAGAAATGGATGGGAGCTTGTGATTGCATTATTACAAAGGTAAACTTAGACATTCAAATTCCAATTTTTTATTCTCTTGAACGTGTTCTTAATTAAGACAAAAACTGAACTTAAGGGATTGTGCATGATTTCTGATTTTAACAGGCAGGACCAGGTACGATTGCAGAGGCGTTAATCAGGGGACTTCCAATCATTCTCAATGACTACATTCCTGGACAAGTAAGTTGATGCACTTGCTTAAAATCTGTTTAATAGTAGTATCTTAAAAGTGATGCTTAGGTTCGACTTCTTAAATGCTTAAACATATACAATTCTCTTTTACGACCCTCTAAAAGTTGATACAAATGTACACTTCAAACTCGAGAAATTACAAGAAATTATAGGGATGTTACTCCTGTTGACTTGTCATAAACTGAACCGACTTAAATCCAAATATCATAAAATATTACTTTATATATGAAGTTAAACTCGCAAATTTAGTATGACCCACCTGAACATAATCTGAACCCGTCTGAGCTAAAGTTAACACAAGTTAAGTGAAATCTCGAAAGTCCGACTAAAAGTTAATAGTACGAAATTAATAACACTTCTAACTTGGAAAATTAGATTTGACTTACCAAAACCCGACTTGACCCAACCTGTTTAACAAGTCCAAATTTATGTACACTTCAATGTTATTAACTTCTTACCCATATATCATCATTTTCTTGTGGTAACCTCAGGAGAAAGGCAATGTACCATATGTGGTAGAGAATGGTGCGGGTGTGTTCACACGTAGTCCTAAGGAAACAGCCAGAATAGTAGCAGAATGGTTCAGCAACAAGCAAGATGAGTTGAAGATGATGTCAGAAAATGCCCTGAAGTTGGCAAAACCTGAGGCTGTGTTTGAGATTGTAAGGGATCTTCATGAACTTGCAGCACAACGTGGGCCGTTAGCTAACTTGCCTTACATGCTAACTTCCTCATTCACATGTTTAATTTAGTTTCATTTTAGTGTCTTAATCATCATCATCTATTGGATTAAGAAGGTCCAATTCTTTGTTTTTGTAGGAAAAAGTATCTTGTATAGTTAGTTATTTGGTAAAATCTCATTCTTTTGGCAATCAAAATCAATTTGTAAAAGAAAAAAAAAAGAAGTTTAGGGCTTGTATCACGGTCAGTTGTCAGGTTTTAGATTTAAGATATTACCACTGACAATAGAAAAAAAAAGAACGATAACAGATAGGCCCTTAGATAGTGGTGATCTGATTCCAATTAAGGATAAAAGTCTCAATGTCCTAATGGTTGAGGATTTTAGGGTTGTTCTAGTTGAAGGATTGGGACATGTTTAGTTCCTAATTTTCAATTTCCATATTATTCTATTTTGACTTTTTATTTTATCTGGATTTTGTACAAGATATGAATTAAGCGTGTATTTGCATTGCAGCTTGGTTTGAAATCATTGTTTCTCATTCTTTTTTAATAAAATATTTATACATATTTTATTAATTTCTTTTTCACAAGTGAAGATATTTTAAGGTTGCTTTCATTGGATGAATAAATGACATTGCTTATCATCTAAGGCAACATAAGTGCAGATGACATATGTAGTAAGACTGAAAGTGACAGTATATATTTTTTTTATAAACTAGATTTTCATGAAAGTTACTAGTTTAAGTATTACTTAATGGTTTAATTATCTTTGTCTTAGTCTTGTCAAAAACAATTTATCTTTGTCTTAATTAAGGGAAAGCGTGCTCACTTGAACTAGTAGTGTTAAGTGTTAACCCATGAATTTAGTCTAAATAAGCAAAAAAGTAGTTGAAACTGTCTCCGACAAGAGTTATGGCCCTCACGTTTATAGCCAAAGTCATGAAAATTGGCCAAGGTTAAATTGGTTATAATTAAAAACCATAGATCATTGTATTACTACGATTAGAGGTGTAGACAAGCAAAATTATATAAATAAATCGGTGGAGTGCAATTATGAATTATCATAGATTTTCTTTATAAGCTACTATACGTGTAAAGCAAAAAACGATATGCGCAGAATTTATATCTGTTCTTATGTTTCTACGAAGTCAATTGAGCAATTAAAGAAACATTAATCTAGTGATAGTGATAGTGTTATAGTACGTGTTACATGAACCAAAATGCGAGGCTATGTATGTTTGAAATATTTGTGCATGGGACAGAATGTTAAGGGAGGAAAGCGAGGTTGCATTTTGTGGGCTCCTAAGTCCCAAGTAGCAAGTTGCATGACTTGTCTCATCTGTCGATTGTCGTCTGTCGGCATGGAGATTTTGCGGTCTTGGTTTAACATAATGGAGTATGAAGATTTATGACTAACATGACTAGGGATGGCAATGGGTAGGTGAAATGAGCCCTTACCCATACCCTGATTTTTGGATGTAGAAACCCACACCCTACCCATACCCAGAAGTAAATTTTTTTGACTTCATACCCGTACCACAGAGAGTCAGTAGAATGCAGGTAATGGCCTAAAATGGCCCAATACAAAAATAAATCCGCATACCTTTTCACATGTATATATAATCGTTAAGCACAATTTCATATATTAATTTTGCAATTAGCACACATAATATCACGTACATTCCATACCAATACATATTTTTTGCACATCCCAAAAGTCTCATAGATTAAAATATAAATAAATATATTTTTACGTGACAATTCGAATTAGTTCCTAACCGAGGCTTTTTAGTTTTATTGGAAGTGTAATGGAAAAGATATGTTTATATATATATTTATTTTAATTTTTAAAAAAATAAAAATATATATTTTAGTTTAGATGGGACTATGGGTAGGGTTTGGGTAGATGCAGGTATTTGAGGTGAACCCTTACTCCTGCCCTTACCCGATGGGAGAAAGCCATTCCCTACCCTACCCTTAAGGTTTAAAAAATTAAGACCCATACCCTAATTTCTGGTCGGCATGGAGATACGGTCTTGGTTTACATATGGACCCATTGCCATCCCTAAACATGACTAATGATGATGATTGATCAATGATCAAGAGTCCACATATCCGGATAATCCAACCTAAGGCCCAAGGGTATCATAAACTGTATACAAGTAATTCTTTGGTAACTGAAGTATTACTGAAAATATTGATAATGATATAATGTGGTCTTTTGTTAAACGTAGTGGGAACAAAGTTGTACTGTTCATGAGTTGGCTCACTTCCATTGATTAGAATGTGGAGAACGACTTTGGGAGGATGATGTCCCGGATATTGTACTTTCATTGGCCGCTAAAGATCTATTAAATTAATCCCCTTTGGGTGGATTTCTCCTTTTTTTTTAAGTCATCCGGTGGTTTCTGATTATGATATCGTCTTCTAAAAAAATTGTATTGAATCTCAGGAAAAAAAAAAGTAGAGATTTTTTGTGACTTGTTATATGGCGTTTCAAAAACAATAATCACTTTAAAGCCAAAGAGATGCGTGATTGGCAACAGTAGCCTAACAGTAGAGCTGATCAACTCCAGTCCGGCCCGGTTTTTGGGCGGGTTTGAGCAGTTTTTTTTGGCCCGCGAGCGGGTTTTTTTTTTGGGCGGGCTTTGGACAAGCCAAAAAAGACATTTTAGTCTAATTTTTGAGCCCGACCCGTTTTGGCCCGAAAAAGCCCGCTCGGCCCGGCCCGAAATAACGGGCTTTGGGCACATTTTTTGGCCCGGATTTGGGCCCGGCCCGGTCAATGGGTAAAGTTTTTTGGCTCGGCCCGGCCCGAACCCGGCCCGAACCGGCCCATGATCACCTCTACCTAACAGACAACCTACTCAATATATTTTTGAGGATTGTACACGCACCTTTTCATCATTTTCTTGTAAAAGTCAAACTAATTTATATTTGTAGACAAAAATACCTTTATAAATTTGTAGAGTTACTCCTATTATCAATTGCTTTTAGGACATAACTTTCGTTGGGTTTTTAATTGTCTATATTTTCTTCCATGAATCCTACGAACTAGGAATTGCCTAATTATTCATCCTCAATGACACAATGAGCTTGGGAGGTTGGAGTGCAAGCAATATTCATAGAAATAGCAACCAAATGACCTATATTGACAAGTGACAACTTAATCGGTTGCACAATAAGCCTCTATATAAACATGTCTAAGGGTATACTTATTAACAAGACACAAACTATATGAGTGTCTTAGACGAGTATTTTAATCTTCTAATTAAGGATAGAGAGTAACTTGAAACTGAATTCATGCCAGTATAAAGGTAAAAAGAACACTATAAGGCATAAGAGCATGTACAATGGGCTAGTTTTACCTTGGTCTAGCAGATAGTAAAGCTAGCTTTACTTAGCTTTGTTATTGGAGCACTTGGCCCTTTGGGTTGGTTGGTCTGGATTTCCAGACCATATGCATCTCGGATGGAGTGCAAAAGACAAATGAGAAACAGACGCGTGACAAAGCAACTGGAGGGAAATTGTTGATGGGCCCTTGTGAAACGCAGCGCTTGGAACAAAAAGGGGGATTGAGAGACGGAACCTCTCACAAAACGCAGCACTCAACAACACGCTGGGCCCAAAGGCTGCAGCTTGCTGTCAGTGGCCCTGACGCGCGTCAGAGGCCCACTGACCAGCAAGTGCTTGCAGTCCACGTGTATTTTTTGCTCGCTGCAACACTCTTCCACTTATTCAGATGTTTTAATGGTAATTTTGTAACGTTAATAAATTTTGTAACGTTAATAAAAAAAATCAGGTTATAATTTTAAAAAAATAATTACAATAACGGCTATAAAATATTTTTATCTATAAATTAAGCCCAAATTTCATATATTTTAGCAAACTTCTTTCCAACCTATTTTTTTTCTAATTACTCTCTCCTACCTAAAACATTGTGATGTAACACTTGTTGCAGCGAGTAATTTATAGGTTGGTGGGAAGAAGTTTGCTAAAATATATGAGAAAAAACCATTATATATCTCACAATATATATATAAAAAAGATGTTACACTTTTGAAAAACCAGATAAAAACTGAGGTAGTAGATGTTACACTTTTGAAAAAAACCATTGTGAGAAAAAAAGATGAGTTGGTGGGAGTTTTAGTGGGATGTGAGGTGTAAGAAGGAGGAAAGGAGAGAGAAAGAAAAAAACTCCAAGACCAACCAAGACCAACTAGCCCATTGTACATGCTCTAACGAAGAGCCATACTTTGACAAGTAGAGGTAAAGACTTACTGAATTAAATTGAACAAAAAGGCAGCTAGAAGTTAACCATGGATTATCATGTAAGAACAAAGTCACCTACTGTTGTTGAATTGCATTATTACACCAGAACATCAAAATTGAGTTTATTAGAGGAGGTTGCATATGCCATATAGTACGTTCCCAAGAGACCATAGTAGAAGAAGGAACAATGAAGTGGAAGGATGTACTTGCAGAATAAATGTTAACTAAATACACGGAAATCCAACCCCAAAGACATAAAGACCGTATGAAAAATTACATGCAAACCATTAAAAGGTTTTGCCTAAAAATGAAGAATTGCATGTATGAAACTAAGAGTTAGATTTATTAGTGTAATATTGTATAGAAAGGAATTCTATTCGTATTAGGTTTGTATTGTAACCCTATATATATATAATGCCAGAGTTAACCTAATCAGGTTAACACGATTATTCTCCACACTTGTACATGGTATCACAACCCTAGGTTAAAAATTATTTTTTTTCTCTATGTTTTCTTCCTTTGGCCTGTCATCCTCCATGGATGCCGCCTCACCCACACTTTTTTCCGCTGCAGCTGCCTCATCATTGATGCATCCATCCTCGTGTGGCTCACTTGCCTCGTCAAGTCCACAACCCTACTCGGTTGTCGCTGCTGCTTCTCATGCACAACCCTCGCTGCCATCTTCAGCAGCAGTCGCGGTTTTTCCCGCCCAGTTCTCCTCGGCGCCACACATTCAACCCTCGCTGCCAGCGAGCCTTTTCGATGTGTCTTCCAGCCCGACGACGCTGCCCTACAACACTCCTGTGCGTGGCTCACCAAGGTTTCCGCCTGGATTTCATCATCCGGTTTTCCAGACCACTCAGGTAGGTGCTACTTCTTCGGCCACTCCTAGTGTTCCGTCGCCGTACTTGATGAACATGGTTATTCGATTCCTAATGTGCACTTCTATGAGTATCTTCGTATTGATCAACAAGTTAAATCTTGGATTTTTGTCATTCTATCGCGTGATATTTTTGTTGATGTTCATGATTTGCACACTTATGTTGATATTTGGAATCGTTTACAATCCCGGTTTATGCATGCGAGTATGGCTCGTTCCATGGAATTGAAGGGTAGATTATCTCATATTAAAAAGACTGAATCTCAGTCTATGGATGGTTACTTACGTGAGATTAAAGTAATTGCTGATTCTCTTACTGCAATTCAGTGTCCTGTGTCTAATCAAGATTTAGTTCAGTTTACTTTGTTTGGTTTGGATCGTGATCCTGAGTATGATCATATTGTTACCACCTTGCTGCATTATCCTTAGCTTCGATGATTTACGTCCTAAACTTCTGCTTCATGAACAACGTCTCAAAAGCTCCAAGGATGGGTCTGATTCATCCTCTCATCATGCCTTGGTCGATGTTCAGTCATCTGGCTCCAGTTCTTCTTCTGCTAAAAATAATTCTGGTGGCAAAAATAATAAGGGCAAGAATAATAAGAATAAAGGCGGTAATAATGGTCGCAACAACAACAATCGCGGTAATGGTAATCAATCGAATGCTCGTGGATCTGGTAATAACAATAACAATGCTAATCGGGGTCACCAGAATGGTATGAGTGAATATTCTAACTTTTCATTTTCTAGTATTTCTTGCATTGATTCTATTACTAATGATCTGTCCTCAGCAGGGAATAATTCGTCAAGTGGCAATTTAAACTCTACCCCTACTTCCGATACTTGTGGTCTTTGTTGGTTTCCAGGTCATCAAGCGGCTTATTGCCCGCAACGATTCAATTCTAGCTTTGTTCCTTCTGCCTCCCCGAATAGCGTCACTCGAGCTTTAGCTGCAATGTCTGTTGGTGGTGAAACAAATGACTCTATTTGGTACCCGGATTCGGGAGCTGCCTCTCATATGACTCCTCAAGGATGGTAAGCTTTCTGCTATTCTTCCTTACACTGGGTCAAGTTCTGTTGTAGTTGGAAATGGTACCTCTCTCCCCATTAAAAGTGTTGGAAAATTGACATTAAAAACTACCAGTCGTCCTCTCACTTTGTCTTCTGTTTGTCATGTGCCTAATCTGAAACATAATTTATTATCAGTTAACAAGTTGTATCAAGAAAATGATTGTGTTGTGTGTTTTGATAAAAAAATTATTTCTGTTAAGGACAAGACAACGGGGGAGGTTCTGCTTCGGGAATCCAGTAAGCAAGGTGTCTATCCAATTCAACCCACCCTTGTCACCAATGAGTCAGCCGTTCCTGCTTTGCTAGCTACTAAGGAGTCTAGAGATGTTTGGCATGCTCGTCTTGGTCACACTTCATCTAGAGTTTAGGATCTTTATGTTCAAATAAGTCTATCTCATGTACTTCAAAATTTCAGGATGATTGTGTTGGTTGTAAGTTAGGAAAAATACATCGTTTACCTTTTGAACCTGTTGAACATTGTTTTCCTTATCCATTATATAAAATTCACAGTGATCTTTGGCAATCTCATGTTTTGTCAAATCAATTTTATAAGGGAATATTATGTTGTTTTTGTTGATGATTTCTCGCGATATTCATGGATTTATCCTTTACGTCGAAAGTCCGATGCTCACTCTCAATTTCTTGTGTTTCAAAAGATGGTGAAAAATTTATTTAATTGCAAAATTAAAAATTTTCCAAAGTGATGGAGGTAGGGAATTTGATAATTCCCCTCTTCTTCAGCATTTTTGTGACAATGGTATTGTTTTTCAAAAGTCCTGTCCCCATAACCAAGTTCATAATGGTGTTGCAGAACGCAAACATCGTCATATTATTGAAATGGCTCGTACTATGCTTATTCACTCTGATTTTCCAGCTGAATTTTGGGTTGATGCTTCGTACACTGCCACTTACACCATAAATAGATTGCCAAGCTCGGTTCTAGGGGGTGTCTCTCCTTTTGAGAAACTTTTCATCGTCCTCCTTCTTATCATTTTTTGAAATCTTTTGGTTTTGTGTGTTTTCCTTTGCTCATGGATTCAAAGATCAACAAACTTCAACCTAAGTCAAAACAATGTGTTTTCATTGGATATGATGTGGATTATAAAGGTTATTGTTGTCTAGATCCTATTACCAACAAAGTCTATATCATTCGTCATGTTTTGTTTCATGAACATAAATTTCCTTATCGCTCTCTTGTTGGTTCCAACTCTTCCGTGCCATTTACATCTCCCTCGGTTTTGCTTGTTGATTGGAGTCCCACAAATGTTGCTAATGTGTCACATGTGCCTTGTAATGTGAGTGTTGCCCCTTTAGAGTCATGTCGTTCTTCCCCTCACGTCATTGGTCACTCCCCTCTTGTGCACTCTCCCCCTCCCCTTGGCACTAAAGCGCTAGCTGGCCCAAACCAGCCTTCCCTTCGCAAAACTGATCCGCCCGCTGGGCCTGCTCGGTCTTCTTTGGCTTCCACTGCCCAGCCCGCTGGACAGTCCCCAGCCTCGTCTGGGCTTGCTGCTCCAAGCGCTGGCCCTCCAGCGACCATTGGGCCCTCCCTCTCCAACACTGATGGATCAGCGATCCATCTTGACTCCCCTCACGCTGCCGGGTTAGCGCTGACTCCTGGGCCAACTTCCTTCCATGCTCGGCCCACTGATTCTGCTGGGTTGTCCACTCCTCCACCCTCTTGTGTTTTGTCCTCTCCCCTTTCCCTTGATGTGTCCCCATCTTCCCAAGTGTCTCGCTCTCCTACGGTTGTCTTAAACCATCACCCAATGGTCACCCGTTTAAAAGACGGGGTGTCAAAGCCCAAAGTTTTAATGAATTTAAAAACTGAAATTGTTGAGTCAGAATCAACTAATTTCAAACAAGCTTCTAAAGACTCACGTTGGCGTCAAGCTATGCTTGATGAATATATGGCTTTGATTAAAAAGGATGCATGGGAGTTGGTACCTCGCAACTATGCTAAGAATTTACTTGGTTTTAAGTGGGTTTATCGGATTAAATACAATTCTGATGGTTCTGTGGAGCGGTTCAAAGCCAGACTTGTTGTTTTTGGAAATCACCAGCAGTCAGGTGTTGATTACTTTGAAACCTTTAGTCCTGTTGTTAAGCCTACTACTATTCGCTTAGTCCTTACTATTGTTGTCTCTCTTAAATGGCTTGTTCGTCAATTAGATGTCAAAAATGTTTTTCTTCATGATTTTCTTCATGAAGAGGTTTATATGCGTTAACCTCCAGGTTTTGTTCGCCCATCTAAACCCACACATATTTGTCGTCTACGTAAGTCCATTTATGGTTTGAAACAAGCTACTCGAGCTTGATTCTCTCGGTTCAGCACCTTCTTATTATCTATTGGTTTCAAGTGCAGCTGTTGTGACACTTCCATGTTCACTCTCAAAATTCGTGGTCATCTAATTATACTTCTCTTATATGTTGATGACATTGTTCTTACTGGTAGTAGCTCTGCTCTTGTCAAATTCTTCTCAGTTTGCTATGAAGGATTTAGGGGATCTTCATTATTTTCTAGGTGTTCAGGTTGTGCGCACTCCATCTGGTTTATTTTTGTCTCAAAACAAGTATGTTTCTGATTTACTTCGCAAATTTCATCTCCATACTGTTAAACCAGTCCGCACGCCTGTTGTCTCTAGAGTTACATTGTCTCTTCTTGACGGAGAACTTCTTGCTGATTCCACAGATTATCGTAGTATGGTTGGTGCTTTGCAATACTTAAGTATGACTCGTCCAGATATTGCTTATGCTGTTAATATGGTGTCTCAGTTTATGCATACTCCTCGTACTACTCATCTTCATGTTGTGAAAAAAAATTTCAGATATCTGCAGGGCACTTTGGAGTTTGGTCTTTTCTTACATAGCAGCAGCTCTCCAACTGTTGTTATTGCCTACTCTGATACAGATTGGGCAGGTTGTCCTGATACTCGTCATTCTACTACTGGTTATGTTGTTTTCCTTGGGAAGAACTTGATTTCCTGGCGCTCGAAAAAGCAACCTACTGTTTCTAAATCCTCCACTGAAGCTGAATATCACGCAGTTGCTTACACTGCTGCAGAAACTATTTGGCTCAAGCAACTTCTTGCTGATCTTGGTTATTTTCTTCGACGACCTGTGATTTTGTATTGTGATAATGTTTCTGCTACTTATCTCACTGCTAATCCAGTTCATCATGATCGAAGCAAACATATTGATGTTGATTACCATTTCGTTCGTGAAAATGGTAGCCAATGGAGGTCTTATGGTTCGTCATGTTCCTACTCAGTTGCAGGTTGCTGTTATTTTTACTAAAGGCCTATCTACTGATTTGTTTACTAAACATCGTTCCAATCTATCCATTGTTTCACCCCGTAAAGATTGAGGAGGTGTATTCGTGTAATATTGTATAGAAAGGAATTCTATTCATATTAGGTCTGTATTGTAACCCTATATATATATAATGCCAGGGTTAACCTAATCAGATTAACACAATTATTCTCCACACTTGTACAAGATTTTAACAAGTAATGGAGCCATAAACGATATTGGTGATGTTGCCAAACAAGGTAAATAATAGGTTAAGTTATAAAAATGTGATCCAGGGAAGAAATAATAATGCCACTAATAATGGCTTCGAGAGGGAAAATTATGACCCTGTTTGACAATTAGCGGATAGCTATTAGCTAATTGTATTAGCGGATAACTGATTGGTAATTGTATTAGCTGGTTTGACAAGCTGATTATATAAGTTGTTTGTATAAAAGTGCTTAATTTGGTAAATAGCTGATAGCTGATTGCTACATACTTTATTATTGTACCAAATGACCCACTCATTCCCAGACCTCTATTTTCAAAAAGCTCATCCTCGACTTTTTCAAAAAGAGTTTTTTTTTTGGTCTAATTAGCTATTTGAAACCTCTTTTTACCAAATACTCAAATTAGAGGATTGACTAGTCAAATCCTTTGATATGAGTTCAAATCTTTAATTTTTTTATCAAACGTTTCTTTACCGATAAGGCTTATATTTTTTAAATGGTAAGGAGAAGGATCCTGTCCTAAGCACTTTCATTTGCGGGTCAGGTACTTGAGAAAAGAGGGGAGGATAAGGATAATCCCTATTCTACAACACTACATTTGGCAAGATTCGAACTCAAGACCTCAATGATCCAAGGTAAAAGTTTTGCCAAATGACTAAGTACTACTTGATGAAGAGGGAAGAGTATGTTTTTTTTATCACTATGAAACAGAAGTACATAATACAATCAACACTGTACAAAATTATATTCTTTATGCATTTAGCAAGCATGTTAACTAATACTCTATCCGTCCTATAATATAGTGCTTGCTTCCTTTTTACACGGTCTCCAAGACGTACCTTTGACCTGTGATATCTCCAATTTTCGTATTTGATAAAAATATAGAGCTGATCAACTCCAGCCCGGCCCGGTTTTTGGGCGGGCTTGGGCAGTTTTTTTTGGCCCGCGGGCGGGTCCGACCCGGTTTTATTTTTGGGCGGGCTTTGGACAAGCCAAAAAAGACGTTTTAGTCTAAATTTTAGGCCCGGCCCGTTTTGGCCCGAAAAAGCCCGCTCGGCCCGGCCCGAAATAACGGGCTTTGGGCACAAATTTTTGGCCCGGATTTGGACCCGGCCCGGCCAATGGGCAATTTTTTTTGGCCCGGCCCGCCCCATGATCACCTCTATAAAATATATAAAAAATTGATATTACGAAAGTACACATCGAGGCGAACCTAACAAGATCCCACATGAGTATACTAGTCTTATAAGCACGCGATGCGTGCGTTAATTTCAAAACTTGTTATTCTATTATATACTCCATCCGTGCTATAGTTATGATTACACTTAAAATGCGAAAACTTAATAGTTAGATGAATTTAGATATATTAATTAGCTAATGTAAAAAACTAACAAAGGTTGTGAGAAAAATAATAGAAATAATGAGTTGGTTTGACTGAATTAAAGAGTATCAAAGGTAGTGAGTGTTTCAAACTTTTCAGGTGGATATCATGTATACCATCTTCTCTTGTAAAATAATGTCAAAATATTTTGTCCATTTAATTTTTTGATTGAAATATTTGATGCATATACCATTTTTAACTTGTTTAGAATGACAAGTTGAAAAGAGAAAAGTTTTTAAATTGTTTTTTGTGTAATTTTATTGAATCCATTAGATCATTAAGGGTAATTTAGTATATTCATAAAGAGACACCATCTTCCTCCCCTCTTCCCTTATATAATAGAGATTATTTTGTATAAATTAATGAGAATATTTGGTCAAAGATTTTAAAGTTTAACCTCAAAAAAGAGAAACAAACACTATATTATGGGACGGAGGGAGTAAATAAGAAGCTAAAAAATGAAAATACAAAGCAAAAAATAAGCATTAGTTACATTGATTGACGATGATTATGTAATAAATTAATACTATTCTAGAATATGTATTTAATACTTCCTCCGTTTCACAATACATGCACCATTTCTCATATGAGTACTATTCATCAACCAACTTTGACAATCTTTCTCTCAAAATTATGTAAGAAAAAACATAGTCGAGTGGGGTCTTGTTAAATTCGTCACAATGCGAGGATTTCAAATATCAACTTTTTATAATTTTTACCTATACACAATTAAAGATATTATTATCGAAAGAAGAGCATTGGAGTGCGTGAAAAAGCAAATAGTACATGTATTGTGAAACGGAGGGAGTACTTATTTGCAACCCTAAGGACTGCATATATCAAAACCACCCAACACAAGAAAAAGACTAGAAAGAGCCATAACCTACCCCACCTCCGAATCTTCTTCTTTGTTCTCTTTGTGGGCTTCATGTGAAAACCTGCCCAAAAGCTAGCTTGTTAATGGGCCCCTAAAATGAAACTAAAAGCACAAAAAACAAAGAAATAAAAAAGAAAGAAGTATCTCGTATTCTCGTTCAAGGAGTTGCACTTCTCTATTTTCACACTCTTTGCTTCTGCGTCAAGCACCTCTTGCTGTCTTGCAGTCGCCAATTTACACTCTTTACAAACAGTAATCATCTCTTTTCTCTTGCAATTTTATTTTTCTTTTCTGATTTCAAGATGATTGGGTGCATTATCAAATCATTAACTTTATTGATTCAGTTGTTGTTATGATGTTTGTTTTATGGGTTTAAAGGTTTGATCTTTTTAGGTAGAAGGGCTTTTTATTTTATGTAATTTGTTTGGTGAATTCACTAGTAATGTTTAGTTGTGATAATTGTGTAATATAGTTTAGTTCATTTCACTCTCAACTTAATCGCTTTAATTTTTGCATTAATTATTACTATTATATTTATGTACTCAAACTACTTATAGTTAAATTTGTTTGATAACTCTGCTTAGCTTGTTTTTTCACTGAATGCAGAATTCCTGGTGAACCCAACAAAAATATAAAATTAAATTTTGAATAGCATGGCTGCTATTGTATCTCATTTGCTAAAGATCCCTGCTTCATTAACCTATCAGAGAAGAAATGAGCAATTTCAAGGTTCTAAGAAGGTCATAACTTCATCAGTAGGAATGGTAGCACCTTTACAAGTATCTAGATTAAGAGTTCAAGCTTTCTCAGGGCTTCGAACGAGTACCCCGTTTTTGGGCTCTTTGGGAAGCTTTAGGACCTTAGGTTTTGATTCAAAGATGAAGGATGCAATGTTTGTTCATAGAGGGAGACCAAAGAGGGGTGTTGTTAAAGCGATGTTTGAACGTTTTACTGAGAAAGCAATAAAGGTTATACTGGTTGCTCAAGAGGAAACGAGGCGCTTAGGTCATAATGTTGTTGGCACTGAGCAAATCTTGTTGGGTCTTGTTGGTGAAGGGACTGGCATTGCTGCCAAGGTTCTGAAATCTGTGGGAGTTAGCATGAAAAATGCACGTATTGAAGTTGAAAAGATCGTTGGAAGAGGCGGTGGTTTCATTCCTGTTGAAATTCCATTTAGTCCTCGTGCTAAGCATGTTTTGGAGCTGTCGTTGGAAGAGGCTCGTAAACTTGGTAAGACTATTCTATTAATAAACTTGTTAAATGAAGTGCTATCTCCTAGGAGAAAAACCTTGTCTCTTTAGTTTTATCATATGTTACTCGGACTCAAGTACTGGTGTCTGACACGGTAAGTATCTGAGTTGGCTAATTTATGTATACTTTCCATAGATTTTGCCTCAAAATAAAATGTTAAAGTGTCTATGATCATGGTGGAGTGCTAACCATGTTGGAGTGCTGACCATGTCGGAGTGTGGAGAATCTGACATGAGTACTTGATGTTAAAAGAAGAGTCCGAGTAACATCTGGGCTTTTATGGTCCTGTATTATGCATAAACCTATTGCATTGCAATCTATCAAGTACTTGCTAAACTATCTGAAGTTAAAGAACTTCCTTTAATCATATATATCTTCACATGTGTGCCTTAATTTTGATGATATAGGTCAAAATTATATTGGCTCGGAACACTTGCTGTTGGGATTGCTTAGTGAAGGTGAGGGCGTAGCTGCCCGTGTCCTTGATAATTTAGGTGTTGATACAAAAGAGATTCGTAAACAGGTCAATTGTAATTTATCTCTATGCTGATAAATTTGTGTGTGTATATGGGGTTTTCATTGGCCATCTATTAACAAATGAGGTTTTGGTCTAAATAGGTCCTAAACATGATGGGTGAGAAAAAGGAATCTGTTCCTATAGGTGGAAATTCTAGTGACATTATGCCCACGATACAAGAGTATGGCACAAATTTGACAAAGGTGGCGCAAGAGGTATGCATAGCCCTAAAACAATGTGATTGAACTCATATTGATGTTTAATAGAAAATGCAGAAAAATACTGCGACATGTACATAGTATTTCAGCTGAATCTCTTCATCTCTGAAGGGAAAATTAGATCCTGTTGTTGGAAGGCACAAACAAATAGAGCGCGTCATCCAAATACTGAGTCGTCGTACAAAAAATAACCCTTGCCTCGTTGGGGAGCCAGGTGTTGGCAAAACATCCATTGCAGAAGGTCTGGCTCTGAAAATTGCTAATGGTGATGTTCCAGAAACACTCGAGGGAAAGCAGGTATGCCTGTTTATGATGTTTGTGTTGTGAACTTTATGCTGTTTTTTTTGTATTGACTAGAGAACGTTGCTATGTCCTGGACTTTCCAGTTTGATACTAAGATGTATATGGGTGTAAAATTTACCATATCTGTAAACAGGAGGTCATTTCTGGAAATTTTATTTGTATGCATCTTCTTGATAACAGTGTTTGTGGATAGCTTTTTGGCTAAAAAGATTGTGGGCTCTAATTCATCTTCCTCATTTAAACTGAACTAGCTGTTAGAGAAGGATCACCCTCGGAGGGAGAATATATACCAAAAAAAGAAGCAGAATTCCCGGAGCACTTGTAGTTAATGTTCCATGCTTGTATGAAAACATGTCATAGATTTAAAAAGGCCTATGATTGATTGAACTTAAAAGATTTTCCTTATAAGATCCACATTTTCAATTGAAACTATGATTGATTATCACTGTTTTACTAATATGATTGTTTCTCATCATCAATGTTGGAAATGTTTTGTTCTTTAAGAAAATAGTTACTTCACCTTTTGGTTTCAGGTCATAACTCTTGACATGGGTCGTCTGGTTTCTGGAACTAAATATCGTGGAGAGTTTGAGGGTAGACTGCAAAAACTAATGGAAGAAGTTAAAGAATCAAACAACCTGATTCTATTTATCGATGAAGTGCATACTCTGATTGGGGCTGGGGCAGCAGAGGGTGCAATGGATGCTGCAAACATCCTGAAACCGGCTCTTGCAAGGGGTGAATTACAGTGTATAGGAGCCACAACCCTAGATGAATACAGACTACACATTGAGAAGGACCCAGCATTAGAGAGAAGATTTCAGCCAGTTGAAGTGCCTGAACCCACAGTAGATGAAGCAATTCAGATTCTCAGAGGGCTCCGTGAGCGATATGAGATTCACCACAAGCTCTCGTATACAGATGAAGCATTAATTGCAGCAGCAGAACTGTCATCCCAGTACATCAGGCATGTATCTTTTTGCTCATTTTTAGCCTGCATAGTATAGATTTTATATCACCTTTACACCCATAGTTATTCTTGAAATGACCAATGTTCTGAAAACAAGTGTTTCTAATTGATGTAAATTACTGCTGCTGCTGCTGCTGCTGCTTTGTCAAGCAATCAGGTCGTTGCTGTGTATTTGTTTTCTTTTTTTTATAAAAAAAAATATGGAGGCTTGGGGGGGGGAGGTGAGGTGTGTGTTTCTTATGCTGTGAGGCTATTATTGATTATTGAAGTGAAAAAGGTTTTATTGGGACCATGTTTTAAATTTTCGTGTTTGGTGAGTAGGTCACCCACTGATATTGGTGCAGCAAGTGTATTTCACTAGGAAAAACACTTGTTTAGAACTATGTCCCTGACCTCGAGTATTCATGTCCGGCATGGGCACGTGTCCAAGAGCCCGACTTCGCTATAATATGAAATGTTCTTAAGATTTTGGCCCAAAATGTAGTCTCAAGGAGTCCATGTCATGTCCACTTTATCTCAAGAGCCTTAGAGCATTATGGATAAAAGCCCCGTTCCTGAACACACTGTTTGCCATTTAGAAGGTCCACTCTAAACAAAGTGTTCTATCAACTTGGATAAGTGCTTGAAAACAGAGATTTTTGTAATTATACTCGTAGTTCCTTACACAAATACCCAATACAGTATAACTACATGTGCTACAATTAGAAATCCCTCGTTGGAACTTGGATGTATGGAGTGGTCATATGCATTAATTAGAAATACCCAATACAGTATCTCGTACGACCTATAACCTACCGTCCACCAAACGATTATGGAAAGCATTAAGTTAATGATGTTACCTTATTCTTTTTAATTATCCTTCAAAGGTTGTCAAGTTTACTGAAACACATGCTTCAAATGTACCCCGTCTCTGGAATCATATCTGTTTACTACTTTACTCACAGTCAGCATGACGCCACCTATATAGACTTGTGTCCTGAGAAAATTGAATAACTGATCCACCATTTTACTTGAGCTTACCGATAAAGATGGTGAAACCATGTTGGTTTTCTCTGTTGTACAATCCACTTTGCAAGGAGTTTCTTTATTTCTTCCTTTCTTTGGCCGTCCTGAATCCCAACTTCCCAGTTGTTAGAGCAGGATGAAGTTAGTTTCAAGGATGACATTAAGCTCTTATCATATCCCCTTTTTCTGATGTGTCTGTGCTTTTCCGGAGTTTTTCCCTCTATTATCTTGCTTTTGGACGAGTATGATTTGTTCTAATATATATGTGTGTAAATACTCCACAGTGATAGATTTCTTCCTGATAAAGCTATAGATCTTATCGATGAAGCTGGTTCTCGGGTGCGATTGCGCCATGCTGAGGTACGAGCTTATGCACCAAAGTTCTGCGCTTGCCACTTAGTACCCAGATTATTTGTTTGGCCCTTAATTATTCCTTCCATTTTCCAGTTTCCTGAAGAAGTAAGAGAACTTGAGAAACAGGTGATGCAGATTGTAAACGAAAAAGATGGTGCTGTCCGCAACCAAGAGTTTGAGAAGGTAAAGAGCTTTGTTCTCTGAGATTTTGTTTTTTTTTCTTCTTCTCAATTTCAATAAAATTAAGTACCTATGTCACCAACTTCCATGTTTCCCTTCCTCTAAAATCTAAAATAGTCCTTGTTGATCTGAGCTGCATCCCATAAGCTAAAAAAGCTTCGGTTGAATGATTGGGTTAACCCTCCAAAATGATGCATTTTTTTTAATCACCTCCTTTTGTATTAGTTGTATCAGATGACCATGTTATCTAAGCAAGTAAGCTCTCCTTCAACTTCTTTGATAGTCCTTTTTATTGACCTCCAAGAATGGGTAAACCATCTTTCCGAAAGAACATAAAAATAAAGAGCAAGTAAACCAAAATTTTAAGACCTAACCACCTTCACACTAGTTTATTCGTCCGACTGGCACGTTAGCTGAGATGGGATCTCTTGGCTGTCTGTCATGGTTGACTGTGAGCTTCATTCGACCATGCGTAAAGGTGGAAAATGGGTCTAGCTAAGAGTAAGTTAATATTCTGAGAGTGCCAGAACAAGATTTACTTCCCAGTACATAGTGGTGCAAAAAGGCTTCCTTTAATGCTTTGCAAGTGCTGTACATGCTGAACTGCTCCACAAACTGCCATGTGTAGGCTGCGGAATTGCGGGATAAAGAACTGGACCTGAAGGTTCAAATATCTGCACTCATGAGCCAAAATAAGGAAATGAAACAGGCAAACATGGATGATGTTGGACCAGTTGTGACAGAAGCAGAAATAAGGGACATAGTGTTTTCTTGGACAGGTATACCAGTTCAGAAAGTCTCAGTTGACGAATCAAATCGTCTTCTCAAGATGGAAGACAACCTCCATGGCCGAGTTATTGGTCAAGACGAAGCTGTCGAAGCCATCAGCCGTGCGATCCGCCGTGCTCGGGTTGGCCTAAAAGATCCTAACCGTCCAATTGCCAGCTTCATCTTCTCAGGTCCAACTGGTGTGGGAAAGTCAGAACTTGCAAAGGCTTTAGCATCTTACTACTTTGGTTCTGAAGAATCCATGGTCCGGCTTGATATGAGCGAGTTCATGGAGAGACATACAGTTTCAAAGTTAATCGGGTCACCTCCGGGTTATGTGGGTTACTCCGAGGGAGGCCAGCTTACTGAGGCCGTGAGGCGGCGCCCTTATACTTTAGTCCTCTTTGATGAAATTGAAAAGGCTCATCCTGATGTTTTCAACATGATGCTTCAGATTCTTGAAGATGGAAGGTTAACCGATAGCAAGGGAAGAACTGTAAATTTTAAGAACACACTTATGATTATGACCTCAAATATTGGAAGCAGTGTGATTGAGAAGGGTGGTCGGAGTATAGGATTCGATCTAACTTACAATGATCACGACAGCAGTTATAACAGAATAAAGAACCTGGTGATTGAGGAGCTTAAGCAATACTTTAAGCCCGAGTTTTTAAATAGGTTAGATGATATGATTGTGTTTAGGCAGCTTACAAAGTTGGAAGTCAAGGAGATTGCAGATATCATGTTGAAGGAAGTTTTCAGGCGGCTTGAAACCAAGGGCATTGATATTCAAGTCACTGAAAGTTTTACACAGAGGGTAGTCGAGGATGGTTATAGTCCAAGTTATGGAGCGAGGCCGCTGAGGCGAGCTATCATGAGGCTTTTGGAGGATAGCATGGCTGAGAAGATGCTTGCAAGAGAAATTCAAGAAGGTGATTCAGTTATTCTGGATGTTGATTCTAGTGGAAATGTCATTGTGCTTAATAGTAGTAATAGTAATTCTAGCTTGTATCCTGAGTTGCTTCCAATGTGAAGTTTAAATGTATAGTAAAATCTTGAATTCTTTGGAATTTAGTTTGAGACATGCTGGTTGTATTTCATCCCTCCAATTTCTCACAGTTATTCTTTCATTCAAAAATTAGCAGTTGTTGCAAATAGAACTTGTCTCTTATATGTATTTGTTTCAATAAGAAAACTTAATTAAGAGCTGTTCTCTCAAGCCACACTCCCTATTTTATCTTCAAATATGATTGTAGTCTTAATTGCTAGTTTGATGTCTTGAGATGATGCGATGCTATACCAGGAGAGATGAGGTCGTTTGTGGCCTGATTGGCTTCTCTATGGACTTGATTTACTTCTCGAATTGTGTAATTTCCATGCACACCAAAACTTCTCTTACAAGTAAATCACAATTGTTAAACTTCAATATATAATTTTGTATAGCCTAATTGCAAACAAGTGAGGTAAATGCATCATAGTACACTACATATTAAAATGTTACTGAGTATTGTACATTTGGATGGGTCATGCACTACTCAAATAGTCGGAAGTACATTCAAGAAAACAACTAATCAACAAATCGTTTGTTATCAAACAAGAGACGGGAAGGTCATTTTGATAATTACACTTGTTCAGGCTCATGCAATCATCTTATAATATACTACCTCCGGTTTTTAATACGTGCAACATATTTCTTTTTGAGATGTTTCACGATACTTGCAACATTTCTCTTTTGGTAAATCTTAATACAAAGAAAGCCATATTTTATTAATAATTACAAGGGTTATGTTTAACTGATTATATCAAAACGGAGATCGACATAATTCAAACCTTGTTTACCTCCCCAATGCAAATTAGATGTGGCCATTTTTCTTTCTTCAAAAACCAAAAAAAATACCCATTAACCACAACATAATCACTCTTGTAAATTTTATTTGGCTGGTTGTGGACTAAACAAGTAAACAGTAAACACTATCAACAAAAGCGCAAATAAGTACATGCACCCAAGTGCATGTAGAGCATGGTGCACCCTCTTCTAAACTACGTCGTTTTATCATTTTCAGAGTCTATAATTTTAAAAACTTATTGTTATTTGTTTCCTTAAATTTTGTAACTAAAGATTCTTTTTTAAATTAATAATTTAAAGGTGTTTTTTTTTTTACCTTAAGTGTAGATGTTCATTTACTATATGTTACTTTTCATTATAACCTATGTCTTTTATAAATATAGATTTACATATTCTTTAATTTTTAAGTCCTTTTTTAAAGAGAAAAGTTTTTTTTTCTTTTATATAAATGATATGTTCTTTTTGGGTGCACAAACCCTAGTGCATAATCCACGCTTTGCAACAAAAGCCTTCAGCCCAATTAATTGGAGAAAACGCTGTCGTATAAGCCATAATTCACCCACCAAACAATTTTGGAAAAACCGATGAAATCAGCTCTCATCATCGCCCAAGACAATTCTAAGATTTAATTCAGGTAAAAAATTCTCATACTTTCTTAAAAATCTTGTTAATTTATGATAGTTTCAACATTTCCAATTTTCAATTAATGGTAATATCATGTGAAGTTTGTATAATTTAATTTGTGCCTAAACTTTCTTCCGCCCAGATCTTTGCAAGGGGAAATTGTTGGCAATAGTGAGATTAAAGTTCGTAATGGTGAGAGAATTTAACACCCTTTTCTTCTTTGAGCTGATTTTTTGTTAAATTTCGTTGATTTTGTAAGGAAATGGAGTTAATTTGACATTAAAGTATCTGGGAATTTTTTATTTATGCAATTTGATACGATTTGAATTGTTGTGTAGCTTTTTAATCACATTGAAACATGGGATTTTGATGGTATAATGTGGAATCAGGATCTTATTAAGTTGAGTTTTTGAGGATCTTATGGGATTAATTATGATTTGGTGTTCCATTTTGACAGTGATTTCAATTGCTAAAGTAATGCAAGTTTGTTAATAAATAAGACCGTACCAACTGATAGCAATCTGTTGGTTTGTTCGTCTGATACTGTTATTTACATGTTCAGAGTGAATTATTTGACGATAATTTCATTTTTCTACTATGTTATGTGCACTCGCGTCTCCATTACACCTTAAGGGGTCTTTTGGTTCACTATTTTTGGGATACAAGAAACGTAATCAATTACCGATTTCCTTTTCTCTTGTTTGGTTCAATCCCTCATCAGTCCATTACCATTATTGATGGTAATGGATTCCCCGAATTTGTTACCTTCCCCTCCTCCTCAAGTAACAAAATCCATTACTTGGTGGTAGTGGTTACCATTCATTTCCATTCCTAGGCTTGAACCAAACACTTAATAAAGGTAACCATTTTTGTTATTATTCCCCTCCTCTATTTGTGTCCATTCCCTTTCTATTCCATATTTTGAACCAAACCCATAAGTATCCATATTGGGTACTCGATATTCTAACATGGTATGGACATTGGTCTCTTAGAAATGTCGATCGTGTTGGTACCCAATAACCTAACATGATCATGGACATTTAAATCTTTCAAACTTCAGTCATGCCAAAAAACTTGGAAGTCCTTTGGAAAAGGCCCGAGTTTAACACCCAAACGCGTACTTAATTGGGATATACGTAGTTGAGTCCATGTAACGGTGTAGTTTTAGAACTTATTTTCTACTAGTCTTTAGGATGGATAATCAAGATTAATTCATAATATATTGGATTTGGATTCGATATCTATATGTGCGGTATTGTTATGCTAAATTGATGCTAGAGTGATTAATGCTAAGTTGCGGCTGTAATCATAGGTTTACCACTCTAGTTTTGTTGACGAGGAAGGAGTAACGAAAGCTTGTGGCTGTCCACTACTTCCATTGAAAAGCCATATCAAGGGTCCTGCACCGGTTTCTGATCAAGGTTAGCCTAATCACACCATTCATTTGTTCCCATTTGTTCTATCTGTAAATGATTTCTCCAAACTTTCTTCTTCTGTTGTTGACTGATGTACATTGTGAAATCCTGTGCAGAAAGCACAGATATTGTTGATGAATCAATCACCTTTTTTCGCGCCAATGTCTTCTTCAGAAATTTTGACATAAAGAGCTCTGCTGATAAATTGCTTATATACTTGACATACTACATTAACATTGCTTTGAAAAGGCTTGAGGGATGCAGAACATTGGCCGAAGGTACCAAGGCAATTATTAATCTGGGTCTCGAGGATGTTCCGGTCCCCGGAGAGCCTGGTTTCCCCTTTCCTGGTCTCTTTTCCCCTCCTAAATCACGCCAGGAAGCAGGTAAACTTTCTTAACTTCATTCTGCTACCCGTACTATGATGCAAATTTGCGTATATGTTATCTTATCTGTATTTGAAAACCATTTGGTTTCTGCATGATTACATTTTTACACCATGTCTGTAAAATAAGGATTTGGGAAGGTCAAATTTCATAACTGAGAGCTGTATGATCTTCATTTTTTGACCATCCAAAATACATGTAGCCTTGTAGGTTAAATATTAGGATTTAGAGCTGTGTTTCTTCATCCTTAACAACCCAGAACACATTTGTCAAATTTTAGGATTTAGAGCTTCATCCCCTAAATAATTACCTGATTGAGTATATACTCGAATTCTGGTTTAGCTTGTTCCTACAGAATTGCTATTCTGTGTTGGTAGCAGATGTCATGCATAAGAAAGATTGTTAGTAAAATGATGCTGGCTTCTAATGTAGCACCTATTTTACCCGAGCTCAGGTCCTACTGTCATGCTCGGCTATTCTATTTAAGATATCAATGTTTTCGGCCCGAGTGAAGTATAAAGTGTTTAGACCTATCTGTTATGACATGGAATAGGATTCTCTCCACTTCCTTTTCTCTGGTTCTATCTCCAGATCACAACACCTCACTAAATAACATATACATCCCCCCCAACAACACCACCACGTTTCCTTATTTTGGAAATCTCGCCGGTGTATCAAGAACTGGAATCAAAACTGTAGAGGAACCGGATCCATATGAGATGGCATACTTGAGGCTGTCAAAATGAAGACTTTAAGTAACATAGTAGCACCACTATTGTTCCAGTTCTTAAAATCGAAAAACATCATGCTCTTTTTTTCTTTTCATGTAGCCTGGGCCCTGAGATGATAAAATCCTCAGGAATCTTTTGTTGAGCTGATGTTCATTTGTCCACCATCTTATACTTTTCGGGGAACATTTTGGTGACATGAATCTACCTAAAACTTTCATTTTCCTTTTCTTCTGTCCCATCATGTGTAAACAGAGTTATTCAGAAATTACCTGAAGCAGATCAGAGAAGAGACAAGCGGGAGGTTACTGAGCGTTGCTTATCGACCTAATGGAACTCCAAATAAATGGTGGTTGGCATTTTCGAAGAGGAAATTCGTGAATATCATCGCTTTATAATCGGCTGCTTGCTCTATGTTTCTGGAAGAAAATCATCGAATGGGTCTGCTTTATATGCCCTCGAGAGTTCGTTCTATAGCCTGTAATTCCTTTTTATTCCTCTAATATATTCTTTGACTGAGCAATTGAATAGATGAATAGTTGTTCAGTGCTTCATAGAACTCAACAGTACTATTTCTGTGTGTATGTCTTTGAGATCAAATGTAGTCTTGTAGACAAACTATATCTGCGAACGTAGAGAAAACATGTTAAAAAAATGTAAGTAATCAAAGAAAATACTGGATTAAAGATTACAATTTTATCGTACTGAGAGATCAAAGAGCATTATCACAGATGTTCAATAGTCTTGAGAAAACATTACTCCTACTAAATTTTGGTGTATCTTCCCTTCCTTACAAAGATTGTTAATTATCTACACATCTGCTGTTTTTCGGCGTTTTGGTGTATTTTCTCAAGTAAAAATACTAAACATTTTTTTTTATTAAGGTAAGATGAAGGGACTCACTTGGGGCCGGGGGGATAAAAATGAGTCTCATGAGATTGATCCGTAGACTTTAGGAATCCGAGGTGGGAAGTAATGTCACTCTCCTACCAGCTCAACCTCAGATACTAAACATTTATTAGCATTGAAAATTAAGTAGCTTTATGATAAAATTCCAACTTAAGTACTGTATTATTTCTAGGAATGTATTTAATGGTTAAAATGTTTTATGCATTTCATTGGGATTTGTGTAACATTCCTTTTAGGCTCCGACCTAAAATTCCAAAATCCTTACAGTAGGCTTAGTCAGCATTTCAAGTACTGAACACCATGGCACTGTTCTCCATGCATGGATAATGGATTCTTCTTTCTAAAATTTCATTTTCCCTCTGAAAGACTTATAACACATGAAAGACAATCACTCTTTTCCATGTATAAAGATTTTTTAAAAATTTCCTTTAATTTCTTTTTTTTTTCTTTTCTTTTTCTTCTGTTGCCCTTTGAATTCTTCTTTTGAAATGAAAGATCGAAAGCATGAACAAAAACAATGCTAATAGTTACTTTTACTTTTTCAGCCCTCCCTTTAAGACTATTCCATCTTATAAAGAAGCTCACTATATATTAAAAGTATATATTATACAGTTTTTTTCACTAATTTTAGAGAGTTTTGGTCCCAGTGTAAAAGGGTAAAGAAGGAAAAAGAAATAAAAATTTGAAGAAAAAGCTAAAGTTTTTGTTCCATGGTTGGACCAGACCCTTATTCCCAAGCAAACATTTCCAGGCTGCAAAATTATATTTTGATCATTTCAGAAGACAAGTGTAATGATATATTAATTATCATCATCTTTTACCTTCTTACAATTCGCTGCCATTGCAGGCACATGTTTCCAACTTAAGACGAACTTATTACTTAGGCAAAAAGTATGAAAGTGGTAATCCAAAATTTATCCACTTGGCCACCTAGTCTTGTAATTTGGGCTTCAAATGCATGTAGCTATCTTGTATGAGCAATGATAGGTACATATTCTCCCCATATACATCCATTCTTGACACGACTTGATAATACGACTTATTTGAGAAAAACATGAACTTGACGCAATAATATAAACTCATATTAGAGGCTATAAATCCCTTTCTGGTCTTAAATCCCTCGTGTATCGATTGTTAACTAGAGGATAGAGACTAGAGAGAATATGTGAACAAGAATTAGGTTATTGGCTAATTGTCAAATTAAGGAATTAATATGATGCATTTGCCTGAGCTGAGAAAAACATTGGATGATATGAATCAATGAGTACATAAGCATATTTTGTAGTTTAACATTGGATGATGTGAATCAATGAGTACATAAGCATATTTTGTAATTTTTAAAGTTTCAAATGGTTAGTTCAATGTTACCTAATTCGCTATCTAATTCGTCTTTTGATTTTGCAATTCACCCAATATAGGGCAAAAATAAACCAAAATTGACCATAATTCGCTTGTTTCAATTCACAATTTATAGGGGAGTTAGCGAATTATGTAATACTGGGTTAGTCATTTAGAGTTTAGCCCTATAAGAAAACATATTCAAGAAAAGAAAACATGATGAACATGATTATAAACAATGGTTAAACTGTGAAAACATGAAATTATATCCAAATAGACATATATTCAATTAGTGGGTTGATGATGAAGCAAACTCAAGTAAATGTCATTTAATATCTTGAGAATATGATTTGAGTACTACATCACACCACTCCTAAGCAAAAGTTATAATAATGATTTTTTTGCTGATGTTTGTGGTTGAAAGACATTGGGTTCTTCTTCTTGATTCTTGTCTTCTAATTATAGTGGAGGTATATATATATGTGTCTTGAGACTTCAAATCTTGACATCAATTTCTGGCCCCCAATTAACACTTGTGTTTGGTACTTGGTAGTTTTCAACTTCTACTAATTGCCTAATTGCTATCATGCTTATCTCCCCTTAGCCACTCACTAATTTTATTCATTAATCTGCAGCCACATTGTCTAAATTTCATGTCATGTAATGAGTGCTTATACCTTTGATAATTATGTTATGCTATGTGCAATATCTAACATAGGTTAATGAGTACCACCATACCTATCTATGTATGTTCATGTTTGTGCATTATACTTATATCATGTATATAGGTCGCATGTCCAAGTTGATCATGAATTGGTCATGAGTGTAAGACTGCATCTTTTCTTTGACGTGTAAAATATAGATTTTGTAATTCTTTGACTTGGTGTATATCATGAGTTTCTATTTGTGAGCTTTTGTATGTAATTTAGATCATATTTATTCTTATAAATCGACAACATTAGTATTTACATAGGACAATAGAAAATTAATCTAGCTACTATAACCCAAGTTACAGAAGCACATAAAGTAATAATGCAATGTATCACACATGAATATCATTTCCGAACATATATAGTGCATTATACCCTAAAATTTGACCCTAAAACTTTTAGTAGTACTTGATTACACTGCGTTATTGCCTATAAACATCAGCAAAAATTCACTAGATCCAATGCTAATGATCATGGAAACTACTATTCACCCTAGTGATATTCCATTTCATCATGATTGTCTACCACATTTCACCACCTTTAAATCTTTAATATATCATTCACTATATTATTCAATTATTATGTGGATCCTCATATGATCAAAATCATGCGGCATCTTTTTTTTATTTTTATAAAAAAAATTTCCCTCCATTTTCTTCATGTAATATGATGGAAAGTGCAATTTCATCATCTCTGATTTGCATAAAAGGAGATAAAGCAAGCATGGCCCTTTGATTAAAGTTAAAGGGTATTTTTGTCATATTGGATTATATTAAAGATGGAGAGAATCCAACTTTACTTCTCTCCTCTCTCATTCTCTCCTTTCTTTTTTCACACAAAATCTTTACCTTTAAATTTCTGTTTTTTTTTTTGGTGATCAACTTTAAATTTCTGTTATCCAAACGGCTTTATTTTTCTTTGCTTTCACCTTTATAGATAGATAAATTTAGGAAGTTCCTGGAGCTGCCTGATCATCATCTACATATTCCCCCACCTCTCTAGCACATGTCTTAAAAAATTGCAAAAACATCAGCATTATTGAACATACGTAGATGCCAGCAAATTTAGTTCCTAAAAGTTTAATAAATGAGATATATATAATATCTAATATCAAATATCGCCTATCGCCTATATTATTATGCCTTGTGGCTCCTTTATAAAGAAAAAAATATTAAGTGTTATGATCTAGATTTTGTAAAGATCTTGATAAAAATAGTCGAATATTTATCTTGAAGAGTATGGAAAAACAAATGTAACAATTATAAAGAACGAAGGCAACAACTCCTAGTATATTTTAATTTAAATTACATATCGAGTTTGCACTCACAAGTCACAAGCCTTTCACCGAAGCTTAGCTATGCTCAACTCGGTTTATACCCTCGAGCTCGGCCTTGAATCTAACCCATATCCATTAAGTTTAAACCCAAAGTAAGCTCTTTTGAGCTAATTTTTGATTCAGTCAAGCTAGAAGAGTACACAAACACAAGCTCAATTAACCCCTTTATTTAAAATTTAAGCATCAGAGATGATAAGTCCATCCCAAAACCAAATATATTCATGAAGTCAATTAAACTAAACAGAATCCACAAAAGGGAACATAGATCGACAAGGCAAATATTTTATTAAAGTAGAAGAGGGAAGAAGGAAAGGAAAAGAGAAAACGAAATATATAAGAAAGTCATAAAGCAAAGGAGGATGAACAACTAGAAGGAAAGCAGCAAAAAAAAAAGTGACCTAGGACAAAGAAGATTCAAGGTTTATTTGCATAAAGACACAAATTCTCTACACGGTCTTACAAAGTCACAGTAGTTCAATCTTCAGCTAGTTAAATGATACTTTATCCGTTTTGAAATAAGTGAAACATTTTTCTCAAAAAGCTCTCACATAAAAGAGAGAAATGTTTCACTTATTTCAGAACGGATGAAGTAAGTAATAAAAATTCAAATACAAAATAGATAATAGAAGTATTATTTAGTCATACAATAATATTTAAAAGTTAGATTAGCAAGTAGTCGGATTAAAAAACCTTTAATCAGATCAGACCATCTTACACGAGACTAATCAGTATGACTTCCAAAGATGGAATTGAACTACCTCCCTCCAATATAAAATAAAAAAATACACATATTGATGCTTATGTAAGCATATTGCTAGGACAGATATTTCCATGTCAGTAAAATTTTAAAGCAAAATCTATTTAATTTTAGAACTAGAAGGAGACTACTATTTAGGCCTCAGAAGTTCATTTTTTGCAGCATTCTTCTCTTCTTTATCATCCCATCTTCAAAAAGAAAGAAAAAGCAGAAATCTTTAGCTTAAATTTGAAGACTCTTCCTTTTACACTCTCTCTTTCTTAAGAGGATGTTTGATCCTAAACACACTTACACACCTGAAGAACAAGTTTCCCAGATTCTCTTCTTCACTTTAATACTATTCTCTTACATCATTACTTCAAAACCCCATCCATAAAAACCCTTCTAAAAAAATGTTCTTCTTGTTCTTCATTATACTCTAAGAAATTTCTATTTTTGTCCAAAAATTCCTTACCAAAGAATCACTAAGATGTTCACTTCTTTACCTTATTGGGTAAATTTGACATTTCATTTTCTCTGTTTTTTCCTCTGTTTTTTCTTATCTTCTTCCCCTGTTTTAGCCTCTGATTATGAAGCATTGCTTACTCTAAAGCAAGGTTTTAACCACTCAAATCCTTCATTAATAAACTGGGATTCTTCAAATTCTACTTCATTTTGCTTTTGGACAGGAGTTAAGTGCTTTCATGGAAGAGTAATTTCACTTGACTTAACAGATTTTCAACTTGGAGGTTCTATTTCACCTGTTTTTTCCACCTTAGATAGCCTCATTCATCTTTCTTTAGCAGGAAACAATTTTTCGGGTCGTATCGAAATCGATAACTTGAGTAGTCTTCGCTTCCTCAACTTATCAAACAATGAGTTGAGTGGTGGGGTGGATGAATGGAACTTGTCAAGTTTGCCAAATTTAGAGGTGTTGGATGTTTACAACAATAACTTCACTTCACCTCTTCCAATAATGAGAATGTCAAGTTGTAGAAAACTTAGGCATTTAGATTTGGGAGGTAACTTTTTCTATGGAGAAATCCCACCAAGTTATGGGGAGTTAATCTCCTTAGAGTATATGTCTCTTGGAGGAAATGACCTACATGGTACTATCCCAAAAGAGTTGGGTAACTTGACAAATTTGAGGGAGCTTTATTTGGGGCAATACAATGTATATGAAGGTGGCATTCCTAAGGAGTTTGGGAAGTTGGTTAATCTTGTTCATTTGGATGTTTCAAGTTGTGGATTATCCGGTTCGATACCGAAAGAGTTAGGGAATTTGAGGCTTATTGATACACTATACTTGCATATGAACCATTTTTCAGGTGGGATACCAAGAGAATTAGGCAACCTCACAAATTTGGTTAATCTTGATCTTTCTATTAATGCACTTAGTGGGGAAATACCACAAGAGTTTGTGAACCTCAAGAAGCTTAAATTGCTTAATCTTTTCATGAACAAGCTACATGGGTCAATTCCTGATTATGTTGCTGATGATTTGCATGATTTGGAGACTCTTGAGTTGTGGAAGAACAACTTCACTGGCGAGATACCGCGAAATTTGGGCCAAAATGGCAAGATTCAAGTGCTGGATTTATCTTCCAATAAGCTTACTGGTACTATCCCTTCAAACTTGTGTGCCTCAACCCAGCTTAGTGTCTTAATTTTGATGAATAATTTCCTTTTTGGACCAATCCCAGATAGTTTAGGGTCTTGTATAAGTCTTATTAGGGTGAGATTAGGCCAAAATTACCTTAATGGTAGTGTCCCAAATGGGTTGATTTACTTGCCTCAACTTAACTTGTTGGAGCTCCAAAACAACTATCTTTCTGGTAATTTGCCTGAAAATGTGAATCCTTCTTTGTTAAATCCTGTTAAATTAGACCAACTTGATGTATCTAATAATCTTTTATCTGGGATTTTGCCTGTTTCTATATCCAATTTCACTTCAATCCAATCTCTTTACCTTGAGGGAAACCAATTTTCAGGACCAATTCCACAGTCTATAGGTCAACTTAAGCAAGTCATTAAGCTTGATCTTAGCAAGAATTTTCTTTCTGGTTTAATCCCTCCTGAAATTGGAAGTTGTGCTCACTTAACATACCTTGATCTTAGCCAAAACAATCTTTCTGGGTCAATTCCTCCTGAGATGTCTGGTGTTAAAATCATAAGTTACTTGAATGTGTCTAGGAACCACTTAAATGGTACCTTACCCATGTCATTAGGGTCCATGAAAAGTCTAACAACTGTTGATTTTTCCTTCAATGAACTCTCAGGAAAATTGCCCGAATCCGGACAGTTTTCGGTGTTTAATGCCTCCTCTTTCGCGGGTAACCCGTTACTTTGTGGGTCGTTCTTGAACAATCCATGTAACTTGACCCTAGTCCAAAGTCCAAATAAAAGATCTAGCAGTGGTCAGTTTAAGCTCATTTTTGCCCTTGTCCTTCTAGTATGCTCTCTAATTTTCGCTGGAGCCGCGGTTATCAAGGCAAAATCCTTTAAGAAGAGCTCAGACTCTTGGAAATTGACCACATTTCAGAAGGTGGATTTTACCATCTTGGATATTCTTGAGTGCATGAAGGATGGCAATGTGATTGGAAGAGGGGGTGCAGGAATTGTTTACCACGGTAAAATGTCTTGTGGGTCTGAAATCGCAGTAAAAAAATTGTTAGGTTTCGGACCCAATAGGCATGACCATGGTTTCAAAGCCGAGATTGAAACCCTTGGTCAAATAAGACATCGTAATATTGTGAGGTTGCTCGCATTTTGCACGAACAAGCACACCAATCTTTTGGTGTATGAGTACATGCGTAACGGGAGCCTAGGAGAAGCACTACATGGCAAAAAATTGGGAGGCTTCCTAGGGTGGAATATGAGGTACAAGATTGCAATTGAGGCTTCTAAGGGACTATGTTACCTTCACCATGATTGTTCTCCTTTGATAGTTCATCGAGATGTTAAATCCAATAACATACTCTTGAACTCGAATTTCGAGGCACACGTAGCAGATTTCGGGCTAGCTAAGTTCTTGGCCGACGGTGGTGCGTCAGAGTGCATGTCAGCAATTGCTGGATCGTATGGTTATATTGCTCCAGGTATTTTTGCTTAGCTAGTTTAATTATCCTTAAGAGTAGTTTGATGATAGCTAATTAACAAAAATTGCTGCATGAATTCGTTAAGTTAGTTAAGTGGTTTATATATCAAATACCATATGAAGTCAAGATTTTTATGTGCGTGTGACTGAGTTTGTGAAATTTTGTCAATTGGCAGTGTTTTGATAGAAGCGAACAAACAACTGAACAAGGATGGCCCACTTTGGCTTAACATAGTTTTTGGTAACTTGTGATTGTCTGCTGTTGGAAAACAAACCTATAAGAAACTCTTAAAACAATATACTAGTAGTACATCTTGGTAATTACACACGATTTCTTCATCAAATAATATCTAAATGATATCTTTTTATATTAGCTATTCCTTCAGAAACAATATTACTCTTAGCTATTATTTTGTATAAACCACTTTTACATGTATATTGGAGTAAATAAGATCATTATAAATTACTCCTAGCTATAATTTGATTTAAACCACTAAATAAAACCTTTATAAATATTTTCTTTTTGGAAAAATTATACTTCCTCCGTTCAAAGAGAGAGGAGTGTTTCACTTATTTTAGAATGGATGAATTAGTTATTTACATTTGACAGTAATTTTACATGTATATTGGGAGTAATGAGAATGATTGGTGCTCCAACTAGCGTGCATATTGATACGTGACGGATATGTGTCCTTCTGGGGGCTCGTTTTTCTACCCTTTTCATCCACGTACGTTAGGCTTGGAGCACCATAACTATACCTCCTCTCTTCTTTTTTTTGTCAAAACTAAATCTCCTACACACACTTGTATTTATCTACAGGTACATTTTGAGATAACAAAATTATTTTCAATGATAGTAATTAATTAATGATGCACGTATTTTTTTATACTAATGAATTCATAGTAAAAATTGAAGAAACCCATTGAAAATTTCTCTTTAAGTTTTATCGGTAGCGTAAAAATTCCAAAATAGGGATCTATCTTGAACCTCGCAAAAGGCTGCTAGCTGTTACACTGCATTGTACTCTCATTCTCAATGTCCAATGAATGCGACCAAACATTATCATTACGATGATGATTACGTCTATTTTAAACCTACTGCCACTCGCATCCCTAGATACAACGTAGAAAATACATGTATAAACTGTAAAACCATAAGCATAACTCCAATTGCTTGAACATTAGTTGTACAAACTTGGCCAAAATAATTTTTGATTTGATCTTTTTACATGTTGTTTATGTTTCTCGACATTAAAGTTCATAAATTTTAACTTTTTCCACAAATGTATAGGAAATAATATTAAGATGTAGGATTTTTTAGATATATCCGACGATCATATATGAAGCATAATTCTTTATGCGTGCTGTTACTCATTTTACCCTTTTACCTCTTACGTAACTATTCACATAAGCGATAAGTAATTAATCCAAGCTAATAAAATTCGACAACTTAACCAATTACTCATCTTTCCTTTTTGGAACCACTTAGGTTACTTTTTTATGTGTGTAAATGAGCGAATAAGTAGTAATGTGACATCTACCCCTACTTAAATTGCTAGCTAGCTACCAAAACTATTGACGTACATTATCTTTGGTGTACAAGCCATATTTATCATACTTTCTCGAGGCAAAAGTGAAGGGAAGTGGCATTGGGGAGTGTTAAAATGTTGGTGAATTGTTAGGTGTCAGAGCAAGGAGCAAAGTTTGGGGGGTGAATTTTATGGAGAACAGCTAAAGAGAGGCAAGAAGAGAGATAGAAAGAAAAAAAAAAGCAAAAGGAGTAAAGAAAAAGAAAAGCAAAGAGAGGAAGAGAAGAGTGGTGGGACCAAGTTGACAGATGATAATCTCTGGGCCAGAGTGACACTGTCATCCATCGTGTGCTGTGAAAGTGAATACCACATGCACATATATTATCGTGCCCACTTATTCTAAAGTCCCCCCATAAACCATTTCTTGTGAATTCTCTTTTCTCTTTAAGAAAGGAAGTGCCTATATTTGTTTGTTTGATCCTTTTTAGTTAGTTGTTTTTGGCCCCTACTTATATTTATGTAGATTTGATAAACAAGTTGTTTGGTTTGAGTTTGTTTGGGTCATAGTCAAGTAGAAAAGTGAAGTAATTGAGTTTTAGGTCTAGTTGAGTCAAGTCGAACCTATTTTGATCATAGTGTGTAACTAATATACGTCATGTGTCTGGGTTTGGGTTGATTCAACTTTCAAGGACGGTTGTATTATTGATTAGATTGGGTAAATCGGTGAGGCTTAGTTTTGTTAAGTCTATGTATAAAAAAAATTTGAATCGACCATGATTTATGTTTTTCTAAATTTCCGAAATTAATATCCTATACTTGAGTTTTGATATTTGATTCTAGTTAGAGTCAATTTATCCTAAATCTTTATAAATTTCCTTGTAACAACATTAATAACTGTCTTTTTTTTGCATGCAGAATACGCATACACATTAAGAGTGGATGAGAAGAGTGATGTTTACAGTTTTGGAGTGGTTCTCCTTGAGCTGTTAACCGGACGACGTCCCGTTGGTGATTTTGGAGAAGGTGTAGATATAGTGCAATGGTCAAGAGTCCAAACAAATTGCCGCAAGGAAACTGTGCCTCTTATACTTGATTCGCGGTTAACAGCAGTGCCCCAAGACGAAGCCATGCATTTGTTCTTCGTTGCCATGCTATGCACCCAAGAAAATAGTATTGAACGTCCAACCATGAGAGAAGTGGTTCAAATGCTATCAGAATATCCTTACCATGTCATGGGGCATCAAAATGCTCCTTCTTCTTCATTACTCAATGATAATATTAATAATAACAATAATAATACTAAGCAACAACCTAATGATGCTAAAAAAGGTTAAAGGTTGCAACTTGTGGTATAAGGGTTTTTCCTTTTCCTTCTTTTGGGAATTTTTTAAAAAATTGTGTCTAGAAATGTAGTTTTGTTATTAATTATTATAGTTCTCTATTGTGGAAAATTAATATGTAATTTTTTTGTTTTAGTTTCATTGTCTAATTAGATTTAGACATAGAGTGAATATTGGTTACGGAATATATATATACGAAATAATTTTGATGTCACTAATGTTCTTGGAGGTGTCATAGCTATGTTTTTTACTTAATTTTGTAATATACCACGAGTTCCCGTACAATCCTTGTAGAACTCCAAAAATTGGAACATGTTATTCAAAAGGAAACCACGACAATACTTCGTACCCAATAATAATATTAGTTGGGAGATAGAATCTCTATCATCGAGTTTGCTCTATAAAGTGTATATATATATATATATATATATATATATATATATATATATATATATATATATATATATATATATATATATATATTTATAAAGATATGTGTATATCAACTAACTTAGTTTGTTAAAGTTTTAGGACTTGAGAGGTGGTGCCCAAGACCCGTGATCAAATCTCGTCTACATGATTGTCCTTGTAGCTCTCTCTAGACCAAAAAAATATTATAGTGACATACCCCATATGAGGTATGACATGCTGCGGTTTTGAGTTCTGCGCATTTAGTTGAATGAAAAATGAAGTAATAGTTATTGAAATATATGTCCGAACCGAAGACCAAAAAACACAAAAATTTGGAAATAGATTGGAAAAAAGTGGTGTGATCCTGATCTGGATTGCGTGGATCGGTTTTTTACTTTCCTTTTTTTTCACATTTAAAAAGTATTGTATCTTTATGTTTATAATCAAACTTCATTTAATATTAAAAAATATAGCTATCAATAATATAACAATAATTTTTTAATATATTATCTATAAAAAGTAGATGCAAAAATTTAGTAAAATTATATTTTATATAAAGGTTATTGAAAAATAACCAATTATGTCCAATTGTCTCGGACCAAAAAATCACGGACCAAATTATATTTTATATAAAAGTTATTGAAATTTCTGAAATGAAAATTGGACTAGTAAAGTTGGTCCCATATTGGTTTTATGAATTTATTTATTTTATTCACTTTAAAAATAATTATATTTTTGTAGTTTTAATATCATAATTTATTTAGTATTTGAAAAATATAGCTAATATGTAATAATTATTTTTGAATATATTATCTACAAAAAATTAGATTAAAATATATAATGAAACTAAATTATATATATAAGTTACTTCTAAAAAAACTATACAATTGATCCGGATCAAAAATCGAAAATTTAAAAACATTGGACCGAATACTGATCAACCTTTCCTGTTTTACTTCAAACAGGCAGATGAAACCTTCTACTCTCCATTGAGAATAGAAGAAATTCTACCATTCATTTACTCAAACCACTTTGGTTTTGATTTGCAATTCTTCTTTCAGGATATCAATAAGGGTAATACAAAATAGCCTATTTTATTGTGGTTCTATATCTAGCCATACAATCATATAATACTGACTTTTGGTGCTTGTTAACAGGTCTTCTGCTTGACTCCACAACCCTTCCTTCAATTATTTACCATGAAATAAACCATCGTCATAAATGCAACCAAGCCTATGACAATGAAGCCCCAAGCGTACGTCACATCATGATGATGCTCCGTGAATGTTGATAATACAACTCCAACAATAGTGAAAATTAGCATTGTCCCATTTATTATTGTGTTCAATATGTCAAAACATGTTAGGATTGTTATCCATAAGTCTGCAGCAAATAACAACACAAGATCAGGCAAATTTAGCAACATTTATTAGTTGTATCAATACGGAGTACATATATTATTTCTATTATCGAGTTGGTAAAGAAAACAAAGCAATTAAAAAAAATAACAATTAAACTTATGTTTAATTTTCTTATCATTCATCTATTATAAATTTTTTTTTGCAACAACAAAATATTAAAAAAAAATCTATTATATAATTATAGAGTTTTTTTTGCTAAATTCTCACCAAATCACTCCAAAACCCCAATCCTTCAATTTTGTGCTTCCTTTTTTTTTTGTTTTTTTAATAATTATTTTTTGCAATAACTTCCACTTCTCCATATTTTAAAAAAAAAAATCTTTAACTTACACTTCTATTTTTTTCTTAAACATATATACTACCAAAAAAACTAAAAAATCTATAACATACACTTCTACCTTTTTTTTAAACATAGATACTACATATTTGTAGAAATAGATTAATAATACCAAAGTTTATAGTTATTACATAAAAACAATAATATGTACAATTAATATATCACGTGCTTTAGCACATTATTTTTTGCAATAACTTCCACATCTCCAATTTTTTAAGAAAACAAAATATTTAAAGATTATTTTTCATCGCAAGAAATATATATCCCGTGCTTTAGCACGGGTACATTCAAGACCATATATTAATTCTAGAGTTAATTTTCTAACTTTTAATGAGAAGCCTCCAAACCTTTAATCCTCAAATCCTATTAATTTTTTTTCAAATTTAAATATTATCACATCTCTTCACAACTTCTAATATCATCTCCACATCCAAATATACAATAACTTCTTCTAATCATATTTTTTTTTTATAAATAACAAAAACCATTAAACCAATGATACGATTAATATAGCACGGGTAATTTGACAAACTAAACGAAGCAAGATAAGTGGTTTTTATGTAACAATAATACATTCATATGTTTATTTATTATATATATATATATATATATATATATATATATATATATATATATATATATATATATATATATATATTTTTACGTTAATCATGAGCTGTTTATGTAACCTGTATTCCATAATATCGTTCTACGTCTCTACTCAAAAAAAAAATCTATGTTGAACTCGAATTGGTTATATTAAATTATTATGCAATAAAAATTAAATGTTGAAGATGAAAAAAAACAAAATCCAAGAAAAATAAAACGAAGATGACGAAAAATAAAAATCAAGAAAAACAGTGTAATGGCGGTAAAATTAAATGATGATGAAGAAATAAAATCCAAGAAACTGATGAATAGTTTAATTAGAGAAAGGGAATTATGGAAATGCAGACCCTTGAATAAACTATGAGAGTGGTGACTGGCGAAGTAGACGAACCTGTGAATTGGAACGAATAATGATGATGATGATGATGAAAAAACGACCCAAGAAACAGAAAAATGTTTAACTAAGGCCCCGTTCTTTTGGACTTATTTTCAAAGAAAATAAGTAAAAAATAAGTTCGGTTCAAAAAAAATAAGTTCGGTTCAAGCAAAAAATAAGTAAAAATAAGTTCGGTTCAAAGAAAAATAAGTTCAGCCTTGTCTAATGTTGTAATTATTAATTTTGTTTTCAATATTACTATTAATATTGTTATTATTATTAATATAATAATTATAATAACGATGAATTTGTATTTTTTATTTTTTTTTATTTATTATTTATTATTTTTTATTTAGTATTTATTATTATTATTATTATTATTATTATTATTATTATTATTATATTGGTTAATTACTGCATATTAGTATTACATTTTTTGATAATAATTTAATTGCTATTATTTATTATTATTATTTATTATTTTTTATTTTTTATTTATTATTTATTATTTATTATTTATTATTTTTTATTATTATTTATTATTATTATTATTTTTTATTTTTTATTTTTTATTTTTTATTTTTTATTTTTATTTTTATTTATTATTTATTATTTATTATTTTTTATTTATTATTTATTATTTATTATTTATTATTTATTATTTATTATTTATTATTTATTATTTATTATTTATTATTTATTATTTATTATTTATTATTTATTATTTATTATTTATTATTTATTATTTATTATTTATTATTTATTATTATTATTATTATTATTATTTATTATTTATTATTTATATTATTATTTATTATTTATTATTTATTATTTATTATTTATTATTTATTATTTATTATTTATTATTATTATTATTATTTATTATTTATTATTATAAAATAATAAAATAATAATAATAAGTATTGATATATTATGTTAATATATTATTGATTATTATAATAATAAGTATTGATAATATTATGTTAATATTTATTGATTAATTAAAAAATAAGTATTCGATAATATTATGTATAAAATAAGTTAATTTAATTAGTTAAAAATAAGTTCAGTTCATCAAAAATAAAATAAGTTCAGTTCAGTTCAGCCAAAATAAGTTCAAAAATACAGGGCCTAATGAGCGCAGGAACTAATTGGAATTTGTTGGAGATTGCAGAAGTTTAAACGACCCAATGATTCAATGAATGTTTCTTTTTTTATTATTTAGAAGAAACTCTTAAGAATGGTGGGAGAAAGGGAACTGCAAGAAAACAGAGCAATGGTTGAACTCACTTGGATATTGATACTATAAATTTGTAAATTCGTTATTGATATATGTTTATTTAGATATTAATACATATACAGCGTGGCCACACGCGAAATTACAGGTGTGGTCGCGCGCACGACACCCTGTCAGCTCATTTTCAAATGGTCATATCTCACTCGAACCTCATCGGAATCGAGCTTTTGACCAGGCGTTGGAAAACTATCGAGCCAAATTTTCATCTCCAACTTGAATCTTCCCAAAATATTAAGTGTGCGATGAGATATGACCTTATGCACAAACCCTTATGAACAAATGGAGTTACTCTTATTAACAGATGGAGTTACTCTTATGACCAAATGGAGTTACTTGTATGAGTATGTGGTTACTTTTAACAATAAAAGGGTGTCACTCCTATAAAGAAATATGGTTACTCTTATAAGCAAAATGGGATTACCTATGTGAACAAATAGGGTTACTCATATGATTAAATGAGTTTACTAGTATGAATAAATGGGGTTACTCCTTATGAACGAATGAGGTTACTCGTATTAATAAGTGGGAATAAGTGGGGGTTACTTGTATGAACAATTGGGGTTACTGATACGAATAAAATGGGGTTACTTATGTGAACAAAATGAGGTTAGTCATATGATTAAATGAGGTTACTAGTATGAATAAATGGGGTTACTCCTTACGAACGAATGAGGTTACTCGTATTAATAAGTGGGGGTTACTTGTATGAACAATTGGGGTTACTGATGCGAATAAAACGGGGTTACTTATGTGAACAAAATGGGGTTACTCATATAATATTTTAAGGTTACGCGTAATAGTATAAGGGGATACTCTTGTAAACAAAATGGAGTTACTTATGTGAGCAAAATAGGGTTACTCATATGATTAAACGGGGTTATTAGTATGAATAAATGAGGTTACTCCCTATGAACGAATGAGGTTACTCATATTAATATATGAGGTTACTTGTGTAAACAATTGAGGTTACTGATATGAATAAATGAGGTTACTGGTATGAATAAATGTGGTTACTCATAAGTTTAAACTGAGTTACTCATAGGATTAAACAATGTTACTCATATGATTAAAATGGGTTACTCATATGATTCGTCAAGGTTACTCCAAAAAATACTAAACAAGGTTGTGTAATAATAGAAGGGGTTACTTATGTAAACAAAATGAGATTACTCGTAGGATTAAATAAGGTTACTCGAATCAATAAAATGAAGTTCTTTTTTACTATCAAGATGTGGCAGATTTATCATACTTTTGTGTTGATAATCAATGGTCAGTACAGTGCATTTCGGTTAATGCCTTTTGGCATCTTTCTCAATCAATGAAATCAAATCACAATTATCAAAAGAAAAGATAAAACTTAAATATGATTCAAGATATTTTCTCCTGCTTTTCTCATGCGTATGTGTCAAATTTCCACATTCCATAATCCATATAATGCATGCCGAATTGCCGACCTCATGCGACAAAATCTAAACATCCCTCATCGAAGCACCTGCAAAATCAAATTTGCCATTGTTGTCGTAGTTGGAGAGAGAAGAAGATGGAGGAATTCAAAATCACAAAAACCCGGCGCTGGACTCTAAAACTAAATTGGACTAGACTGGGCCGGCCACACGCAAAATTTTCGATGTGGCCGACCGTATATAAGAATTTGTAATACACATAAATTTTCCATCTTCGCTTATTCAAGATTTTTTATTATTATTATGAGCATATTATAAAAATTAAGACATATATTTTGAATTAAAAGATATAATTGGTATTTGTCGTAATTACATTTACATATGAACTAGTTGTTGACCCGGGCTATGCCCCGAGGTTAATTTATATATTGCATTACATTTTAGTTATTTAAGATGGTTAATGTCATTCTTTTTTTTCTTGTTTCGTTAAAGAATGTAACCGATTAATGAGAGTTTGTTGTTTAGGGGTGTTCATAATCGGTTACCTAGTTATTCGGGTACCAAATATGCGGTACCAGAATACGTGGGTACCCCCTTTTCAGGTAGCTAGAAAAGCAGCCCATGACTCGACCCTGAATAACCGGGTACCCGCAAAAGTGTCATGCTTTTTTTTATGAAACAATAATCATTGGAAGAGCTATAGAAGAAGCTACTACTATGAGTATCAACTGCCGATCCATGTTGATTACAGTGTTTTGGGATACTACCATGAGTGACAATTGTCAATTGCATGCCAACTCTAATCCTCATTCCTCAAAAGGATCTACTACCAATCAACCATAACGTAAATATTTTCACTTGCATATTGCAGCACAACAAATTTTTTCATTAACATGTTGATTCATCCGATCCATTTTTTACAAGTTGATTCATCTGATACAACTTCTCCTGTAAAATGTTGATTCTTTTAATTATTCATATTTCCTTTCCCCTCTGAAAGTCACAAGCACAACAACGTGGTATTGGGTAGCTTATACGATAACTCAATACATTTTCACAATGGTTTATGATCTTATAAGAGGAGATTAAAGTTACCGTGGAAAAAATAAAGAGAAAAAAATATAACGATGCGTTTATTCGGGATACACGTGTAACTTAAAAGCAAGCTCATCAACCGACCCGATTTTTGCATAGAAATGAAATTTCATATTTATACCTTTTTCGGGTGACATGTCAACATGATGGGTCAAGCATATCAGGTCTTCTGAACACCCCTACTTACAATTTGGTTCTTAAATTAGAAGTAATGTAGATTATAGCAATGTAGTTAATTGCATGTAATGTTGGGTCTCCTTAATAATTATGGGGTATATTGTGGGATGTAAAGTTACCATATCTATAAATGCTTTTCTTAGATGTATGCTTATAGTTTTTTTTCTCCCCATAAAAACCAAAAAAGATTGTAGATTAGTGGTTAGTATGTTTGTATTTCAGAGTGAGAGTTGTGTTTTTGACCTTCATATATATATTTTTGATTGACTTTGTATCATTTGTTTGAGAGGATATACGCGACAAAGATGACATTTGTTTTGTTTTATCATTACTATTAGTTATAATTTAATTCGATTGCCCGATTCTGAATCAATTCAGTCATTGTTTTATCGCCGGGGATAATGCCCCCAAACCCCATATGAAGTAGTAGATTACAAGTCTAATACCCGGATGAGATTGTGCATGGGAAAATGCCTCATCTGCAAGTTCATTAACGTATATTAATTGAAGTTGATATAATCTGTCATGAATATTTCCTTTTGCGCAAGTAACAAGATTTACTTAGAAACCTTGTCCTTAACTTGGAGAAGGGGGAATCTACAAAATTACAGTAATCTACATTGGGCACTGTCGGTAGTGTTTTTTTTCTTTCTCCTTCCAGGTTTTCTCCCTGTTGCCCGTGTTTACTCTGTGTTGTTTGTGTAGAAACATTGCAAAAACAAATTTCAAAAGATTATACTGCAGATTCATCAGCACCAATGTTAAATGGATATTCGATATCTGAGACCATATTGATTTTGCTTCCATGCTTAATATCTTCTTCTGCTTTTATGTCATTAGCATCCTTGGTAAGCAAGTTGCAATGAATGGCATGCCAAACCGGCCGTTCTTCGTGAAAAAGCCTACAAAGAGAAGAAAATTAAGTCATTGTAACAAGTCACAAGCCGACTTTCACATATTTATATTCTCCACCTAATCACCAAACAATTTTCGCGGAGCACGAGGGAATAAAAAGACAACAATACCCTCCGTCAAATCAATTCGTGTTTAGAACAATTGGATGAGAACCATGAGATGAAAGACAACAACAGCCTTGATACAAGACTGTAAATACATGTTTTCCTCAATACAGATTGTTGTTCTCCACCAAACCGTTTGGTGTACAGTGTTTTTCATACCTATAAAGCATCTAGTACAGAATGCAGAGAGAGAGACTCACGGGTGTGCACAAAGCATAGGAGTTTGAACTGTAAGTGCATATTTACAGGTAGATAACTCTGTAATGGAGGTAATAGTAGTTTTGCCCTCTGAACACACAAATCGAACCTGTGGTGGAAAAGGAAAGTATAGCAATGAGTACAGACAAAGTTCTAAATGTTTATGGGTGAAGCAAATAAGGTTTCAGCATACCTCTGTTTCTCGATGCTGATTCGTAAGGTCACAAACTGTTCCATTAGTGTATTGATGAGCATGATACCTGCATAGCTCACATTGTCAGTATATCTTCATAGGTAGTAAATTATCTCTACCTCAATTTAGCTATGTGCTTAAAAATCATCATACCTCTGAGAAGCATCTTTAGAATGTGGATCTTTCAATATAGAAATATCAGATAGATTCTGATTGTAAGCATCTGTAGCTTCAGGATCATATACTCCCAGCACAAACTCCTGAGCTATCTGTATCACCATGGTTTTTGTTAAAATTCATATTTTTGAATGCAGTTAATATGGAGTAACAATAAGGCTCCTTCTCTTAAAAAAGCCCCAATAATTGAAAAACTTGGAATAGTCCCAAATGAAAAAGTGCCTTCCAAAAGCAGCCTAGTATGGCTTGAAATTTAATTATCATTTAGTAAAATTCTATACTATGAAGATTGTTATTTTTCTCCCCCGTTTGGCTATCAAAGCCTCCATTATTTCACCTATTGAACAGGTTATGATTTATGTGAGACTGCTTCCACAAGTTATCCCCCAAAGTTAGGACTCTATCGAATTAATCAATAGTCAGGAACTGCACTTTAAGTTCTTTTTTTTTTTGGAGGTATGAAGTTGCACACCATATGATAACTGAAGAAAGCATCAGAAGAGCTAGATAAAAGCTAAGGCATAAAGAATCAATAACTAGTTCAAATTAAGCCCAGAATGCCTTCTTCATCGAGTAATAGAATCTCATAAAACTGGGGGTTAAGTTCAAAAAAAGCAATTGCCAAGAATGCATAGATCAGAAACTATCTAATCCTTCTTGATCTCTTTAGACTTGAAAGGTCGTAAAATACATATATAAAACTTCTATATAAAACTTGTTTTTATTCCTCCATGCATCTAATTATAACTCCAAAATGATCAGATAATCCAATAAATAAACACCAGGATTTCATCAGTGACATGGTTAGCAAGAAAGCAAAGGATCATAAGGGCAAGAAACCAATACACTCGTAAAATACCTTCTCATCTTCCAGATGGAGCTGCCGCAATGTTTTCTTAAAACAAAATTCATATGTCCACCAACCATCTTGCTGCAAGAAGAAAGAGAAAAGGTCTCAAGTAAATATCAATTCCCATACTTAGAAAATGCAGCCTCCTACACCCCTACAAACCTGTCATGCAAGACATTTTACGGGAGGAAAATAAGATAACTATTTTATTTAAGAGAAGAAACAGGAGGGGGGATTATGATTTAGCCAATTCAGATCTGCCAAGGCCAATTGCGAGAGATTTCAAATACACTAGCTGCACCCTGCTGAAATGACTTCTACAGGAAGAAAGTGATGTTTAGATTATGGGTTCTAAGTTCAAATTTTTAAATTTAACACAACTTTTAATGGGTGATGTACATTGATCCATACGAATTAGCCAGGCAAGCAATGCATAAGTTCCTTTGAGTGCAGCATTATAATCCAAGAAGCAAGAAGTTGGGTTAATATGGATCATTCAACTCGTGTCATGATCATCATGAATCTTGGTAAGTATTTTGCCTTATGCGAGAATCATAGTTTCTGGACATGGAGTTATTCCACGCATAAGACATCAAGGATCAGAGACATCCGATGCATTGGTAAAATTTCCACCAGGATTAGAAGTTCAAATTCGTGGAGGTATTAGTCTTCTTTCAATTCCTTTATGATTTAAGAATTTATGTCTTGTTTAGGTGTAACTTGGTTGCTGCCAAGATTATCTTTGGCTTTTTACGAGTATTAATAGTAAATTAGTTGGTTCATGTTTTTAGTTTTATTTCCAAGTTGTTTTAGGATTAATAAGGCTCCATAAAGGCTTAGGTTGTAACTTCTATTAACATGTTAAGCTTATAAAGTCTTGAAATTTCTTCTTGCAATTCTTTCAATTTGAAAAATGTGAATTCGAATTAGAGAACTCCAAAAAAAAGCGTGTACACATTTTCGATGCCTCAATATAACAAAGACACTATTTGAATATTTGGACACAGATGTTAAGATGTGGCACACATGAAATATATTTCTAATTCTAGAAAACAATTGCTAGTGCCTTTGCACGTTAAAATACAAACATACATTTGAGGGGCCGTTCGGCATCAAAGTCAGTTTCCAGTCTTTGGTTTCAATATTAGAAGTCATATGATATAAGTAGTTTCATGAACTAAAAAATAATCAGTCATACTAATCCAATCAATTCTGAAAAATGAAACTTGGAAACTACTTTTTCTAGTTTCCATATTTTAGTTTCCAAAAAAAATGAAAGCTGTAAACAAAAAACGATAACGAACGAGAACGGGCCTATGCTTCTATTATTGTTAAAATTCTTTTCTCGAGTGAAATGAACTCCCCTGCACTCAAGATCAATAACAAAGCAAAGCAACAACAGCAAACAAATACACCAGCAGATAAGCCCAGATGGCGGTGGTTTTTGATTGAAAGCAACGTAAAAGATAAGCTGAGTATTTGAGAAACCCAGTACTCTCCCAGACTCCCACTACTAATTACTCCTTACAAAATTCTTGTATACCCTCTCTCTACTTTCCCCTCTCCATTTATAATCCCACTCCCTAACTAACTCTGACCTCATCCTTTCCTTCCCTAACAAATTCAGACATCCACTAATTATTTTCTTCTAGAAGATCCTTTTCCTTTCCCCTTCTGTGGCGCATGGAATACACGTGCTGAATGTGTGGCTTGGCTTGGCTTGATTCATCACATCGAGCCCATTTGTAAGCATATATCACATAGTTTTAACTCTTCTATCCCGCAATTCTATAATATTTTCTACCATTAGAAAATTCAAGATGATTGAGGTGTCTAGGTGAAAAAACTAAAGCTTCGGGTAAGTATTTCATATCCAAGACAGAGTATCTAGTGTCTGACACACTAGCATAAGGTAAAACAAAAAGAAAAGATAGCATAGAGTTCACGTAAAAATGGATTGATGATACTGACCCTAAGAAGACAGTGTTCATCGAGAACTTCAAGTAGCTCATCCGGTGTCTTGACCTTCATCCGTTTCTCACTTTCCATAATCATGCCAGTGGTGTTATATTGGCTGACTGGCTTTCCACTCTTAGGTTTCTCAACTTTAGGTAGAAAGCACAAATAATTCTTCCCATCTTCATTTGGCATGAAAACAGACACTTGGTCGTCACCCTGTATATCAACAATGTTGAGCATCGAAATTAGAATTTTGTGAATCCAAGGTAAGAAAACTATAACAACTCAGACAGGAAGAATAATACATGCAGACTTGTTCAACCTGCATGTTAATCTAATACTGCTATAAGTATAATTCTATTTGCCTACCTTAGACAATGTGAATAGGAAGAAAACTAGATTAGTCTCTGCTGTAACAAATTTTCCATTTTAAGGCCTCAGTTCATAGCAAGCTTTTAAGAGCCGCCAATATAAGGAAACTACCAATAATGAACGATGTCAAATAGTTCCTCCAGTTTTTTAGATGCAACTATTTCCTTCCTGGGAAATGTCAGAATAGACGCAGCATATTCATTTTTGGTTAAGTTTTAACATACAAACTTACCATCCTAACTTAGTTAATTCCCAACCCCATCTAATTCCTCCTCCCCCTTATTTTTTCACTCTTTCTCCTCAACCCCCCATCCTAGCCAATTAAGTGAGCTACGACCACCACCGGCACTGCCATCCCAGCCTCTACCACCATCCATTCCACCTCATCGATGCCCCTGTGTCCGCCACCGCCCCCCTTCCCTCATTTTTTTTCTACACCATCATAAAAGGTGAAATTTGAGGTTTTAATTGTCAAATTTGACCATAAAAACTTCAGATATAGAGTTTCATTTTTTCTCTTTAATTTAATCGACTTTTCAGGGTTGTGGGTTTCGTGGTGGTGTACTGGTGTTGCTAGATTTTTGGGATCGTTGTTTGGTTTTCCAGCTGGCGATGGGTTTATGGGGTGGTGGGGTTTTTCAAGTAGCTTAGGGTTCTGGATGCAGTGAAATTGGTTTGTTGGTTCATAGGCTAATAATTTGTGTTAGGCAGACTTCCAAAAAGAAAAGAAGAAGAAGATTTGGTGTGCCTAGTGTGGGGGTGAATTCAAAGCGTTTGAGATGGGTATCGCATCCTATTGTATTTTGTTTGCTTCCATGGGTTAAATTAGGCACTTTAGTTGGAATTTATAGTCTCCATTGATATTATATTTCAATTATAAGTCAGTTTCAGAAATTGTAGAATCGCTCACTATAAGTCAAGGTGGTCTTGTGGTGGTAGTTTGGTGGCTGAGGAGGTGGTTTCGGTGGCTTAGGTGGTGGTTTTGGTGGCATAGGTGGTGGTTTTGGTGGCTCTGGTGGTAATTTTGGTGGTGGTTGGGATGGTGGTCTAGTGGCTTGGCTTAGTTAGCTAGTGGTGGCTTATGGGTAATTAGCTTTGTCAATTAGATGGCAAATGTCCTTTTCAATACCCCCTCTCCTCTTTCTTGGTTTGTGTGAAAAAGCTTTCATTGCATTTTTAGAAAAAGGGAGGAAGTACTTGTCTAACTCAGATTAGAGAAACATGACCTGTTTCCATCCAATGCTTCCAATTCGAATGGAAAAATGGTAATAATTAGCTGCTTTAATAATATCATTTCTTAAGAATACTCTATGTCTGAGATGGGGAAAAGGCTAGGTCAGAAGCAACAAGTTTAGGGGACTGGAAAAAAAAAGACAGCAAGAGCTCCCGAAAATTAAGAGAAAGTAATGGAATAAATTGTAGGTCAAGTTTGTGCTTGTAAATTCATATCTAGCACCAGTACTCTCGTACCAGAAACTACCCTACAGCTTCTCACAAGGTAGAAGCAACCCAAGCAATATTATGCCCTCCGTAACAGTACAGGAACATCTGCTAGGCAGAATAATATCAATTACTAGCTCTGACGTTTGGGGGAAAACCTCATGTAACAATCTCAATTCTCAACCTAAAACATGGTTATAACTTTGTTGATAATAAGATGACGTATCAGCATCAATCATAAGCAAACCACATATGAAATCATAATAGCTAGAAGATCTACACTTCTCATCAACTTGCTTACAGGAATATATGGCAAGTCTTCTGAATGGAACTCAATCTTGTATTTCGGTTCACGTGACCTGTGAGTAGATGAGCCACCTGCATTAAACAATGAACAAAAGTAATTTTTGTTTCAGATAAGTTGGGCACATTTGGCTCTTTTTTTCTTTTTTTTTTTTTTAAGGTTTGGCTCCAATTTCTTGTGGAAATTGGAACACGGATATCGATCCCTATAGTAAAAGTGATAAAAAGAAACTTTAACAAAGTATTTCACATTGTAGAACTCTATACACTTGTAGCAAAATAATTGTCAAAGTTCGACAAACAGTGGACTGCAACCTAGTATCATTTATGAATGAGGTAATAGAGATCACAGGGAATAACTAAGTCAATCTTTCAAAATGAACAGGACTCAGATCAAAAACTCTCTATAACAAGTCCCTTGTAAATCCAGAAGACAGATGAAACATGCCAAAGGTCTTCAAAGTTTGCAGGCTATCAGATAAAACCTTCCTGCAAATTTGTGATTTAGGGCTTCCCATAAACCTTCCTGCAAATGAGCAGGCTATCAAAGTTTTCCCTTATTGTTGTTATTGTTCTGATTCTGTGCTTTCCAAACTTCTGAAAATTTCGGTTTGGTTTCTCCTTTTCTCTCCATTAATACCTCTTGCTGCCGTCTTTCCTCTTCCTCGTGCTGTAAACATGGCCAGCCTTCTCGAACAGTGTATTCAATGAGGTTAAAGTGTACCTAGCCACACAGCCCTGCAAGTCTAAATTTAACCCCAATTCAAACCGAGCAGTCAAGTTCCTCGTTGAAACCATCTCCAGAGCAAATCTCATAAAATTCACTAGAAGTAAAGACATATGATGGGTAAGTAATACCATTATGTGGAATTAATGATATTTGCTGCAGAGCTGACTCCAATGGATTAACTTAATACGGCTCACAGGAAATGGGTTAAATTTAGACTCGCATGGTCATCTGGCTGTAGATATATCTTACCTCATTGGAAAGCAATTTAGGAAGGTTGTCCATCTTTACTGCAAAGGAAGAGGCAGAAGGAGGTAGTTCTAGAAAGAAAAGGATAACCCCAACCACAACTTTCCAGAAGTACAAAAGCGCCAGAAGGACATTTACTTCTAGCAAAATCAAAGTTGCAACAGCAACAACAAGGGTTCAAACAACACAAAGGCTAAAAGAACTACCGTTGCAAGAAAGTGCCAGAATAGGCAAAGACTGCAAAAGGAATCTAATTGAGAGCAGCGGGTGTGACAAAATAGGCGACTGATAATATGAATGTTACATCAAGAACAGGTAATTTCAACCAAAAGAGTAACACTGATACATGCCAGCAGAAATGCCAATAATGAGGGGAAATAACAAGAACAAGCCTGGAAATGGACAGCAACAAAACCAGACGTCCAACCATGCATGTTACAGGATTAGATGCACACAACCTTTCCTTTGTGATATCATGGAGATTGTTTGAGTCCACTCTTGATTAGTCTTACCCTCTAAACTTTCACATGTTACAATACCCATTCTCTAGAAAGCATCCGAAACAAAATTGTGCCCAACACTTTCGAGTATCACATTCTTCACTCTCTTCCGCCATGTAAAAAGTTCCAAAAACCACCATTTCAAGACAAGATAGCAAGATTAGAACCAAAGATTCACCAATACACAAATGTAGGATAACGATGAGGCGCTCTGGCGAATCAATTTCTCCGAAACAGTCCCAACCCAATAATCAAACCACTAACTACTATCAACCCATTTACCCAAAACCATAACAAAATCCAGATTTCCTCCAATGGGTGTTCTTATGTAGCATGAAAATTCATAGGCTAGTAACTAAAAATCCAATGTCAAAACCCTAACTCCAGCTACTCATTTCCTCTACAACAGTTTCACAAAACAAGCAAATTATTGTCTACCTAATAGTAACCAAATAACAAACAAAATAACTCCAAATTAGGGTTCCTCACTACCCAGCTAAACAGAATAAGAAAATTGAAACACAAATGAATTATATACTACTTCATATATGAGCATAATGTAACAATCAAGCTAAGTAATTTGATAATATAAAGAAAAAATTGAAAGTTTCTGGGTGAAAAAAAAGTAAATATATAATTACCTACTTGAGCTGTGATCACTGATTCAGCTGAAATTTTCTGGGTAAAAAAATGAAGGAAGATTGGAGCGATAATCAACCAACAAAATCTCATATTTGCCATTTTTAATCAAAATCGAAGATCAATTTTTCCGCAGAGGAGAGAGAAAGGGGAGTAAATGAGGAAGAAGTTGCTTTGGATCATCAAATTCAGACAAATAGTGATCGGGTACAAGATTATGGGTGCGTCATTTGGGCCGATAAATTTTGATAGTAATATCAACTTATGAAGTATTTGCTGGGCTTCACGTCTTCAACAGAGTTGTAAGATGGAATTTTATTTTTTTTGTGGAAAACTGAACTTTTCTACAAAGTTTAATGAGTTGAGCACAATTAAGTTTTTTTTTAAAAGTTGAAGAGGATTATCAAGTTTAATTTATGGGGATCCTTAAACAAAGTTATTACTCCCTCCGTTTCATTTTAATCTACATACTTTGATATTTTACACTATTCACAAATTTCACTTTGACCATCATTTGTGATTTATACGGGGATGAAAATATAGTCATGTGGGATCTTGTTAGATTCATCATAACATGTATTTTATTAATATGTACTTTTTATAATTTTTACAAATTCAAAACTAATGATATATGTCATCAAAGTTTTGCATTGACATGCGTGAAAAGTGTAAGTGTGTAGATTAAAATGAAACGGAGGGAGTATAATGTTTGCACCAGGTTAGCAATGAAACAATTCTGCATAATATGAACCAAAAGGAAAAAGTATATTTCATAGACACAAAAATCTTATAATTATGAGTTAGGTTACCAGTAGCTCATTTGACATTGTCAAACCACTTATAAATTATAACGCTTGTTTCTTGTCTTGTAAATACTTCTATATAGCTATTATAACTTTTTATAGACCAACTTTCTATCAATTTTTTGCAAAGTAGTGGATTAATTACGTTAAATCGTATCATATAAAAATTTGCATGTACTAAACACTTAGAAAAAAAATTCAACTTAGAAGTGGTTTAAACCAAATTGGCTTTTAATTATCGTAAAGAAGAAAAAAAAAAGTGAAGAGCAAGGCACCTTATTAAGGATCCATAATTAAACGAACATACGAAGACCCGTCCCATTTATTTATCGGACGATCTAACCCATCGCCCCATTTATTTATCGGACTATCTAACCCATTAAAATTGGGGCGGGTAAAGCCTTTTATTCATTGGGCTCTAACCCATGGAATTGTTTGTCAATAAGAAAAAATTATTAAATGGATGAACATAGCCTTGCCTCCTCCTCCTACTCTTGCTCCATTGAAGCGCACTTCTGAGTCGCCTTCTAATACTTGTATCCCCATTGAAGCAGCTTCTGAGGAAAGTTATTGTTTCTTTTTGTAATCATCATATCAATTTCACAATTTAGTGTTTAATTTAATTTAATTTATTGTCAGTGAAGTAAGTTTAGGGTTCGAAAATCTAAACTATTGACTCTAAATTATAAGATTATGAAAAGAAAATTATGAGCCTAATTTGATAATTGAATCAAATATCCCTAAAATTATGTGATTTTTCGAACTTTATTTGATAACTTAAGCAAATTTGGTTGCTAATTTATTGCACAACACTTTAATGTCAAATGTTTAATTACTTATAAATGTAAGTAATTAATTGATAGGCTTTGTTCAATTGTTGTTGGATTACTTGGGTGATTGGATTGAAGTGAGTAATTAGATTAAGGTTATAATATTTTGTGGGATAATTAAATTAAAATTGATGGTTTATTATTGGATACTAGGATAATTGATTAATTTGTTGTTGTTTACTTGTTTTGATGGATTACATTGAAAGTATATATAACTTTGTTAGTTCACTTAGTTGAATAGTTGATGAGTATGTGAAAGTATATAACTTTGTTAGTTCACATTAAAAAAAAAAAAAAAAAAAAAAAAACACAACAAAAACACGCGTGGAACTGTGAAAGGAAGAGAGAACTTTCTCTCATGACTATATTTTTCTTTTTCATTTGTTGCTCATGTGAATGGTAGAATAGTGCCACTTTCTCTCATGACTGTGCTCTAGGATTTTCCTAGGGTTTTGGCGTGTGGAGTTTTAATTTTCCTTCCTAGAGTGAGAAGTGAAATCTAATTGGGTCTCTTGTTCGAATTTTAATCCACGAGGACGTGTGCTTTCTCTGTGGTTTTCTTTCATTGTTGGATTGGACTATTATTGATCATGGCGGAAATTATTGAACAAAAGTTACGAGGGATGGCTTTGACTGAAGAGGATGAGGAGATTGTTGAGTGCGAGGATGAGGAGGAAGAGACTATAACTGAACAATTGATGCTATGCCTAGTTGGCAAACTTTTCACTCTTAATCCGTTTAGTGTCGAAGCCATGAAGAACACTATGCGGGTTGCTTGGAGACTAGGGAAAGGAATGGTGGTGAGAGAGATCGAAAACAATATGCTGATTTTTCAATTTTTCTCAATGGCGGACAAAACCAAAGTCCTGGAAGAAGGACCGTGGTCGTTTGACGGAGCACCTTTGCTATTGAAAGAAGTTGAGGAGGGAGTTCAACCTTCGGAGACTGTGTTTGATACCATCCGATTATGGGTAAAAGCGGAGGACGTCCCCTTGAATAAAAGAACACGATCGATGGCAGTGACTATAGCTTCTAGGATGGGGAAATTTGTAGATTTTGATGATTCTGATCCGATTGGTTGGAGCAAGTATATGAGGTTCTGAGTTGATTTGAGGCTGGACCAACCTTTGAGACGAGGTATGAGAATTGGGGTTTAAAGTGGAAGTAAACTGATTACTTTCACATACGAGAAGATGATGGATATTTGTTTTGTATGTGGATGTTTTGGGCATAACTATCAACAGTGCCTAAAGTATGATGGCGTGAGGGCGGTTTCGGAAATGCCTTATGCGATGTGGTTGAGAGGATCACCGACGAGAAGACGTAGGAACATTGATTATAAAAAGGAGGAGGAAGCTAAGCCGTGTAAGGACTTTAAAGGCAATCTTAAAGCTATAAAGGTGAAAACAAAGCTTAACTTTGATGTTGGAGTGAAGCATCTCGGTTTTGATGAAGGTTTGGGGAGCAAGGTGGGAGATATGGCTGTGTATGACAATCCTATTGCTGGAGATGGTAAGGAAAAGGGAGGGGAGCCTATGGATACTTTAATTGCTGATGACTCTTCCAATATGGAGAATAATGAACCTTTTTTAAAAAGGGTGAGAACTGATGCAACCACAACATCAGATGTAAATACAATGTTGGCACCATCCTATGACACCCATATGACAGACCCAAATGGTAACTATCATTCCTCTTCTTTTTCTTTGATGAATGGAAGTGAAGTGTGCTACACCTCTGATATATCAGCGGAGATTGGCTTTGTCCAGTCCCGTCGGGCTCAATGAGTCTTTTAAGCTATAACTGCCGGGGGCTTGGCCACCAACGTGCAGTTGGCAGACTCAAAAAGTTGCTGCTACATAATAATCCTGATATAGTGTTTTTAATGGAAACAAAGAGAAGTGCAGTGGAGATGGGGGAGGTGAAAAAGAAGCTTAGTTATACAGAGAGTTTTTTTGTTGATTCGGCTGGTCGTGCGGGTGGTTTAGCCCTGTTGTGGAGAGACAATGTTGATGTGAATGTTTTATCTGCTTCTCTACACCATATAGATTGTACGATTAATGGCTTATTTTGTGAGGAAGGGTGGCGTCTAACTGGTTTCTATGGATGGGCGGATAGTGTTGAAAAACATTTATCATGGGAGCTTTTACGTTCTCTTTGTGGAATGTCCACCCTCCCTTGGCTAGTGGTTGGAGATTTCAACCAAATCCTTTTTGATGTGGAAAAAGATGGAGGGGTCCCAAGAAGTCAGTGTGAAATGAATGAGTTTCGCGAAGCTATAGATGACTGTGGTCTACGTGATATGGGTTTTTCCGGGAATCCATATACATGGTGGAACAAACAAAGTGAAGATTATGCTGTTTTTGAGACACTAGATAGGGGGCTGTCTTCGCTAGAATGGATGGAGTTGCTGCCTCATATTGGAGTTATTCATATGCCGAGCGACAAGTCTGACCATGTCCCTCTCAAAATCACTTCTATGCCTAAAAGTGATACTAGGAGGAAAAAGAAAAAACGGTTTAGATTTGAAGATATGTGGTTAACTTCTCCTCACTGTGAAAATGTGGTGAAGGAGGCTTGGACAAACTCTATGGGGATGTTTAATGCTGATGATGTGTTGGTGAAAATAAAGAAATGCGGGGAAGCCCTCCAAAGCTGGAATGTGCGTGAGTTTGGTAATGTGACACAGAAGATTAAAGAGGCTCGGGTAAGGTTGGCCGAAATTGATAGCAGCTATCCATGTGAGGCTATGGTGCAAGATAGACGGAAGGTGTGTGAGGATATTGATAATCTGCTCTTTTTAGAGGAAACAATGGGGAGACAACGTTCGCGGATAGCAAATCTGAAGGAAGGGGACCAGAACACTAAATATTTCCATATGAAGGCTTCTGGGAGAAGAAAGAAAAATACAATCAGGGGTGTTCGACGGGCAAATGGTGAGTGGGTTAGTGATCATGAGGACATAAAGAATGCTGTTACTTCATGGAGTTGTTTAACTCTATAAATCCACACTCTTTTGATGTTGTTTTTGAGAGGTTTGAAAGTAGAGTTACAGAGGAGATGAATCTGATGCTAATGAGACCTTTTGAAGTTGAAGATGTTCGAGTGGCTATTTTTCAGATGCATCCCAGTAAGGCGCCGGGTCCGGATGGTATGAATGCACATTTTTTCCAGAAACATTGGCATATTATAGGACAGGATGTGACGAAGTACGTGATTTCTGTGATTAATGGTGAGAAGGAGATGTTGGATATTAATAGCACCCATGTTGTTCTCATTCCAAAGGTTAAAAATCCACTCTCAATGGGGGATTTTCGCCCTATTAGCTTATGTAATGTTATCTATAAGATTATTTCAAAAAAGTTAGCTAATAGGATGAAATTAATTCTCCCTGATATTATTTCGCCCAATCAGAGTGCTTTCACTCCGGGCAGACTCATCTCGGATAATACACTGGTGGCATATGAGGTTTTTCATTATATGTACAGTGTGTGTTGTGGTAGAAATGGGAGTATGGCCGTTAAGCTAGATATGAGCAAAGCTTACGACCGAGTCGAATGGATTTTTTCAGAGGAGGTGTTAAAGAGGATGGGTTTTGATATCAAATGGACTAAGCTAATTATGCAATGTGTTTCTTCGGTGTCTCATGCTGTAATTATCAATGGTGATCCCTCTGATGTTTTCGTGCCGAAAAGAGGGCTCCGTCAGGGAGACCCGATTTCCCCTCATTTATTTATAATGTGCGCTGAAGTGTTTTCCCATTTGATTCAACTAGAGGTGAATAGAAATTCTTTACAGGGGATAAAGGTGTGCCGAGGGGCGCCGGAGGTGTCCCATCTTTTATTTGCTGATGATAGCATTATTTTTTGCCGAGCCAATGACAGAGATGTTCAAGCAATTAGGCGAGTGTTGGATCTTTATAGCAAAGCTTCGGGCCAAGAAATTAATTTTTCGAAGTCGGAGGTTACAACGAGCTCAAATGTGCAGCAAGTGAGGAAAGAGGAGTTGGCACAAGCATTGGAGGTGAAGTTGGTAGCGACTCACGAAAAATATTTGGGCATCCCTACGTGTGTAGGGAGGTCAAAGTCTCAGGCTTTTAATTTTTTGAAGGAGCGTGTTTGGAAGAGGTTAAAGGTTTGGAAGCAACAACTCTTATCGTTCGCGGGTAGGGAAGTTCTCTTAAAGGCGGTTGTCCAAGCGATACCTACCTATATAATGAGTTTGTTTCGCCTTCCTTTGAGTCTCTGTCACGATATTCAAAGAATGATGGCTCGATTTTGGTGGGGATGCAAAGAGGATGAACGAAAGATATCTTGGGTCGCTTGGGATAAAATGTGTGTTTCAAAAAATAAAGGAGGATTGGGGTACAAAAGAATCTTTGATTTCAATGAGGCTCTCTTAGCAAAACAAGGGTGGAGAATTATGCACAACCCGGAGCTTCTTTCTTCTCGCATTCTGAAGGCGAGGTATTTTCCTTCGACTGATTTTTTACAAGCTCAGGTGGGCAGCAGACCTAGCTACGTATGGAGGAGTATATGGAGCAGTTGATGGGTGATTGAGAAGGGTTGTAGGTGGGTGGTCGGTGATGGGAGTTCAATAAATATCTGGAGAGATCCGTGGGTTGGGAGGCCCCTTCATTCAGAGTTATTTCTCAGAAAAGGGAGAGCAGCATCTGTGAGTTGGTTCGGGATCTGATTGACCCATTGGGTCATGCGTGGAATGAAGCTCTTGTTCGAGAGAATTTTCTTCCATTTGAAGCCTCAGAAATTTTAAACATTCCTCTGTCAACAATGCCTCTGAATGATGAGTTTGTATGGAGCTACGACAATCCGGGTCATATACGGTAAAGTCTGGGTATCACTTCATAAATTTTTATAAGAGTGTTTCAGAAGGTAATGCTGGATCGTCGCTGGATTCGCAGCCGTGGAAGAATATTTGGAAGTTAACAGTACCTCCGAAGGTTAGAGTTTTTATGTGGAGATTGTGTAGTAGTGCTTTGCCTACTTCGTAAGGGCTTCACAGGAGGGTTGAAGCTATTTCTCCGTTTTGCGATCGTTGTAAGATTGAAGAGGAGTCTGGGTTACATGCGATTTGGGGATGCAGGTTTGCTAGTGATACGTGGGATAGCTTGGGTTTAGATGTGCTGTCAGAGTGCCCCCGGGTCAGTCATGCTTGTGATTGGGTGGATTGGTGGATGGCGAATGTAGGAGAGGAGGATTGGAGTAGGATGGCAGTCCTTGCGTGGATGAATTGGAATGAGAGGAATAATGTCCTCCATGGCAGCAGATCGAGGCCTTTTGCTGAGGTAGCTGCAGCAGCAGCTTCTCTACTGCAAGCTGTTGAAAACGCTAAGGAGGAGAGGGTGGTGCTGGGTGAAGGGGTGGGCAGGAGAGTGAGTCAGCGAAGGGGCGTGGTCTGGCAACCTCCTGCTGCTGGTTATCTCAAAATCAACGTGGATGGAGCAATTTTCAAAGAAGTTGGGGTGGGTATGGGTGTGGTAATTCGAGACCCCGAAGGTAATGTTGTGAGAACAGCTTGCCAGCAAGTGAACAAAGAGTGGGAGATCAATGTGACAGAGGCAAAAGCAATTGTTCTGGGGCTCAGACTTGCATTACAGTGCTACGCTACGGATGTTGTCATCGAATGCGATTGTTTGCAGGTTATAAACTTAGTAAATGGCAGGAAGAGTGATGGTTCATCTTTGGGAATTATTGTGAAGGAAATTAATTCTATTTGTAGTTGTTTTAATTCAGTTCAGTTTATTCATGTTTTCAGAGAAGCCAATTTAGCAGCACATACTATGGCTCACCTTAGTCCACTTGAGTTTTCGACCCGAGTGTGGATAGGGGGTTGTCCAAGTATGGTGGAGGATGTAATTGCTTCGGATTTTTGTTTAATTAATAGCTAATGGTGATGGTTTTTCCCCTCAAAAAAAAAAAAAGGAAGAGAGAACTTCAAATGAAGGAGTCAGGAGACGAAGACAAGCCACGAAGTGACGAAGGAGTCAGGAGACGCCGAGACGAAGCCACGAAGCGACGCCGCCACGCCCACCACCCACCGCCAGTCTCCATCGTCGACCTCAGTCAGTCAGTCAGTCGTCACTTCAGTAGTTCAGTCAGTCAGTAAGTTTTCTAAACCCTAAGTTTTAGTTTTAGTTTTAGTTTTGGTTTTTTTTTTCAAGGTAATATTTACATTGGTTGGTTGTGAATTGTGATTCTTGTGAAATGTGAATTTGTGATTGTGGATTTATGGTTGTTGATTGATTTGTTGTTGGTTTGGAATTGGTCATGAACGCATGATTTAGGAAATTGTTAGTTTGCAATTTCGAATTTCTAATTAGGAAATTGTAAATATGAGTTGATTTATAATTAAAATATTGAATAGTTTGGTTTGATTACTTTGATATGTAATTGATTAATGTTTATCAATTTAATAGGAAATGTCAAGTGATTCACATTCACCTAATCTAACAAGTCCAAGGCTAAGGGAAAACAACCCGATGTTCGACAATTTATCTTTATAAGAATGAAATCCCAAGAAACATCTTCACCCGCTCATAGTGAAACACCTCAAACTGAATCTCCTTCATTTAGCTCTCCCCAAACTCATGATGTTGATATGGATGTTGGTGGTTCAAATACTAGTAATGTACCATTAGAGGAGGAGGAGGAAGAATTAGTATATGATGTTGAATTGTGTTGTACTGTTTTTTTTCTAAAAAAAATTTCCGAATGCTCGACGGTCGGATTTTGTCCCCCCACTATGAGAATCCTCGCTCCGCCACTGGCTTTAATGTAATTGTAATTTGTCAATTAATAGCTTTAATGTAATTGTAATTGTAATGCACTATTGTTGATGAATGAATAAATAGAGAGATTGTTATATACACCCGGGTTTACGGTGCACCCAAGAGTATTTTGTTCTCAATTTGATGATTGTTTTTCATTAAATCATCAAATGAAGAGCAAAAACTAACCCACAGTGCACTCGGGCGTATATTAAAAATTTTAGAATGGATAAGCTCTAACTGAACATGTTTGTTTGTGTTAATTGGATTAGATTGTTGCAAACTTGTAAAGTTTATAATATAAACATTTTTCTTATCTATGTTTTGTCCAGTATGCAAGAAGATATAACACGAAAAATGCAACTCGACAACAACAATAGCAGCAGCAACAACAAAAAATGTCCTTTTTATTTACTTTGCCCCATTTTTTATCACAATCTTAATCCTTTGTGCTTTAATGCTTGTCATCGCCAGTAAATGCAATGATAATTCTGTTCCAGAGTTTGAGGTTGATTCTCTTTCCATGAAAGTATATAATAGCAGTGAGAAAAGTGTAACAGTTGATTTGGACTTTACTGTCACATTAAAGAACAAGGATGAAGGTTTATTGTATTTTGACCAAATGCAAGTGTCATTAGAGTATCACCAAGAATCAAGATGATGAGATTATTTCGTCGACATCACTTGATGCTTTTCTGCTGGATGAGAAACAACGCCAGCTTCAATTTGAAATGCAGATCAAAGGAGGATAGTGCACGCTAACTTTCATTCTTGTTTGCCTTTTCAAGTTCTTGGCAATGTTTGTAGTGGTCTATTTAGGGCGTTCTTGACTAATCTCTATTTTAGTTTGGATAATCTTCGGCTACAGAGTGTAGGGTATTCTATGTGGCTTTATTATGCAGTTGTAGTTTCAGGTTCTGTCAAGTAGAGGTGAACACATTGACTTATATCAAGTAGAGGTGCCAATTTGGACGTTTAAGTCAGATTTGAAGTGTCGATTCAGATTGACTTTAGTTTAAAGCTTTGTTATGCCAAATCATTTTGCTCACACAAGTTGAAATTTCAATCACTCATAATGTCAAGGGATTATAAGAATATTTTTAATATGGTAATGTAAGAAGGTTGCTATGTTCACCAAAAAAAAAATATCGAGGGATTGTTCGGCTCATCCTTTTCATGCTAAAAGATTTGAAATTATACTTTCAATTTTGGGTCAAAATTGATTGTAATATAATGTTGTTTTCTAGCAATTAGTAGAAACTACACTCAGTTTTATGTAGAGTATAAGATTATATGTCATTATTATAGAGTATAAGATTATGTTTTTTTGTTCAACACGTGATTATAACTTGCTAATTATTGACCTGAATTGAATTCTATCCGAGCTTAAGAATGACCTAAACCCATTTTGACATGTTGAAACTCGTTATCAACCTGATATGTTACTGTCCAAACCCGAATTCAACCTGCTTGTTATAGATTCGTCTCAAATTCAACTTGACTTGTTATTGACTTGATTCGAATTCAACCCAACATGTTACTCATATAAGTTCAACTTGATCTATTATTGACCGGACTCGAATTTAACTTGACTTGACAACGACTAGATATTTATTCAACTCTACTCGAATTCAACTTAGACGACTTTAATCCTATATAATTTCATGCTCCCTTCTAAAATTCCAACTTTCTTCAATTACCTCATACGCAAACCGCAAAATGATTCACATACTGCTTTCCTTTGTAGCCTTATTAATGATATTGTATAAAAGAAAAAGACTGAAGTTGCGTTTTATCTTTGACACACCTCCTGAGGCTCCTGTTGTTTTTACTAATTTCTTTCATTGTAAACCTTCCCAAGCAAGCGGCCAGAGTAAAAGAAGGAAATAATAACTTCCAATACATCTCCTTATGCTTAGGAGCTTTTCTCTTTTCGGAGACCAAAACTCAAAGTCTTCTAATTAATCCCTATAGACTTGCACTCTAGATTTCCCTTAATTTTGTAGGTGCATCCGAGAGCATGATGCTCTCTGTGCATCTCATCAATAACGACGCCGTTTCATTGTATTTATGCGAGAAGTTTCTAATAAATTAAAAAAGAAAAAGAAAAAAACATGAGTTAGTTCCTCAAACTTAGCGGCAGAATCATTACGCGTTTACGAATTGTGGCTGTGGCAACTCAATAAATATCCTCATCTCTTCCCACATGATTGCATTAAGCTTTTTTTTAAAAAAAATTAACTACTATTATCTATTAGTTGAGTAAACTTTCACAAAATTATTAACACTAATATTTCGGAGTACATGGATTGCATTCACTTAGCATTCTACCATTTTATAAAATTATAGAGAGACAACTAATTTTGATTTCAAAATATATTTGAAATTGTTGAAAGAATACATATGCAAAGAACATGAAAGAATCAAATAAAAAGCTAATAAAAGAACATGTGCACATAATACTTGGGTAACAAAAAATAGATAGCATCATAAAAATATAAAAAGAACATGATATAATGGAACAAAGAACACCATATTGATTATAAAAGAACTAACATGTAATTAGTTGAGAAACACAAATCTATAAAAAATAACAATAATGAATAAAAACATAAAAAAAAAACAATTTATATTATTAGACGTGTTATTTGATTGTAAATTATTTGTTCCCTTGACTTTATAAAAGTACATCATCTTTATTTTAATTGTACCTTCTTCTACTATTTGTTTTTTTACGGCCCATGTTCTTTTATAAATTAGACATGTTCTTGTTACGGAGAAGATATGTTATTTAAATTTGAATTGTTTGTTCCTTTATCAACTAGACATGTTCTTTTATAAATTAGACATATTTTTTTCAAGATATATGTCAATTACGGACAAATATATTATAGTCGAACATATATAGTAAAAATACTTCAAATCTCGAGACAATGTGGATCGAAACAAATTTTGGATTTTGTTATGAAAATTGCAGAGGATGATGTTCTAGTAAATGTTTGTGCATCTTTTCTTTTTACCTAGACAATATGTTCTTTTGATGTAATTAGGTATGTTCTTTTACTTTATTTTCCATTATGACTTGTGTTCTTTTTATAAAATGAGATGATTCTGAACTATGTGTTCTTTTACCTAGAAAATATGTTCTTTTAACGTAATTAGGTATGTTGTTTTATTTTAATTTTTCCGGTTATGACCTATGTTCTTTTTATGAAATGAGATAATTTTAAATCATATGTTCTTTTTACCTAGATAATATGTTCTTTTAATTTGATTGAGTATGTTCTTTTAAATTTTTATCCATTATGACCTATGTTCTTTTTTATTAAATGATATATAATTTTGAATTATGTATTCTTTTTACCTATAAAATATGTTCTTTTAATTTAATTAATGTTCTTTTATGACCTATGTCATGCATCGCCTAAAATAAAATAAAAATAATGTTTCTTTAATTTTTTTTTCATCACCACCTTATTTTCTTTTTACTTAAAAGTAAAACCTATTGATGGAAGGCAAAAGATTAAAGTATTTGCTTCAAACCTTGAGATATTTTGGAGGGAGAAAACAAATTTACCAAAAATAAGAATAAAAAAAGGCAAAATAATTGGTAAAGAAAATTTATCTCCTATTTTGGTGGAGGAACAAAAGAATTATAAAAAGAATCATAACAATGAATAAAAGCATAAAAAGAACATGAAGATATAAAATAAAGAACATCATCCTGATGTTAAAAGAATAGGTGCATATAAGACTTAAGAAAAAAACTATAAAAAAACATAATAAGAACATGAAGGTATAAAACAAAGTACATCGGTATGATTATAATAGGACATGTGGATAAAAGGCTTGAGAAATTTTTTTTTTTTAAAATCACAAATATGATAATAAATATAATAAGAACATGAAGGTATAAAACAAATAATTATAAAAGAACATGTATGTAAATATTTTTTAATTACACAAGGCCTTTTAATGCCTTCATGTTCCATTAAAACAATAAAAAAAATACCTCAATGTTTCTGTTTTTATTTAAGAATATGCACATTCCATTAGGATCAAAATCCATCTTAAGCTTCACTGAAGATATAGTGTTATTTCTCGAAAAGTTCTTTTTGTTTGTATTTTTTACTATTCGTTTATGTCAACCTAATAATAACTGTTTAGTATGCTTGTCCAACAAGTAAGCTATAGGCTGAGCTTTCTTGTCTAGCAAGTAAACTAGTATCCCTTAGAGGTTCTTCACTTGGAGACTTGTGCAACAATGTCTGAATCTGCTTGGTCCGAGCCTGAGCTTCGTTCCCAAACCTGCAAAAAGGGACCCATCTTGGAGGTTTGGGTGGTGGTTCCCCCTCCGAAACTTAAGTCAGATATCATGAGTTGTAAGGAGAGAGTAGTTATAGAGAGATAAAGTAAGAGAGTATTTTTACAGAGTAACTTTGCACTGTTTGCATTGAATGATCTTTCTCCTAATTTCAGGGGTATTTATAGTGATAGCAAGATGACAGCTAACCTTAAAAACTGCCCTAGAACAGTGGCATCTGATTGGCTAAGGAATCAGATCATGACACGTGGCAGGCCATGATTTGTGAGGGTTTATCAACCACTCCCTTGCAGCCACCTCCAAGGGGCTGGGCTCTGACTATCTTTTTGGGCCAGAAAAGTAAGCATTTTCTCCCAACTGAATATAACCCGAGAGTTAAACCTCTTTTCTCTATTTATTAGGAGAGGACACGTGTACGGCTCTGATGAGCCCAAGTGTCTTTAAAGGAGCCGTAGATATTTAGGCTACAACATTTGCCCCTAAAAGGGTTTTCACTGTTGGCCCATCTGACGGTTAATACCCTTTTACCCAAGGTAGTTTTATTCAAATTCAAAATGAAGGCAATGACGTGCCTTTTCCTTGGTTTTACCGGTCATAATCGACCGTTTTACCTTTTTTCGGTCATCCTTGACCGGCTCCACGGGTTTCTTACCCCCTATATATAACCTTGGCGTGAGCACATTAAATCATTTCACACCTTGCGAGAATTTTTCTAGAGAGAGGAGCTGTGCAAATTTTTCTAGAGAGAGAGAGTGATCGCCCAGACTCAGCCTTCTTCACCGAATCGTCTAGGCGTTTCATCAGGTATCTTTTCTTTGTTCTCCTTTTTTTTCTTTATTCTTTTTTTTTCTTAGAAAATCAATAAAATGGAATCTTCTTTGTCAAATAATCCTAGCCGACCAAGAGCTTGTCTTGACCCTAGAACCGATACTTCTTCTTCGGCACATTCTAGAGTTGGGCCTCTTCTGGCCGAGTATATATTTTTTTGTGGTTTTGGTCGAGAAAGTCAGACGACCCAGTCTTTACCTGTGCAGGGTAATCTAGCGTGCGTCAAGCAAACGGCCCGTCTAAGACGAAAGGTAATACTCCCCTCAAATAGTTCAGACATGGAGGAATCTACTGGACGAGTTCCAGATGAGGCGAGGGGGGCCCAAAGTGCTAAACCTTTGGGCTGGCCTTCTTCCCCTGACCGCCGTTTAGAAGACTCCGAAATAAACCCTGAGGCCAGTCCTTCTGGCAGGGACGTCAATATGGAGGAAACCGGCGAAGATAATAACGGCAGTGAATCTGACGCTGCCGATGAGTTAGACGAAGCCTCCACTACCTCGTCTGAGATTAGAAGACGCTTAGGTCCACTTTCTGACCCCGCCTTTATTTTGGTCAATCGTAAATGGTTAGAAAAAATAGGACCAGACCCTAGTTATTTATCCTCCTACATGCCCATGTCGGGCTTCTCCTTCGCCATCCCAAATAAGGATACGACGATTTTGAGTGCCACAAAGAAACCCTTCGCCGTCTACAAGCTAACCCTGGACACGGGATTAAGGTTCCCCCTCCACGATTTTATAGAACAAGTGCTGCAGTACTACAACATCGGCCATAATCAGCTGGCGCCTAACGCTTGGTACAATGTACTAACTTTCATAGCCGTCTGCGAGCTGCGCGGCCTGGCTCTTTCCCTCCAAGCCTTTACCCATATTCACTATGCGGCTAAGGTACCTGGTGCCGTGGACGGGGCATGGCTCAAGATCCGCAATCGCCCGCTTTATGACAGTTGGGGCAAACCGTCGAAGATGCACGAATGGAAACCGGACTTCATCTTCATACGGGCGGCCAACGACTACGCCACTGAGGGCTATCGGTTTTATAATCGCGCCATCACGAATACTGGGCGGAAGCAGTCCTGGCTGGAGTTGGAGGACAACTTCGACGAAGAGGTTGTGGAGTACTTCAGAATAAAGGAGTACTCCAGGCCCGGCCAGCGATCCTTTAAGGGGCCAGCTAACTGGATACCCTTTAAAGAAATGTTTTACAATGATGACTTCTTGGTCGCCGCCGGCTTGCGGTTGGCCGAAGATAAAGGTATACATTCAAATTCCCCAAATAAAACTCTTCGTCCATAGTTCATATCGGACTAACCCTTTTTCATTTCTTTTGTGGGCCATTCTTGTCTGGGATTTTGAACGGCTTTGGACGATTACCGTTTGGGTTCGTCCAAGTTGGCTATTAATCTTTGGACGGGAATCACCCGAAGAAGGAAAGCGTCCATGCTTGGACGACCACCTTCTTTGGGCCCTTCTCGTCAGAGATGCTGATCGTCTTTGGACGAGTACCGTTTGGGTTCGTCCAAGTCGTTTTCCATTTTTAGGACGAGAATCACCCGAAGAAGAAAGCCGTCCATACTTGGACGGCCACCTTCTTTGGGCCCTTCTCGTCTCAGGAACTTTGAGTTCCAATACCGGACGAAGAGCTGATTTCTTGTCCTTAGACGGAAATCATTTTAGTCCGTCCACTTTTGGACGGCTTCCTTCTTTGCCTCACCTTCGTCTGTGCGGAAATTACTTTGGACGAGCTTCCCTTAGAAAAAGGGGGTCCATTCTAGGATGCCTTCCTTCTTTGGGTGATTCTCGTCTGAAGCATTTTTTATATTTTAAAGCTTTTGCTCTTTGGACGATAAGTATGATAACTTGTTCATTTTTTGCAGAAAAATGCCCCTACCAACAAACTTCCTCCTGGTAAGTCCTCCTCGTCCAAGAAGAGGCCTACCACGACCGCGGACCAGCCTTCATCAAAAAGGCCTAAGGGTTTTACCAGGAAGAAGACGGAGAAGGCTACTCCGGCTGGTGGAGGAGGTAAGGAGAAAGCCATGCTTCCCCCGAAGGACAAGGTCCTTAAAGAGGAGCCTTCTGCTGCTGCCCCTGCCGAGGGGGAGAAGGGTTCTGACCCTGCTGGTCAGTTGGACGCTTCGCCTGCAGATTCTGCTGAAATCAGACTAGAGTCGACCTTGGCTTTGGTTATTCCGGAGCCGGGGACGATTATCGAGAACTACCCGTGCTTCAGCGGCTCGGTATCGAAGCTGGTTTCGCAGATGCCACTAGCTGTTAGGACGGCCTCCATCTCGTATGGTGAGTCGTATTATCCAAATATAGTTAGGACGGTGCGGGTCGGCGGACGGTCCATGAGTCCGTCCAATAGACAAGCCATTGTCTTACCCATCAAGATAACTGACTCCCCCCCTCTTTCAGATAAGGGCAAAGGACCAGCTTTACCCTCAGCTACTCCCACCATAGACTCGGACGAGGAGTCTTCTGCTGCTTTTGCCAAAATGACAAAGGTAGAAAAAGATCGGCTTAAGCAGGAGCTCTTCAAATGTTACCCTGAATCCTATATCAAAGGATTAAAGGGATCATCAGCCGGGCATGTGGGCTACATGTCACAACTTGCTGCTGAGGTATATTTTGTTGCCGTCTTTGTTTTATACTTGTACAATAATTGCTTTGTTTAATAACTCGTCTAATGACTTGCTTTATTTTCAATCTTTCAGCTTTTTGCTCGCAGTATGCTAACTGAAGAGTGGGCAAGGGAGCTGAGGAAGGAAAATAAGAACCTCATCCACCTTGCTACGACGGCAGGCGACAAGACCATCCATGATATTGAGATGGCTAATACCCTCCATCGTCAATCCCTAGAGGCCTTGGAGAAGAGATCGGCAGGCCTGGAATCCGTAAACAAGAATTATCTTGTTACTATCAACCAGCTGTACAATGAACAAGACCGACTGAAAATGGCCTTGGACACCGTCGCAGCTGAGTTGAAGGGCGAAAGGGATACTGCTCTTCTGGCCGCCGCCCAACTGAGGAGGGAGAATATCATCCTAAGGGCGAAGAATGCCCGTATGCAAAAGGAAGCGGCCCAGGCTTTTAACGACGCCAAAGAAGGCTTGGCTCAAGTCGTCGAGACGTCTAAAGACTGGGCCGTCAATGCTTTTGAGATGCTGGTCGAGCTTAGTGAGGTTCCTAGCTTCGTTCGCCGTCTGGGGTTTCAGCAGAGTGTTCATCGTGCCATGGTATGTGCCGAGGAGCCTCCGGAATTTTTAGACTCGGACGACGAGGCTGTGGTCGAAGAATAAACTCCTGAAGACGGTCAAGAAACTCGCACTGAAGATGATGCCTAGTTTTAGGTTTATTTTCCTAAGTTTCTGGGCTTGTTTGCCGTCGTAGCTTTGTCTTTTCCAATCTTAAGCTGTAAATTTTTACCAGGAATATATGAAGAACTTTTTGCCAATTGCTTGTCCTTTCTTTTCTTGCACTTTAATTTTTATCAAGTATAAAATGAGCCTCGTCCTGAATATTGGACGATCTACACTCATGTTTAAAGAAAGAGCATCGTCCTTGTCTTAAGACGATCGTAAATCTTTCCAAAATGTAGCCAAGTACCAAAAGAGACTCGTCCTGACACTTTGGACGGTCTACTAAATTTAGTTAACGAAAATTGTCGTCCTTGACGTTGGACGATTCGCAAAACGTTTCCAAATGCAGCCAAGTTCTGAATGAGATTCGTCCGAGATTTCGGACGATCGGTAGGCTTGAATAAGGTCAATCATCTGCCTTGTCCTTGGACGGTCGAGAATCGTTCCAAAATATAGCCAAGTGCAAGACGAGACTCATCCTAGATCTTTGGGCGGTCTGCAAACTTGGACGAGTCTTGACTCAAGAAGGAAAGCGGTCGATATAATGCGTTTTATGGACGAGCCACGCTTTAGCCGGCTTTCTTGAGGGAGCAGCACTCGTCTTGAAGTAACGAACTCTTACTAGGGCTTTTATTGCTTAGGTCGTCCTGGCCTTTGGACGACCCTGATTTCCCTGAAAAGAGGCCAAGGATAACCGTTATTCGTCCTATAGACTAGGCTTGTCCTAACAATTTTCATGGTGTATAGCATTATGGCTTTTATTGCTTAGGTCGTCCTGGCCTTTGGACGACCCTGACTTTCCTGAAAAGAGGCCAAGGATAACCGTGATTCGTCCTATAGACTTGGCTCGTCCTAACAATTTTCATGGTGTATAGCATTATCCCCCCTTCTTGGGCTTAGCTTGTCTTTGTATTATGGACGAGCCATGCACCAAGAAGGAGAACGGCCAACATGGACCAAGACTACTGTAATTGTTTTGGACCAGCCTAAGAATTTTCGGACGAACCATGCTTTGGCCGACTTCCTTGAGGAAGTGACACTCGTCATGAAGTAGTGATCCCTTACTAGGGTTTTTACTACTTAGCTGACCGTGCATTTGAAAGTAAGTATCCTTTACTAAGGGCTTATTTCAGGTCAGATTTCTCTTAGAGACTTTGACGTTTCTCTTACTAGAGATTTTTGTCAATTTGCTGCCAATTATGTGTTTGAACGTTTAGGTTGTTACACTTTGGCCGGTCTCTTCGAGGGAGTGATGTTCGGCAGAGAAGTGAGCATTTTTTACGCTCTATTTGTTTTTGTAATTTTGTACAAGTTACTGTCACTTTTAGACTAATAACAGATTTAATGCCCCAAAGTGAACCAACTTGGTAAAAAACAAACAAAGGCGAGAAGAAAGTAGAAATTGTATTATATGAATTTTGCTTGACTAAAGGCCAAGATACATGTATACAATTCTTTTTCTCTTGCTTGTGCCGTGGCACTTTGGAGTGATTACAAACTACTGGCCAGTTTCTTGGCGATTAAATGAGTTAGACGTGGTACTTCTTCAAAGTATCTGAGTTCCAAGTGGTTGTATTGGTCGTCCATCCAGATCTTGGAGATGAAAAGTTCCGCTTCGCACCTCTTGGACAATCAGATAGGGTCCTTCCCAATTTGGTGTTAGCTTCCCCAACTCCTTAGCTCGTCCAACTGCCTCCATCTTCCTTAGAACCAGGTCCCCCACCTTGAGCGGTCGTCGAGCGACTCTCTTGTTAAAATCCCGAGCCATTCGCAGCTTGTACAATTGCATTCTTAGCAAGGCATTGCCCCTGACTTCTGGTACTTGATCCAAAGCCGTGCGCAATGCAGCCCAGTTGGCATCTTCCCTGTACAACATGACTCGCAGGGTGGGTTCCTCAATCTCAATGGGCAAGACGGCTTCAGTGCCATAGACTAACATGAAGGGTGTCTCCCCTGTAGAGTTTTTGGCGGTTGTTCTGATGGACCATAAAACTAGTTGTAGTTCTTCAACCCATTGTCCCCTGGCATTATCCAACTTCCTTTTGATTCCATTGGATAGAATCTTGTTGAAGGACTCTACTTTCCCATTGGCTTGTGGGTGGGCGACTGCAGTGAAGTGAGCTTTGATTTCTCTTTCTGCCAACCAATCTTTCAGCTTAGGCGTTTCGAACTGTGGACCATTATCAAAGACGATGGACTGCGGCATGCCAAAACGAGTTATAATGCTTTTCCAAATAAAGCCCTCGACGTCGCTCGTTGTTATACCCCGCATGACTTCAGCCTCTATCCATTTAGTGAAGTAGTCCACAGCTACTATCACAAACTTCTTTTGCCCAGTGGCCACCGGGAAAGGTCCTAAGATATCCATGCCCCATTTGGCAAAAGGCAGAGGGAACAAGATGGGACTTATGTAGTTGGACGGCTTTTGATGCAGATTTTCATGCTTCTGATAACTGTCGCACTTCTTTGCATAGACGAGGGCGTCCTCCTTTAAGGTAGGCCAATAATACCCCGTCCTTAAAGCCTTTTCTCCCAATGCTCTTCCCCCAATGTGAGATGCACAAGCTCCTTCATGGAGTTCCTTCAGAACCCCTAGGTCATCTTCTCTGGTGATGCACTTGAGGAGAGGACGATTGAATGACTTCTTGTAAAGGGTCTCATCCCACAGCTCAAACCATTTATCTCGTGCCTTCACATACTTGGCTTCTATAAGGTCTGAAGGCAGCCGTCCTGTTTTCTTGTATTCTATTATAGGCTCCATCCAAACTGCCCCTCGGCTAAGAAACATTATTTGCTCTTGGTCAATACTCTTTTTGGGTTTAACTTCCCAAAACACTGTTCTTGGCGCATCACCTTCAGCCGAGCTGGCCAATTTTGAGAGAGTGTCAGCTTGATGATTTTCTGACCTTGGTACTTGGTCGAGAACAAATCGATTCAAAGGCTCAATCTCATCTTTGATCAGACGCATATATTTTCCCATCGCTGCTTCTTTACATTCAAAGTCTCCATTGACTTGACTGACGACCAAGAGAGAGTCCGATTTGGCCTCAATTTCAAGAGCTCATGCCGCTTTACACATTTTGATTCCAGCTAGAAGTGCTTCGTATTCAGCTTCGTTATTGGACGCTTGGAATTGGAATCTTAGCGCATATTCAAACTTGTCTCCTTCTGGAGATTGAAAAATGATTCCTGCCCCACATCCATTGACAGTGGACGATCCATCGACCATGAGCGTCCAATGCTTCTTTCCTTCAGCTGGATCAAATATTGGTTCTATAGTTGGCCGAGTAAGCTCAACTATAAAATATGCCAAGGTCTGCCCCTTAATGGTTTTCCTTGGTTCAAATGATATATCAAACATGTTAAGCTCAACAGCCCATTTCAACATCCGTCCAGCGGCTTCCATCTTTTGCAAGACTTGATTCAAGGGTTGGTCAGTATAGACGAGTATACTGTGAGCTAAGAAATAGGGCCTTAACTTTCTGCTGGCCATGACGAGGGCCAATCCAAACTTCTCGACTGGAGTGTACCTGTTTTCCGCATCCTTGAGCACATGGCTCACAAAGTATATTGGGACATGCACGGATTCTCTTTCAGCTAGCAGGACAGCACTCACAGCCTGAGTGGACACAGCCAAGTATACAAACAGTTTCTCCCCCTCGGCTGGACTGACCAACCTAGGAAGCTGCCGAAGGTGGTCCTTGACTTGCTGAAGCGCCTGCTCAGCCTCTGCTGTCCACTCAAACTTGGCCTTCTTCTTGATAGTAGCGAAAAAGTGATGGCACTTGTCGCCCGACTTAGACAAGAATCGTCCAAGAGCAGCTAAGCAACCCGTCAATCGTTGAACTTCCTTTATCTTTGACGGGGATCTCATGTCTAGAATAGCTTGAATCTTTTCTGAGTTGGATTCTATTCCCCTGTGATCTACTAAGAAGCCTAAGAACTTCCTGGACAAGACTCCAAAGACACATTTGCTGGGGCTCAATTTCAGCTTGTATTTTCTGAGAGTTTCGAAAGTTTCTCTCAAATCACCAACATGACCTTCCTCTTGCCGACTCTTGACTATCATATCATCAATATATGCTTCCATATTTCTTCCCACCAAGGCCGGAAGAGACGATTGATCAATCTTTGAAAGGTGGTCGGGGCATTACGGAGGCCAAAAGGCATCCTTAGCCAGCCATACAGCCCTTTCTCAGTAATGAAGGACGTTTTGTCTTGATCTTATAACCACATGGGGATTTGATGAAAACCTGAGTAGGCGTCCATAAAACTTAACAGAGCATGGCCGGCTGTGGAGTCTACTAGACGATCCAACTTAGGCAAAGGGAAACTGTCCTTGGGACAAGCCTTGTTGAGATCAGTGTAGTCCACACACATCCTCCAAGTGCCATTAGGCTTTGGCACCATGACCACATTTGCTATCCATTCTGGATAATAGGTCTCTCTGATGAATTTTGACTCCAACAACTTCTGAACTTCCTGGTCGACCGCCTGATTCCTGGCCGGTCCTAAATGCCTTTTCTTCTGGCGAATAGGTTTTAAATTTGGATCAACATTAAGCCGGTGGACGGCTATCTCTAGATCAATTCCAGGCATTTCCTCAACACAATAAGCAAACACGTCTTGAAATTCTTTCAGCAAGCTGATTAAAAGGCCTCTCAAGTCATGAGAGAGCGAGGACCCAATCTTCAAAGTTCAATCTAGACGAGTCTCATCCAAACAGACATCTTATGGGACTTCCACAGACTTTGGACGTTCTTGTGCCAGCCCCATAATAGCCATCACCTCCTCAGACGAGGATGGCTCCTCCTTGACGAGCTCATACTTCCTTTTTTGCGGGGAGAAGCTCGGGACGTTTTCTGGGGAGGGAGCGGCGGGCGTCGAGGACTCTCAATCGCCATCTTCAACGAGGCCACTTGGTCCCTTACAATTTCAGACGTTTTCCTTTCGCCAGCAACTCTCGTCTTAACTTCCCCAATTTCAGACGTTTTCCTTTCGCCACCGATCTTCGTCTGGTCTTCATTGCCTGATGTCCATGACGACGGCTTGAGGGTAGTTAGGTAACATTCCATAGCCGCCTGCTGATTTCCATACAAGCAGCCAATTTTGCCATCATCGCACTCAAATTTCATAAGCATCAAGTGAGTGACTATCACAGCTTTAACATGATTCAGAGTTGGCCGTTCAAGTATGACATTGTAGGCTGTCAAATCTCGGACTACCAATAACTTGATAAACAGAGTCCTTGAGGTCTCATTCTCTTCCACTCGGACGGGCAAAGTAACAGTTCCCATAAGATGAATGATTCCTCCCTCAAACCCAATGATGGGGTGGTGGACGGGAACCAAGTTCTTTTCATCAAACTTCAATCTGGACAAGCAATCAGCGCTAATGATGTCTGTTGAGCTTCCGGTGTCAATCAGAATTCTTCTTACTCTCAAGTTTACTATCTTCATTTCTACAACCAAAGGGTCATCATGGGGAGTTCTCAGCTTCCCCCGATCTTGTTCACTAACTACAACTTTTGGGAAGGGCTCGGCCTTTGTCTGATTAGCTAGTAAGACTTGGCCGAGCTCCCTGAGGTAGTTTTTGTGCCCTCTATTGGTTGGTCCTCCAGCAGCAAACCCTCCTGAAATTACAAGGACAACTTCCTCGTCCGTGCTTTCACTCTCTTTCTTCTTAGTCTGCCGATCATCCTTCCTCTTAAACTTCCTTCCCCCTTGAGGCAAATAGGAGTTCATCTTTCCTTTTCGAGCTAGATCCTCCAAAGCTCTCTTAAGGTGCTTGCATTCATTGGTCTTATGACCGCAGTCCTTGTGAAAGTGACAGTATTTGCTCTTGTCCCTAAATCTGTAAGGAGTCTTCATCTCAGCTGGAGCCTTCAGCTCATATTGGTCCTTTATCTCCATGAGAATGGAGTATTGGTCCTTGCTGAATTCGATGGGGTTGGATGAAGAAGGCTCATATTCCTTTCTCTTGCTTCTTCTGGACGAAGTAGTGGTTGAGGTAACTGCCTAAGTCTCGGCCTTTTTGGGGTTGCCCTTTTTTGGCTGAGCAACCTCTTTAGGCTTCTTGGACTCGGGGTGCTTTGCCTCAGCACACACTTCGGTGGCGTGTATAAATGCTTCGACTTCCCTTAATGCCTCGGCAAGAGTGGTGACTTTCTTCTTAACAAGATCGAACTTAAAACTTCCTGACCTTAGTCCCCTAATAAAGGCGTCAAAGGCCACCCTTGCATTAAGATCTTGAATCTGAAGGGCTTTTAGATTAAATCTCTTAACAAAACTCCTAAGAGCTTCTTTAGGTCCTTGGACGACCTTACCCAAGTGCATGCTTGTTTTTTGCTCTTGCTTATTGGCAACAAAGTGACTAGTAAATAAGAAACTGAATTCAGTAAAATTGTTGACTGAATTGGGTGGAAGATTGTTGAACCACTTCTGTGTTACTCCCTTCAGAGTTGCGGGGAAATTCTTACACCACGTAGCATCATCCACTCCTTGGACGTACATCTAATGCTTGTAAGCGGATAGGTGATCGTCTGGATCTGTTGTTCCATCAAAAGGTTCTATAGTAGGGAGTTAAACCTTTGGAAATGGAGGCGCCTCCATGATCCTGGCCGAGAATGGAGTGTACCAGTTAATCCGGAGGGCTCCCAACTGTCCCTCGATGGGTACGAACTCCTTACGGTATTCCTTTATCAAAGGATCAGATGAAGTGTTTGCAGGGGCTGGACGCCTATAAACTATGGGCTGAACCACCATCCTCTCTTGTCTTGGATGGGCAAGAGAGAGGCTTAAACTTCGTCCTTCCGTTCTGGACGGTAACCTCAAAGGAGGGTCCTTCAAGTATGGTGTAGAACCCGTCGTCGACCGTTGTAATGCAGCTGCTTTCTTCGCCTCTAGATACTCCCTGACATCTGTTTCCATTCGGTGCCCGCTTGGACGAACCTGATCCTGGGTCCTGACCACCAGGTTCCAGTCCATCTTCCTTCGCTGTTCACTGCCTTCTGGCTGCTTTCCTCTGGCCGTCCTCCTAGAGGGTTCCGGACGAACAGGTCGACTAGGATCTAGACGATTTTCTTGGGAACGTCCCCTAAGAGGAGCTAGATTGTTAGCGGCTGGCTCAGGGTTGAGATGGAAAAACAGCATGTTGCTCTTGATCTGTTCCTGGACGACTGCTGCCATCTTAGTCTGAAAATCATTCAAGACGTTCTCTAGATGGGCAGCAGTCACTGGACGTTCAAGATTCTCCTGTATAACATGCACTAGGCTTTGTCTAGGGACATTGATGATGGACGGGGGTCTATCCCTTCCTCGAGTCGGTCTCTCATGATCTACTGTGTTTTCGACATTGACCTGAAAACTTTGATTTCTAGCCACATTGGACGACTGACAGTCAGTCATCGTTGCGTCTCCCCACTGACGGCGCCAAATGTTTAATATGCTTGTCCAACAAGTAAGCTATAGGCTGAGCTTTCTTGTCTAGCAAGTAAACTAGTATCCCTTTGAGGTTCTTCACTTGGAGACTTGTGCAACAATGTCTGAATCTGCTTGGTCCGAGCCTGAGCTTCGTTCCCGAACCTGTAAAAAGGGACCCACCCTGGAGGTTTGGGTGGTGGTTCCCCCTCCGAAACTTAAGTCAGATATCAGGAGTTGTAAGGAGAGAGTAGTTCTAGAGAGAGAGAGTAAGAGAGTATTTTTACAGAGTAACTTTGCACTGTTTGCATTGAATGATCTTTCTCCTAATTTCAGGGGTATTTATAGTGATAGCAAGATGACATCTAACCTTAAAAACTGCCCTAGAACAATGGCATCTGATTGGCTAAGGAATCATATCATGACACGTGGCAGGCCATGATTTGTGAGGGTTTATCAACCACTCCCTTGTAGCCACCTCCAAGGGGCTGGGCTCTGACTATCTTTTTGGGCCAGAAAAGTAAGCCTTTTCTCCCAACTGAATATAACCCAAGGGTTAAACCTCTTTTCTCTATTTATTAGGAGAGGACACGTGTACGGCTCTGATGAGCCCAAGTGTCTTTAAAGGAGCCGTAGATGTTTAGGCTACAACAATAACCATTTCAAAAATATCATCTTTTAAGCATACTAGCTAATTAATTACTATTATCATCTCTATAGTATACACATTGTAGTTTTGGGGTCCATACTCTATAGTCTATACCATCAAATCGCTTATATTAAGTACATTGCTATAGAATTCATTATTCAAAAAACGAAAACACCAAGAACAAGAGGTGAAACTATCGAATTGGTATGTCTCTCTCTTCTTTTTCTTTCTTTCCTTCTTCTCCCTCTACTGATTCCTCTGTTTTTGTTTTTTCTTCTTTCCATTTTAAATCTTCACTAATATATTTTTCAAACCAAAATTATTATGAAAACCCCTCCTTTCTTAAGTTTCAAAATTGAAGTTCCAAAAAAAAACATTTTTTCAAAGTTAAACAAAAAAAGAGTTTTACTGATTTTTATCAGAAAAAATAAGTATGGTTTCTTGACAAACATAATAGAACTCAATATCTCAATAAAAAAAATTTAAATGAAGTTTTTTGAGTTTTACTGAGATTTGCGGAGTGTTGTAATTACTTAAAATCTTTATATAGATTTTTTTAGTTAAGATTAAGGGATAATTCAAATGATAGCTGAATTTTTAAATTAATATCTTGAAATTAAAAAGACAAGTTCTTTTACAATTTGAGAGACGGTCTTTTCAATTTGATTTTGAAACAAAACTTGCGTTTGAAATCGAAAAGCATGCATTTTGGAACAAGTGCACGGTGCACATGGTGGTCTCGAACCACTATCCATGCTTTGGCCCGAAAATCAAAAAACTATTACTGAACTGAAGAATTTGAGTTACTATAACTATCCATACTATAACTATTTCCACAGCCTTTCCTTCAATGATTTGCCATGAGATAAATCAGCCTCAAAAATGCAACCAGGCCTACTACAATGAAGGTCCAAACATAGGTCACAACATAACGACATGAACTGCATGTTGATAAAAGAACTCGCGCAATCGTGAAAATCAACATACTCCCATTTATTACTGTGTTCATTATGTCAAAATATGAAGGAGGTTGCTGAGGTTGTGGTGCAGGGGGTAGTTGAGGTGGTGATCCGGGAGGTAGTTGAGGTGGTGGTCCGAGTGGGAGTGGTGGTTGTTGACCTGAAATAAAACAAAGTCATAAATGCAACCATGCCCATTGGACAGTGAGGACATTGCGAAGGAGGTGGAGGACGACGAGAAGGGTGAGGAGATTGAGAAGGAGGTGAGGTTGAGAAGGACGGAGAGGACGGTGACGAGATTGAAAAGGAGTTGGAGAACGACGAGAAGATTGAGGCGTTCTTCGATGTGGGGCTATGTATGGCTCAGGAGGATGTGTAGGGGTTTGACTGGTACCCGGGTTCAAACCTAGAACTGATTACCCCGGTGGATACGGAACTGAAACTGGTCTTGCTGGGATCGGGTTTGTGTCCAAATATGAGGACCCGATTGCAAGTGGTTTCAATTATGGGTAGTAAAATTTTGGATACCCTAACCACTGGGTACCCGTTAAATATAGATACTTGACGAAATCAGGTCTCGGACTAAGTAGCTAGTGGAATTTTTTTTATGTATGATGAATAATTTAGTCTTAAAACTTCTTAGCTCGTCAATAGAAGTTTGGCCGAAATTATATCAAGGGATACTAATATATATGCTATGGTTCTTATTTTTTAGTCTTTTTTGAAACTTAACAATAAAACAATTTAGCTTTTGAATGCTATTGGGTAACGGATACCCAATACTAAAATCAATTCCTACAGATTCCAAGACCAATTCTAGAAAGTCACCTCTAGTTAAAATCGATATCACACTTTTAGAGAACCGGGTACTCGGTGTTGGAACTGGTTCCAAGACCAATTCCAGAACATGAGTACCCGGTCCAACCAATTCCAATTTCGGTTCCAACTTTTAGGAACCGGTTCTAACTGAGTACGGTTCCAATTCTAAAATTTTAACCGGGTACTCGATTGTGCTTACCCCTAAGTACATTCGAGACTATATATTAATTCTAGAGTTAATTTTCTAACTTCTAATGAGAAGCCTCCAAACCTTTAATCCTCAAATCCTATTAGGTTGCGTTTGGATACCCATATTTCATTTCAAATAGTACAATTCAAATTCGGAATTTCAATTTCTGGAATTCAATTCCAAGTCCAGTGTGGGAAACTTAAGAATTTCAAATTCTAACAAACTGTTTGGGATTTCATAGAATTTCAAATGTTGAATTTCAAATTCAAATATTGTTTGGCATACCAAGCTAAAGTTTAGAATTGTAATTCGATCCTACAACCAACGAAATAGAACTACTAATCACTAATACATAATAAAATCCAATCAAACTTTTGCTCCCCCTAAACCCCTACACCCTAAACCCTAAACCCCTAAACCCCTACACCCTAACACAGTAATACACACGGGCCACAACCGACCACTTCGAATTTCGACCTTCCTGTTTCTCTCTGTCTCTCTGCTTCACTTCGAACTTCGAATCCCTAGTTCTACTTTGAAAGAATTTTTATTATTATTATGAATTTGAGTAACTTAAATTTATTGTAGACCAATTGTGAGTTGTAACATTTTGGTATTACATTGTTGTGGTTGTTTAATTTAGGATATTTTGTGGAAGAATTAAACTACTATTTTGGTCCCATATCATTTTAATTACTAAGGAAAATGTGAGTAAAAAATCGCAAGGTAAAAAAATAAATAGAAAGTCAAAATATGCTTGAGACCCATTTTGGACCCAAGACCCACCAAACCCATTGGGTCTGGGTAAGGGTCCAAAATTTTTAGACCCTGTGGGTCTGGGACGGGTCTGGGTCTAGGTCTAGTTGGACCCGCCCCAGATCCGGCCCATGCCCATCCTTAATTACTTTAAACCATTTTGTTCAATTCACATACTCATTTGGTCTACTAACTATTTAGTATTTACATGTAAAAGAAAAGGAAACATAAAAAAAAGCGACAAGATGAACGTGCAACATGGAGCAAGACACCTGATGTGCAAAGAGCACGTGACATGACCACATTGAATAATCTCAAACTACCTATATTCATTTCATCAAGCAGTTGATTCACACCCTAAAGTACCTACTTATTCAAGCAGCAGACATCAAATATCTAATCCAACAATAACACATAAAAACCTACAATTTACCTCATTGATCATATAAAAATCATAGGTACCTCTTCACGAAAGTTCACAAGGCAGTCAATATACTCAAAATCAAACTATCGCTGTCCACCAAATTTGATTAACGCACAATATGATGAATGCAAACATAACATCTGTAAAACCAAAGTAGACTGCAAAAACTGTAAAACATAAAACACACTAAAGATTACTTATTAGCGTCAGAGTTTCCTCAAGTTATATGATTTATGGGTACTAGATGAATTGCCACCCATGCAATAGTAATTTCCCACAAAGGTGCATGATGAGCTTTGGATATAGGGAAAACTATTATTACACTGTACATACAACAGCAGAATAGCATGAACAACACCAAATGCCCACTTGAGTTAGATAACATATATTAGTTGATTGGCTAGCACATGACCAAACATATTCCTCAATAACAAAGATTTTTTGCTGAAAACAGATTAGACCTTGAGAAAGTGCAGAAAGCCTGATATTTACCTCAATCTACCCGTTTTCAGAAATGTGAATAGCTGAATTTTGATTCAGTCAGAGCCAAGGTGAGGCTTATTTTACCCCATGTCAAGTAACAACCATCAATAGCATAGTTTTTAATAAGCACAAATTTGAGAGTACACATTTCAATATTTCATATTGAACTATGATAATTGAACCACAGCAAGAATCAGGCACAAGATTTCTTTCATGAGGAAACATGTCACAAATCTGTTTAGATTGCTGTGTCTTATAAGACCCACATCTGCATAGCTTGACACTAACGGGGGGGAATGTATTTAGGAGGTAGGAAAATAAAAAGATACTACTCCTCTATCAGCATATATGGCACTGGCTTATAATTCAATTGAGCTAGTACAAGATCAATACATCAAAGCAAATTATTCTACAACCACTTAGACACTAAATACACGGCGGCACACCTAAGCAATCATGTCTTAGCCATTCATCTACTGAATAACACTGCCTAGATGTAATTTCCAATGGCAACTAATAAGTGGAAATTTTGGAACTACAAGGAAAAGAAAGTACAGAAAATTCTAGATCAAGATGCCTAAGTTCACAGCAACTTATGTGAGATTATTGACACCTTTTGTTCAATTAATGTGGAACACCCATTCTCTTCTTTTAAAATAACTCCATATTTTCCCCTAAAAAGAAAATAACTCCATATTAGAAATATGTGCCCAAGCTTTTACGAAATTTATATGTGAAAATCTTCAATATGATCTCTGTTAGATTCTTTTTTATGTATTTCAGGACTTCAAATTTTCACAATTATTATTAATATGTAATCACATTTGGCGGGTTAGATTCCAAAATTAAGAAAGATGAGACTAGAGTCTTACTTTGGTCATTACTTAAGAACATAAGGTGTTTTATTCAGCTGAACTTTGCCACGCCTTAAATTGTTATGAGACTAACGTGCACTGTAGTACTTCTGTACTTGGAGCAGCAAAAGCAGATTTAGATACAAACTACTTGGGCTGAAAGCATATGAAGTTCATGTCGCAAAATAATCAGATTGTTACAATGATACGCAAATAATCATCTGCTTGAGCACTGAGTAGGTTAGTACAGCAAGGTTCACAACATTTTTATAAAGTTTTACTTCCATTCACACATTTTCTATTTAATACTTAACTATTATATTACCATTATCCAAGAACTCCAAGAATGGTTATATGCAGATTTTGCCATTATACTTCTCATTTTCAGATTTTGCAAATTATAAACCCTAACTACCTCAAAATCAAGAAATTATAAGAGAAAAAGACCCTAATTAATCAATACAGCAAACAAAAGAGTAAGATATAAATAGATAATATATAGAATCGAAAATTCAATCAATTGCACATTCTAACCTAAAACAATCTTTATAACTCAACCATCAAAGAATATCGCAGTAAATTCATGGTAAAAAAAATCAAGAATTGAGTAACCTTATAAATGAGATTTCGCAGTTTAGGAGGAGAGAGAAAGCTCGCGAGTCAGAAAGCTTGAGGAGAGAGAAAGCCCAGCACGAAGAGAGAAGGAGAGAGAAAGATGTTACGTTTTTTACTTTTTTTGGATTTCAAAACTTGTTACTTCATGCTAAAAGATTTTTTGGATTTCAAAACTTGTTACTTCATGCTAAAAGATATAATTGGTATTTGTCGTAATTACATCTACATATGAATGTTAGTTTAAGGGTGCGTTCTCTTCAACTTAAAAAATTAAGTTTCAGGTCTAATAAGTTTAGATAAGTTGCAATCAGGTCCAATCGAGCGATAAGTTTCAAATCGTGCCTAATAAGGTTGATAAGTTCGATTAGGTGCGATAAGTTCCAATCGTGCCTAATAAGGTCCAATAAGTTCTAATCAGGTGCAATAAGTTCTAATCAGGTGCAATAAGTTCCAATAAGGTCTAATAAGGTCCAATAAGGTCCAAATAGTCAATATTCAATAAACATTTGTATTATTGTCCATTATTTTATTATTCATATCACTATTAGCTGATTATGTTATTATTAGAATTTTAATTAAAGTACCACAATGATTATATAGTATTATACTTGTATTATTGTCTATTATTTTATTAAATATTTGTATTATTGTCTATTATTTTATTATTCATATTACTAAGCTAATTATGTTATTATTAGAATTTTTTATTAAAGTACCGCAATGTATAGTATTATACTTGTATTATTGTCTATTATTTGATTATTCATATTACTATTAGCTGGTTATATTATTATTAAAAAATATTATAATCATGGTCAAATAAGGTTAACAATAATAATCATTATAATTACAATATTTTACAATTCGTTTTTAAATAACTAGAGATAACATGTTTTCTCCCTCATTTATAATAATACATAATGTGTAATTGGGTAATTAATACAAGTAACAAGTGAGAGATGAAAGTAGAGTCAGAGATAAGGAGTTAATGCATTCTACTACCTTCAATTAAGTAAATGAAAATGGAGTGAGAATTAATGAGTTCTAGTACTTTAGTCATAAATTTTTCATATGTGCCAATTTCTCACTTGTTAGCAATAAATGTTAGTCAACTTTTGATTTTCTACTAGTGCTTTATGAAATCAAAACAAGACTATTAGATATATTAGTGGTGAAAGTTATGTATAGGCAAATATATAAATAGTAAATTTTTTTGTTAAATTATTTATCATAAGAGATAATTAATAATAATTATTTTTTTAAAGGACGAATTTTAATAATTATTACTTCATAATAAATTTTGAGGGGTAGTATTTACGTTAGGGGTAATATTTATGTTATTACTCGTTAATTTTTTTGTCTAATAAGGTCAAATAAGTTTCAATCAGGTCCAATAAGGTCTAATAAGTTTAAATCGGGTCCAATAAGGTCTAATAAGTTTCAATCAGGGCAAATAAGGTCTAATAAGTTTCAATCAGGTCAATAAGTTTCAATCAGGTCCAATAAGTTCCAATCAGGTTCAATCAGGTCCAATAAGTTGAATCAGGTCCAATCAGGTTTAATAAGTTCCAATCAGTTCAGTTCAGGTTCAATAAGTTCAGTTCAGATAAGTTCAGGGCCAATAAGTTGAAGAGAACGCACCCTAAGTTGGGTGTTGAGTGGTAAAAAATTATGGAAATTGTAGGCTGTTAGTCACTCTATATATATAAGTGAACCTATATTAGAAATTATTATGAACATTTCTTTTCTTTTTAAATCCTTGGCATATACTTAGTATTTAGAAAGATTTGATAGATAAGTTGTTTGGTTTGAGTTTGTTTGGGTCATAGTCAAGTAGAAAAGTGAAGTAATTGAGTTTAGGTCTAGTTGAGTTTAAGTCGAGTTTATTTTGATCCATTTTTTTATAGTGTGTAATTAATATACGTCCTATGTTTGGGTTTGGGTTGATTTAAGGACATTTCTATTATTGATTAGATTGGGTAAATCGGTGAAGTTTAGTTTTGTAAAGTCTATGTATAAAAAAATTTGAATCGATCATGATTTATGTTTTTCTAAATTTCCGAAATTAATATCCTATACTTGAGTTTTGATGTTTGATTCTAGCTAGTTAGAGTCAATTTATCCTCCTAAATCTTTATAAATTTCCTTGTAACAACATTAATAAATGTCTTTTTTTGCATGCAGAATACGCATACACATTAAGAGGGTGTTTTGTATAGAAAAAATTAATGTAGGAAACGGATTCAAATAAGCGTTTCCATTTCTAATTGTTTGGTAGGAGTGTTAAGTAACAAATACCGTTTCCGGAGGGATTCACAATCCCCCCATTTGTTACCCTTATCAAACTAGTGGAAACAAATTATGTTTCCTTCCTCAATCATAAACCTCTCAATTGTTTCTATTCCATTAGGATACCAAACACAACTATTAAAGGTTACAATTATTATTTCCATTTTCCCTCCTTATCCAAATCCTTTCCATTCCGTTTCCATGAATCATACCAAACGCCTCCTAAGAGTGGATGAGAAAAGCGATGTTTATAGTTTTGGAGTGGTTTTCTTAGAGCTGTTAAACCGGACGACGTCCCGTTGGTGATTTTGGAGAAGGTGTAGATATAGTGCAATGGTCAAGAGTCCAAACAAATTGGCGCAAGGAAATTGTGCCTCTTATACTTGATTCGCGGTTAACAGCAGTACCCCAAGACGAAGCCATGCATTTGTTCTTCGTTGCCATGCTATGCACCCAAGAAAATAGTATTGAACGTCCAACCATGAGAGAAGTGGTTCAAATGCTATCAGAGTACCCTTACCATGCCATGGGGCATCAACATGCTCCTTCATCTTCATTACTCAATAATAATATTAATAATAACAATAATAATACTAAGCAACAACCTAATAACGATGCTAAAAAAAGGTTAAAGGTTGCTACTTGTAATATAAGGGTTTTTCCTTTTCCTACTTTTGGAATTTTTTTTGAAAATTGTGTCTAGAAATGTAGTTTTGTTATTAATTATTATAGTCTTCTATTGTGGAAAATTAATATGTAATTTTTTTGTTTCTAGTTTCATTGTCTAATTAGATTTAGGCATAGAGTGAATATTGGTTATGGAATATATATATATACGAAATAATTTTAATCTCACTAATGTTCTTGGAGGTGTCATAACCATTTTTTTTTACTTAATTTTGTAATTTACCACGAATTCCCGTACAATCCTTATAGAAACTCCAAAAATCGGAACATGTTATTCAAAAGGAAACCACGACAATATTTTGTACCCAATAATAATTTTAGTTGGGAGATAGGATCTCTATTGTCGAGTTTGCTCTATAAAGTGTATATATATATAATTATATATATTATAAAGTGTGTGGATATCAACTAGCTTAATTTGTTAAAGTCTTGAAAAGTGATGTCCAAGATCTGGAATCAAATCCTATCTACATCATTTGTCCTTAAAAAAATCATAGCCCATACCGGCATATGTAAATGTAATACTACCTCCGTTTCTTACTAAGTGCAACACTTTCCTTATTTGGCTAGTAACTAAAAATCCAATGTCAAAACCCTAACTCCAGCTACTCATTTCCTCTACAACAGTTTCACAAAACAAGCAAATTATTGTCTACCTAATAGTAACCAAATAACAAACAAAATCACTCCAAATTAGGGTTCCTCACTACCCAGCTAAACAGAATAAGAAAATTGAAACACAAATGAATTATATACTACTTCATATATGAGCATAATGTAACAATCAAGCTAAGTAATTTGATAATATAAAGAAAAAATTGAAAGTTTCTGGGTGAAAAAAAGTTAATGTATAATTACCTACTTGAGCTGTGATCACTGATTCAGCTGAAATTTTCTAGGTAAAAAATGAAGGAAAACTGGAGCGATAATCAACCAACAAAATCTCATATTCGCCATTTTTATTCAGAATCGAAGATCAATTCTTCCGCAGAGGAGAGAGAAAGGGGAGTAAATGAGGAAGAAGTTGCTTTGGACCATCAAATTCGGACAAATTGTGATCGGGTACAGGATTATGGGTGCGTCATTTGGGCCAATAAATTTGACAGTCTTATCAACTTATGAAGTATTTGCTGGGCTTCAACAAAGTTGTAAGATGGGATTTTTTTTTTTGGGAAAACTAGAAAGTTTTATGAGTTGGGCACAAATAATTTTTTTTTGAGGTGAAGAGCTTTATTAAATTTAATTTATGGGGCTCTTTCAAAAATGGGGGTCAATCTTTTCAAAAAAAAAGATGGGGGGTCATATCAAGAAATTTGGGAAGAGGCTTGAAATATATTTTGTTTATATTATTTTTTTATATAATGAGATGAAATTTGACTCTAAAATTAATAGTAAAAATGTGTATGTACAAGTTTCAAAGAACTAGGTAAAAAATTAATTATAAAGATGATATAGCATAATTTATAGATTCAGGTTGAATTTCAAGGTAAGTAGACTCGAAATTTTAAACTCGAAAAATGCTCGAGATTATGTTCGAGCTAGAGTGCAAGTGTTACAAAACAAGCAACTCCAAGTCTGGACTTAGTTTGTTACGTTGACAACCCTAAATATTGGGTAGACATTAGATGCTGAAATGACTTTTTAAAACAATTAGCATTAGGTAAATCTAGCTCTAGAATGTAGAAAAGCAGCAATTTATAATTTTTTTTTTTGGTGGAAATAGAGGACCAAGTCCAAGATACATTAAAACAAAGAAAATAAAATCGAGAAGACAAAAAACGAACACAGAACAAAAGACTCAAAACAAAACCTCACACTACGTACTCACTAGAAACAAACAAAGCAATTTCTAATATTATACTTTCATAAGCTACCTCTACCTCCAAATGTTGGTTAATATTTTAAGTTTTTTTGGAAGAAATCAACTTCAATCACTAAAAGTTACGTTAAAACACTTTTATCAAACATCATTTTTTTTTACCTTTTAGCATATTTTAGATTTTTGTTTTGCCTTGCTTGAATAGTCTATCTGAAAAGAAGGTTGTTCAACACTTCCTTATAGCTTTGTTTTAAAACATTCTTCTATATCACAATGACAACAATATAATCTTACTTTCATATTATAAAGCTACATCAATATTTTATTGGTATCATTAAATGACTTAATTTTAGTAACAAAACTCTTTTGCTAAAATGTCTTTTAATTAAAAGTAAAAAGTGTAACTTTCATGAATCACGAGCAATCAAACAACCTTTTATTTTTGTCTTGTTGGATATCATCAAACCAAAAGTAAAAAAAAAATGTTACTATCATATGCAATAAAACAACCTCTAAAATTTGTGATCATCATGGGTGAATGAGTTGGTAGAAATGTACCATGGACTCATTCATAATTGAGATATTTTTCTCAACTTTTGGCTTAGTTATGTCACTTTGCTTTTCTTTTTTATTTTATGTTTTGATGGGTCATACCACAATTCTATATCAATGAAGATTGATATTTAATAGTGGGAGTGGGAAGTTAAGGACATGTTTACGTGCATTTAACCTACATTGAAGCAAGGGATAACACTCGAAATTCCAATTAAATAAAGTATTTTATCTATATTTTCTTCATTAATATTTTTAATTATTGCCTTTATATCATTAATATAAAAAACACAGAATTACCATTAATAATTAAAATTAATTTTGATTACCAAAATGAAGAATCCAAAAATTTAGGGTTACCGTTGAGAATTTCTCGAACTAAAATCTTCAGTCCATGGTGATGTTTGGCTTGGTGCCCACTAAAAAGGCATTGTATAGTAATCGATAGTCGGATAGTCCCACACTTTTTGCCTTTTTGGATGTAATAAAATCCAGCAGCTGTCCAAACGACTTTTGTTAGTTGGAAAATTGGGAGTTGGTCAGTTGATTATACTCTTTAGTCTTTACAACACATGGGTGGGTTTGAGATTTGAGTATGAGTGACGTGAACACCACCCCAAAAACATAAAGAGAAGAAAGATAGAAAGATAGAAAGATAGAAAGAAAGAAATAGCGTGTGGAGACTGGAGAGAGAAACATGGAGAAAGAGTGCATCTTGGCCTGCCCATTTCTCTTTTCTACCATACTTTGGAGTTTTTATAATATTCCCACTTTTTTTTTCTTAAAATTATACATAAAAAAAGAACATTTCAAGATAAAAAAAGAATATTTCAATGCTACCAAATTTCTTCAACGATCCAAAATCGAAACTTTATTTATATATATCATCCTCAAAATTTCATATGACCTTCTTCAATCTCTAAGAATAAGATAATTATTGTTCTTGTTCTTTTCTGTTTCCAATACTAAATTTCCATCCATCTGGGAGAAAATGGCAAATTCCCAATTTGTATTTATTTGAGATTTTAAATTATGGGATTGTCTTCTTTTCTTTCCTAAAAAATTAAAAATTGAAACTTTTACATCTTTTTCTTATATTTTTCTTGTGGCTTTGATTCTAAGCTGTAAAAAAAAAAATACTGATCTAAGAGGACCCATTTGTATTTGTGGGTCTTTCTTTACATATCTTGCCATCCCTATTTCACTTTAATTTCAAGTTTCTCACTTTTCAGTTCTTTCTCTATCCAATTTCTTTCTGGTGGGTGTAATTGTGCAGGAAATATTTTTTGGCAGAAGACAAGTTTTTGGCCTCTTTGTAAGTAATTATTTTGTATTTTGTTTAATTTTGTGTTTAATTTGAGCCCATTTGGTGTAATGTGTATATGCAATTCAATGCTTAGTTATGATTTTTGGGGGTTGTAATGTGTAGAAGTTGTTTTCTTGGTTATGGTGATATTTTGTTAGTATAATAGCTGAATTCAATTGGGTTCATGAATTTCTCTCAGTAATGTTAAAAGTATTTTGATGATAGTATAATTGATGATATTGTTTTTGTCAAAAGAATGGTAAAAAATTTGAAGTTAAATAAAGGAAAGCTATAGTAATGTAGGAATAGATCATGATGTATGTGTAAGGAGGGAAAATATTCTAGTGTTCATGAGCTGAAAATTTGTGATTTTGGGTTGGTAGGTCTGCAATGGGGAGGTCAAGTGGGAAGAAGAAAAAACAAGTTGAGGAAAAATTAGCAGATGTGATCCAAAAGCAAACTAGAACGGCAGATAATAGTCCGAGGGCGTATGATAAGGATACAGAAGTCTTCATTGCCATGGCACAGGAGTTGAAGGATGAGGGGAACAGGTTGTTTCAGAGGAGGGATTCTGAAGGGGCATTGTTGAAGTATGAAAAGGCGCTCAAGTTGCTACCAAGAAATCATGTAGATGTTGCTTATCTTAGGAGTAACACGGCTGCTTGCTATATGCAAATGGGTATAAGTGATTATCCTCGTGCTGTGCATGAGTGTAATTTAGCTCTCGAAGTTTCTCCAAAGTACAGCAAGGCTCTTATAAAGAGGGCTAGGTGTTATGAGGGGCTTAACAGGTTGGAGTTGGCTTTGAGAGATTTGAATGCAGTTTTGTCCATGGAGCCGAACAATCTTACTGCCTTGGAGATAGCGGAGAGGGTAAACCAGGCTATAGATAGTAGAGGTGATAGGGTGTTTGACCATCCTGTTCCTGAGAACATCGAATATCCTAGTGCTCCAACTCGGTCGAAAGCAGTAAAAGAGAAGTCAAAGAAGAAAAGAAACTCGAAAATTGAACCGGAGAAAGCAGAAGATGATGGTAAGTGCTTGGAGGATATAGAGGAGAAGCAAGTGGAATACAAGGATAAAAAAAAGGAGGTTAGAGAAGAAAGGAAAGCTAGATCCCAGGAAAAGAAGAAGAAGCTGAAAACCAGTATAGAAAATAATGAAGAAGAAAATCAGCAAAGAGATTTTGAGGATTTGATGGAGAAGAAAGCTGAGGATAAGGTGGTGGTTGAGGAGAAGATGTCTTATGCAAATGGAGATGTGCAGATGAAAAATGTGAAATTAGTTTATGGAGAGGATATTAGGTGGGCGCAACTTCCTGTAAATTGTAGTCTCTTGAACTTGAGGGAGGTCATACAGGATAGATTTCCAAACTCAAAGGCAGTTCTTGTGAAATACAAAGATGATGAGGGCGATATGATCACTATCACAACTAATGAAGAGCTAAGATGGGCTGAAGCATCTGCTGATCCCCAAGGTTCTGTGAAGATTTATATAGTAGAAGTTAGTCCGGAGCATGATCCATTTTATGAGAATTTAAGAGAGAAAGATGGATATGCAGAAGTCAATAATTTGCCTGAGAACGGAAGTGATAGAGAAAAGGGAGTAAAGAACAGGGGGACGCTGTGCATTGAAGAATGGATAATCCAGTTTGCTCACTTGTTCAAGAACTATGTTGGATTCAGCTCTGATGCATACTTAAATCTTCATGAGCTGGGGGTGAAGCTCTACTCTGAGGCCATGGAGGAGACAGTTAGCTGTGAAGAAGCTCAGGACCTTTTTGATTCAGCAGCTGAAAAGTTTCAGGAAATGGCAGCATTGGCATTGTTTAATTGGGGAAACATTCACATGGCACAGGCAAGGAAGCGAGTACATTACGCAGAAGATTCAACACAAGAAACAATGCATGATCAGGTAAAAATTGCCTATGATTGGGCCCAACAGGAGTATGAGAAAGCAGGGCAGAAATATGAAGAAGCTCTTAAGATAAAGCCAAATTTCTATGAAGGACATCTAGCATTAGCACTGCAGCAGTTTGAGCAGGCAAAACTTGCTTGGTACTATGCAGTTGCAAGCAATGTTGATTTAGATACTTGGTCACCAACAGAAGTTCTTGATCTGTTCAACAATGCCGAAGAAAACATAGAAAAAGGAATGGTAATGTGGGAGGAATTAGAGCTCCAGCGTCAAATTTTACTCTCCAGTCCCAGCAATGGCCATGCCAGCCATATTCAGATGCAGAAAATGGGTTTTGATCGTCTATTTGAAAATATATCAACCATTGATTGTGAAGACCAGTCCATGACTATCAGGTCCCAAGTTAACGTTCTATGGGGTACCATGCTTTATGAAAGATCTATTATGGAATTTAAGTTAGGCCTGCCAGTTTGGCATGAATGTCTGGAGGTTGCTCTTGAAAAATTTGAAGTTGCAGGAGCTTCTCCAACTGATATAGCTGTAATGGTGAAGAATCACTGTTCTAATGATTCTGGACTAGAAGGTAGTGTGACCAGAAATTTTTCTACTTCACATCAGTTTCTTACCTTATGCCATTTGGCTTAACAATTTGTCATGGTTTTAGGTGTAGGTTTCAGGATTGATGAGATTGTACAAGCATGGAACGACATGGATGAAGCAAAAAGGTGGTACACTGGGGTTTCATCATTCCGCCTTGAACCATTACTGCGACGACGGATCTCAAAAATCTATTATGCACTCGATCAGGCATGATCAGGACGTTGTCAAATGTTATTTCAGATGCAATGAAGTATGTCCCAGAACTTAGGTTACTTCCGAAGTTTCAAGTACTTAATTATCCAGACGTGTATAATTTTTATACTGAGGTAAGCAGTGCTTCTCTCGTAGTTTTCTGTAGTCTTCACATGCAATCTTTTTGTGATTTCTGGTTAATTGCATGTTTCTCTCAACTAGCTCTGACTTGTGAGGGTAAGGCTGCCTAGATGTGGACTTATGCTTATAGCGGGATTTACATTGGATGGTTGTTTGGTTAACTTCTTATATGCGAGAAACAGTAGTTTGTAAGTATGCATTAGCAGTCACTACACTAATGAACATTTGGAAGTATCCTAGTGCCTCTAAATATGCTACCGGAAATTAACATGATGAGGGGAGATTTTCCAACAACATTTATTTAACATAAATTTAAAATAAGAAAATTCTTAGGAGTCAATTATAGATTTCAAACAATGTTGGATTTTTCTATGAAGCAGATCCCTTATCCACAATCCTTTCCTAGATCTTAAAATCTTTTACAGTGGCGTTGCTTTTATTAGGAGTCAATTATAGATTTCAAACATTGTTGGATTTTTCTATGAAGCAGATCCTTTATCCACAATCCTTTCCTAGATCTTAAAATCTTTTACAGTGGCGTTATGCTTTTATCAAAGTCTTGTCATCAATACTCCTGTCATCCAGCCTTCTGGTGCCATTTATGCTTTTTCTTTGTGCTTCAAGACCAAAGGCCTTCTCAATGCTAATTCTGCAGCAAAGATGGAGAAATGTTTGCACAAATTTTCCTGCATTTCCTTCTATATGATTTATTAAAGGGGAGAATAGCTCATCGCCACTTTTTTAGCTCTAATGTGTTGTCCATACATGAATATTTGCCTAATGCAAAGTTGCAAACACATAGAGAGGTAGCTCAAGTTGTAATGAAGGGGTGATCAAGTTTACAATTCAGTACTCCTTTAAAAAGAGGAGGAAACATCTGGGGATTTCACATGGGAAGGTGATAGGAGAATATCATAAACACACATGTTATTTTCACAGGAGTAAAGAGTATAGTTTGCATGCTAAAGTTCTAATACATTCATCCTGCGGTGTTTGGAAATACTTAGATTCCCATATCGACATTAGCAATGTTTTTGAATTCCATTTGTACTGAACTGATCTGGCAATATCTTAGTTGGGTCCTGTCCACCTAGTCCAATCTCCAGAGGGTTCTTGACATCTTACTGAGAAATTGGCTTCAATGATGTCATTTGTCATGTCACAATGTGTGTTACAACCATTAAGGATGTGTTCTATTCAACTAATTTTGTTTTAAGTGACCTTATTAGAACTTATATGAACTTACTGGAACTTATCTGAACTTATGTTTTCTGAAAAAAAGTCACAAATAAGTTAATGGAACAGTACCTAAAACAGTGCAGTGTTTTGGGCAGATATCTATGAGATAATTCCCACTTCCTCTGACCAAAGGCCAGCATGCTGTGAGCTCGGCGGCTTCCCAGAAAATCTCAAATCTCAGTGATGATATAAAAACATATAGAAATTTTATTTGTAAGCTTGCTAAATCCAGACATAATTGTAAGAGTGGTCAAGATAAAGTTTTGCACAGCATGAATATGAAGTTATAATATATCTACGATTGTTGCTCAACATTGATGGACTAAATATTATGTTACAGGTTTCAAATGGTGATAGCAATAGAAAAATTATGGAGTATGTGGTTAGATAAAGAGAAATGTTAATGCCTTAAGTCATGGTGAAACATGATGGAATAAAAGAAAGGGATGGGAATGTATCTTTGAACTAGATCGTATACTTTTTCCCTTTTTCTTTCCCTGGTTTGTTTTCCTATATAAGTACTGGAGTAACTTGTGGTTAGCTAAGGTAGCTGATCCTTCTGCATTTCTTATGCAGGTCACACAATTCTTTATTTCGTCTGCATCAATGATCAGAGCCCTCATTTGGATAAGGGAAATCAGTTGCAATCTTGTTGTGATCTTGTACATTCTATACAACATCCAGGGGAGAGATGAAGAAGTCAAAAGGCTTTTTGATAGAAAGCATTTATCATATTATCTTTTCAGCAAGTTTAGCTTTTGTATTTGTGTACCAGTGGTTTCAATTTTTTTATGAGCCGTGAGGCATGGCAAGTTGGTTATGCATATGCCTCTCAATTCCAGCATCCTAGGATTGAGAGCTCGTAGGCACAAACAAAGGAAAGATGGGGAGTTTCTAGGGGCAATAACTCAGCTCGGCCAAGGCTTTCGAATTAGGACCATCTTACCACCACGGCACCACCCTTCGCCGCCCAAAAAAGAGATTGGTTTGTAAACTTTGTAATTTTTTTTGACATCAACGAAATTTGCATAGATTGGTTTGTAACTAATTTGTATAGGGAATAGGCTTCTGTTTGAGGTTTATGTTTTTTTTGTTTCCTTCAGTTTTGCTCCTTTGTTTTAACGAGTTAACAGAAAAGATTTTTCCTTTGCTTTTGTAACTTGAAAGGCTTGTAGCCTTGTATCAAAGTATGATCATCCATTACAGCAATTTCTTGTTTAGATCCTTGTAAATTTAACTGCTTGTGCTAGTATTTTCCCCCATCTCTTTTTGTCTATGCTCCATATATTAAATTGCATATTAACGTTGAATGAATACGCTGCTTGACAGTTGACACCGACTCATCCTTATAGTGAAAATAGCTGGATTCAATAATTATAGTCACAATTGTGATTTTACTATTACATCCATACTTTTATATCTTCACTCAAGTCACGTACTTCTTTTTGAAACATCATTATCGATTTATATATACACAAGGAAAGTGACAAGATAGCGTGTTAGAGTAAATAAAAAAAAGGTTGCATTAGCAGACGTGAAAGTCATGACAAAGCCCTAAGATGTCCAATTAGAAGGCTATAGTACACGTTTTACGACATTCCGAAAGCTCAAGCAACATTAGAATAATCCCAAGGCCACAAGAAACCAATTTAATTCATAAATCCGTGAGATTGAACAAGCATATGGCGAGAAACAGAAGCGTTTAAAGCCATATCAAAGTTGAATTGAAAATATAAAAAGCAAGTTATAAAACGCACTCTAAGTCAACATACTAAACGCTCGCAACCACCCAAGAATCTCCTGTGGAAATTTTTTTTATCCGAAACCTTCCCAATGGCACCAGGTAACCTCTGACAATTCTTGGATGGTTAGAAGCGCCTCTATTTCCAAAGCTGCTCAGCTTTTACTATTCGAAGTGTTGATTACAATATTAACTAGGAAAATTTTCATAAAACTACCTTTTATAATCAACTTTTTTCAAAAAACTACCTTTTAAAATTTTTCTTTCATAAAACTAACCTATATAACAAATTTCTTTCAATATACTACCACTAGGTCTTGGACCCGTGCATAATGCACGAGAACTTTTTAGCTTAATAAGAATGTTTATATATCAGCTACATTAAAAACATATAAGAGATTTTTTACGACTACTCGATCAAAAACTTTTTTGTATAATAAAAATGCACCTTTATATTAATTATAACGTTGTTTAGCAAATACATAATACTCATATGTTTTGGAAGACTTCTTTATATACTGCATTAATCGTAGTATTAGACATTCCATGTTATTTCTCACAAATTAGGACTATTAGCCACTTTTTACTCGTGACTCTGGAAATGGCTACATAAAATTGATCACGGCGAGAACTGGTTTGTGGAGATACAAACCCACTATGTATAAGGATTGTCTTTTACTTTTAACACTGCCAAAGGAAACTGCCTTTTTTGAAACCCATAGGAAATTATGTTCCATCTGATGGAATGAGTATCATACATGATGTAAATAATTTATTCCCCGTTGCTACCGAAAATGACCATAACTCGGATGATTCGGTTTCCTACATGCTTGATTACCAGCCTAATACTGTTACACAAACCAGATGTTGGATCAATCTTCCTCAGTAGCATCATTGGTGTAATAAACTTCACTCCTTCAGTCTTAAATGGTGATTCAGTAGACCAGAACATCTAATGGTATTTAGGAATTCAGTGGAGTAGATTTTCATGCACTTCTAAATTGCATTTTTCCTTGGAAATTTCATTTAAACTTAAATATACTCTTTTGATTCCCCGGGTAATTCGGACAACCCATGATCATTCACCATCTCCACTATCTCATGAGTCAAAGCAAGAATAATAGTCCTTGTTTGAAAATAATTAGGTTCCTCTAAATGATCCTTTAGATGGCCGAATATATGTTTTCCACTATAGCTGATATAAGATCACTTCCACCATCTATAAAATTGACAATGAGTATGTAGTACTCGTGTCATGATATTTAGTCTTTTGTCTAAAGTTAAATAACTCACCTATCATCCATAGTTTAATTATAATAAGGATGATGATCAAAATATCAAATCGAATGTAGATCAACTCGTTGCAATACAAAATTTCAAATCCTTAGTTTACATCCTATTTACAATACAAAATTACTCATTACAATGTTTTTAATTTTACCCTTAAAAGGTTACTATTGTATATGAATTTCAATCTTTGTTTAGTACGTATTTAATGCTTTGCTCCCATTTATATCTTCATTTATTGTAAAGTTTGCTATTTGTATACTTTGAACTACATAATGAATCAGAGTGATTAAAAAAATAATAAGTATAATTTTTTTCCCTGTTGGTTTTTGTTCCTCCTAATGTCTTATTTAGGTGTAACATTTCGTACTTCTCACTTTACTTCTTGCCTCCCAAAAACTACCCCAATTGACTCCAATGGCCCATGCAAACTGCACGCGAAGTTTTTGTTTTATAAATTGAAGATTTTAATAAGTTTGTCCTAAAATCATGGTGGTGAATATTAACTTGTGATTTGAAATTTCATAGTCATGTATTGAGATTATTTTAAAAATTGACTTATAATCCATGTGTTCATTATCTGATGTAGTTAATGTCATGGTGGATCATATAACCCACCTTTTTTTTTCAAAAAGAGTTGATTGAAATAGTCTTTGCTTTGTCTATTGCTTCCCATAGAGTCTCAGATAAAATCACAATTCGTACCACCAATGACACTAAGCCATACACCAGCTTCTGCTCCTACTTATGGCAGTCCCATTCTGCTTCCTTGCACCACCGATGCACCCAATGTCCGCTGCCCACTTAGCCATGATTTTAATTTTAGTCCCGTGCAAGTTGCATGGGAAGTATTTTATTCTGTAAAGTTTAAGATTTTATGTTATTTCCCCTAAAATCAGGATGAAAATATCTAACCCATTCATCTATCAAAGAGATAATATAAATGTTAAGAATATAAAAATTACATATTTTTCACCATATACCCTTGACAAATTTTTTTTATTCACCATATACCTCGATGTTTTTAAAATTCACCATATACTGCTTGATTTCTTGATAATTCACCATGTTCCCCTAATAATTAATGACTACCAACTTTTTTGATCATTAACCCCTAATTTTATTACCAAACCTTAACTAATTCCTATTTCACTCATTTTCCCTAAAAGATTAGCATTGAACCAACACCTAAAAAGCCAAATAAGAAGGAAGAGAGTTATGGAGGAAGAGTAATATATGGTCAATTAAGGTTAATGACTCAAATAGGTGTTAATTAGGGTTTGGTAACGGAATTGGGAGTTAATGACTAAAAAAGTTGACGACCAATTAGTCATAAGGACATATGATGAATTTAGAAGAAATTGAGGGATGTATAGTGAATTTTAAAAAGTGCGAGGATATATGGTGAATAAAAAAATTTGTCGGGGGTATATAGTGAAAAATCCGTAAAAAAAATTATATATGTATAAGTTTGAAAATGTAAATTTTAATTTACTATTAACTCGTGCGAATTGCATTGGAAATTTTTTGTTCCTTAAATTTAAGATCTTATGATGTTTTTTCTAAATCATGGTATGAATACTATCTTGTGATTTAAAGTTTTATAATCATGTATTAAAATACTTTGAAACTGGCATATGACCCGTGTGTTTAGCAGTTGATGCAGTTAATATCATTGTTGATTACTTGACCCAGTATTTTTTTACAAAAGAAGTTGACTGAGTTTTTTTCGCTTTGCCTACTACTTCATTTAGAGTATTAGTTTTAATCACTATTTGACCAACATTGTTTGCAATCTATATGTACCTTTTTTTCCATTCACTTTGCATACATTTTTTCTCTTGATTTTGTAATTTGTTGATGGGTTTTGGTTAATTTGCGAGGAGGTAAGTTACCCTACTGAGTTTTAATTGATAAAATTAGAAAAGTTTAGATAGGTGTGGTAAAAAACTTAAAGCTGTGGTACCAATGTACCCATTGGCTTGAAATTAGCTAATCTTTAGTTTTATATTTGAAAATTCATGTTTTGACTCCTGAATATCTTGTATTAGTTCGTCTTTAATTTAATATTGATTTTTTTAATCAAAATATCTTTTTAATGAATACGGTTAAAATCTCGGAAATTGGATTGGAGTATTACTTCTAGAGTGAAACTTTTTATGAAGAATTAGTTTTAAATTCATGCATTGGTTATTGATTGATATTTTGTTGTGGATGGTGGTGATATTGCTTGCATAAATTACACATGATCAAAGGGATATTGCTTGCATAAATTACACATAATCAAAGGGATATGATTGTTAATCAAATATAATAAACTTTTGAAAAGGTATCATGCCCAAATTATGAAGATATTATCAAGCCAGATATTTGAAATCATCTTCCTCTCCCTATTATGATTTAAGGATATTATTTTAAAAGCAATAACTTAGTTTTCCTCTGCTAATAAAAAGAGGAGCTTTGTTCTTTTTTTAACTTATATTTGCTCAACTAAGTTTATCTTAAGTTATCTGAACTTATTAGACCTCATTAGTCCTTATTAGACATTTTTCGAACTTTGATGAACTTATTTAAATTTATTAGACCTTACTGAGTTTGTCAGACCTTATTAGGCTTTGTTTTGGACTTTTGATGCAGGATTTTTATAAGGTCTTCAACTCTCTAATTTTTTTTTGTTTTAAATATCAGAATGTAAGCTGAATTATCACTTTGATATTGCGGAGAATTGGTAGGATTTTGTGTACTTATTTGTTGAATTGTTGTCTATGTTTATGCTATTGCTTAGTACCTGTAGAGTTAAGGGATAGGACTACATGAAGTTCATATTAGTCGTAATTTTGGTTACTCACTATAGAAGTTCATATAGATGAAACTGTAAGGATGGTTTTTTATCATTATTTTGCATAAAACAAATAGCATAAAAATTATGCTTAAGTAGATTTATTATTACCTTAGAGATCTAGTATGTTAAAAAAAAACTAACAAAAAGGGAATACCGACCAAAGAAGTTCAGATTAATATCTAAATTAATTTCATATTGACGAACACACAATAAATACCCAAATCCAATATGTAAATATAAAAATATCAATTTTAATCCAGAATACATAATTCAAATTGGAGTTTTATGAATTATTAACTCTAATTGTATAGACCAAATTATAAACTCAAATTATGATTCATACTGTGAAACATGATAAATGGAATTAGAATAAAAATGAAAATGATGCAAAATCAAATTTTTTATCTTTCTCTAATTGACTCTAATTAATTATAACCATCATTGATCCAATCTACTTTCTTTCTCCTTCCAAGTTGTTCCACCCCCCTTTCTCCAAAAACAACAGTCAGTATGTTTATCAATAGGCATTTCAACCTTCTCCTAAGTCCTATTTACTCCTTTAACTCTCCTCGACATTCCATCAAACATCTTGTGTGCATCCCTTCTGTTCTTCTTCCTCTGCAATTGCAAACCCACCACCGATATACATCTGCATGTATTGTGTTGCGCCGCCGTGATCTGGTGATGTATCGCCAGCGACTGTTAGCTCTCTGATCTTCCTCTTCTATTTGTATTGTGTTGCAACTGAATTTTCATCCTTGAGATTATGAAATGTTGGTTGAGATTAGTGTCATCCCAAAATGTATCGAGATCTTCATCTTTTGGTTAAGATTTTGGGTTTTCAATGAGAATTCTGTTTTTCTTTTTTCGTTATTCAAATTTGGTGTTTTTTTTTACTCTGCCACGAAATTTGGAAATATACTTGCGGCCACTACCACCATCGCTTTCGCCGCCATGCTTCTGCTCGTGTCTTTCTCTGCTCATGTCTTCTTCATTCATCTTTTTCATTGTATTTTCTCTCTCCTCTAAATTGGTATTTAGCTTGGAAATAATTACATAACTGGTTTTTTTTAGAATAATAACAATGACCGCTAAAATAAGATTTGATTTGTTTCCTTAATTGATAGATGGTTGATTGATTCCTTCAGCTATTTTTAATTGATATTATTTCCTTAATTGTTACACAGTTGACTTAATTAATTAACTATTTTTAAAATTTGTATCACCAACGTTTTTCCTAATTGATTGTTTACCAAAAAAGGTACAAACTGAAGAGATTTAATTCCTCCGATTAAGCAAGAACATAAATGCACTCGGTGAAGGGTAATTAGTAGAAGAACAATGCCATGTGGCATAAGCAAGCATTAGGCCAAAAAGTTAAGGGTGAAGGAAAGTAGAGGAAGAGTAATGGCTTGCCACATAGGACGGAAGTTTTCTTGCTTTAATATTATATATGATTTTACCATTAATGGGGTTTAATCACTAATAATCGAGTCACCATAAATTGCTTTTCTTTCTTCCCCTCTCGTTTCTTTCCTCTTTTCTCGATATCCCACTGGCAGCAACACCTACATCGATTGTCATTTATCGATTAGTACTAAATACAAACGTAAAATGGTAGTATATTGAAAGGAATTTGTCATATAAGGTAGTTTTTTGAAAGAAAATTTTTAAAAGGTAGTTTTTTGAAAAAAGTTTGTTATAAAAGGTAGTTTTTTGAAATTTTACCTATTAACTAATTCAACTTATTGTTTGGAAGCTAAAAGTCCCTCAATTCCCAAACTAGAAAGGACTATTGCCAAAAGGAATTGGATTTGTAACATGGAATGTCCTTTTTCCTCCTTCATGATTCTTCTTCCATCAACTTGGTATAAATCAAGTCGAAATTTAAATATTAATACGAAACTTAAACATACAGCGTTATGTGCCAACATCTGAATGATACCACTTCCATTTTTTCTATTGAAAGCATTATATACAAGGATTCAGATGCATGGCTATTGCATTGAAAACAAACTATTTACAATAATCCATCAAAGTTTCTTCTCAAGATCGTGGCTCCATTCATTTCATAAGCATTATATACAAGGATTCAGATCGAGATTTATTCCTCCCCACCAGTCATATATACAATGCCAGCCAAGGCAGAAATAAGCTATTTACAGTTGCAGCAAGATCTTATTCAGGACGGAAGCTGATCAGATTAGGAAGGGCGGCGGTCTGGAGCTTCCTTATCTCAGGGGCAGTCACCTTGCAGGACTCTAATGTCAATGACCGCAAGTTCTTTAAAGGCTTCAAGTATTGCAACCCGTCATTTGTTATACGGGAATTTGAGACATTCAAAGATACCAACCCCGTCAATCCTGCACCGAGTTTAAAGGAACAGCAAATATGAGTAAGCAGACCCAAGAATTCCGAATTTCATTTTGAAAGTAGCAAATAATGTGGCTTCGAATGAGCATCAAGTGGGGAGCTCCACGATAGAGCTCCTCCTACCTTCCAACCATGAGATTCCGGGTTCCAGTCTTGTCACCCTCAAGTAGGGTGTTGTGGTGGTTATATTCTGGGCAATCTGTTGCCAACAAACTTCCAGATACAAAAAGAAAGTAACATGGCTCCAAATTCTTGGTTGGTGCTACTAGAAGAACAAAGAGAGGGGGGTATTTTCTAGGAAACGTACAACAATCTATCTATGCACAGTGCACTTATGCAGAACCATATCTCTTACCAAGATAGGTAAGCATATTGTTCACATATTCTCGTATTGACATGGTAGCCATCCATAAAAATTCATTGCTCGATTAAGGTGCCAAACAAGATGTCCAATATCCCAATTTTAATTTCTTGTGGGCAGGGTGAGGGGGAGAAAGCTCATTAAAGATGTAGATGAACCAATGAAAACTTGGAAATGTTAATGAAAAGTTGGCCGAGATAAATGGGACAGTTCAGCCCTTTAAAGTAGCATAGACAAGTCAAACCAGAACCAGTTGATTTAATATGTGCTTTATAACAAAGTTATACATCCAACTCAAATGATCACTTAAGTTAATTAAAATTGTTTTTTTAGCAAAAACGGAATATGTTCTTAACTTAGAAGTGAAACTGACAAATTGCAAATTCTATCAAAACCAACTCAAAGAATCACTTAAGTTGATTAAGAGAAGGAGGTCATCAATGCAAATGTTTTCCACCTGGAATAACAACGAAAACATACCAGAAACCAATTCCAGGGTCCTGTCAGTGAGGTTGCAGTTTTGAGACAGGTTAAGCAGTGTAAGAGAAGTAAGATCTTTGATGTTCTTCACCCCGGCGTCTGTCAAGCCTCCACCACATATTTCAAGTGACTGGAGATTTTTGAAACCTGCAACAGTGGTATAAAGTTAAAGCACACGGCAATCTTCATCACTGTACACAAGAAGAAATAATGCAATTCAACAGTCTTCCCCCCAGCCGGATTTCCCTTCTCTCAACCAAGACTATCATGCTATAAGTCATATGTGGTATAGCTAATCTAAATATCTACACTTAGCATCACCAACCTTTTCTTCTAAAATCCCATACACTATTAAAAGGATCAAGTGTGGCATTCTCTTCACCTGGTTCTCACTTAAGATTATGTGACCTTATTGGCCCTAATTTAACTTATCTTAACCTTTTAGAACTTGTTGTAGTTGTGAATTGCACTTGGGTATCCTTTATTGGCCCTGAACTTAACTTATCTGATTTTATTAGCTATGATACATCAACTTATCTGAACTTACTAGCGCTTAACTCATTTAAACTTATTTTTCCCTAACCTATCTGAACTTACAAGCCCTTAACATATCTTATCTAAACTTATTTTTTTCCCAAACTTGTCTGAACTTTTAATTGTTGATTTGTTTCTGAAACAAGTGAAAATAAGGTGAGAACAGAGCCTAGGATTGGAAAAGGGAAACAAGCCAAAGTTTCATTATATCTAGATCTACCGAACAGAATAATTTGGCCAGCCTTCACTTCCCTAGATATGGGGAGAGTGACAGTAGCATATCTTGTACCACCACAGTACTTCCATATATCAATGATTCAACAAGAAGTCACAAACAAGGCCCACTATGGACCTGTGCAAGCAGGTCCATAGCACAGGGCCTCAGATTTTATGGGGCCCCGTACACAGCACCCTTCTCTTCTTAAGTTCCTCTAACAAGGAAATTTTTTCACTTCTCCTGTTAAAGTATCTCAGCAGAGCTGCAGAGGAAGTTATATTACTCTTGTATAGTACAATTTCCATAATTTTTTTTTTGGAACTTTCCAAATTCCAATAATTCTCGATTCTCTAATCTCTCATTAATTTTCACTCTCTGACCAAAGTTTCCAACACTCCAAAATTTTAATTAACAGCCATTGTGAATTAATCTTTCTCAATTCTTGAGATACCATCAATGGCCGTCAAAAAGAATTCCATTTCTCTAATTTTTTTTCGACAAATAAAAAATTAGATTAAACTCATACATATATCAATTCATACAAGTTTGAGCAAGGAGTATTCATTGTGCCGGAAAGACGACTACTGACGAGGACTCAAAGAGCTGAAGAATTTGGGAGATTTGGCATAATCATATGATAATACTTGGTGACTTGGTGTTTAATTGCATAAGTTGCTGCAAAGATAAAGAAGAATTAGCATCACTCACTAGGTTCACTGTTTAGGCAATTCAATTATTCCTAGCTTCTTCTTTTAATCTAATTTTTTAAGGCTAAAATTATTAACGTATCTTATATTTTAGGCTCAGTTTATAAATAAAGTATCATAAATTGAGACGATAGGTAAGCATTCTTTCGAATAAAAACTTTGAGAGATTGAGATGCAAAATCTTTCGATTAATCGTTTGCTAAATAATTTTTTCTATGTTGCATTCTAATAAGGGTATGAAAAGTTGCTGGGATTTTTTATTCAAAATTTATGAGCATAGATTAATAGCTAACTATTCCAAATTTTAAATTGAAGTTAAAAACTGGAGTAGTGGAGTATTGCTCATTTGCACTTTAAAGTTGTACCGGGACCTTATTTACAATTTAAATAGAGTAGTTAGAGTTTTTGGTGTTTTAATTTGTAGGTATATGTAATATATTAAAAGAAAAGAATCTCTTACTCTAGAAGTGCACCAATTTCTGATACTAGGGCCCAATTTTAAGATTAGAACAGGGCCTTCAAAATGATTAAGACGACCCTGGTCACAAGCACTAGAAGAGTTCATAAGCATTGTAAGAATCACTTCAGCATTAGATTAGATTTAAAAGAAAGACACGGTAAAATATTAGTTTTGATTTTTAATAAGAAGTAGCAGACAGTAACAATATTAATGCCAAAGCAGTATTCCAGCGCAGTGATGTAGATACCAAATGCAACAAGAAAAGATGGCAAGACTTACAGCGCAAATATTGCGTCCCTGAGTCCGTTATTCGTGCCCCAAAAAGATCTAAATGAGTCAAGCCGGACAGACCTGCAACATAAAAAATGAGACTCAAACAGAAAACTCGGAGACACAGAAATCCATGTATGATGTATGAACCAGAGAAAAATCGAAGTTTTGTTCCAGGTTCCTCACAGGAGCGAGGTAGACAAATCACGGTAATTAAAAACCATATTCACTATATCAACACACTTGTACAGAAACAAAACTGCTTACTTGCCAATGCTGCTAAACCAACATCTGTAATTTGGCGAGCATCAAGGTTTAGTGACTTGAGAGAACTTAAACCAGACAGCTTCTTCAGACCAGCATCGGTGACCAAAGTGAAAGACAAATTTATGCTCTCGAGGTTCAGCAAACCTAGAAAGTACAATAAAGATACAAACCAGACCACGTCAATCCTAATCAGTCCATGGAAACATTCCCCCAAAAAGCCGCCATAAAGGACACGAGAATGATGCCTTACCGCTTAGATACCTTAGTCCACTGCTTCCAACTTCTGTATCTGATAACTCCAAATTTCTCAGTAGCAAAAGTCCTACTCATAAAATCACAATTTTTTATCATACAAATGCTCCCAAACGCAGACATTTGCATACCTATTAAATATTAGCCCTTCCTCAGAGCCCACCCCACTCTTAAAAACTCCCAGTTAACAAAAGAAGTGAAATCAAGTCCACGAGAACAGGAATACTTGTATAAAATAAATAATAACAAAAATAATAACAAATTGACGGTTAAGCAAACAATCAAAATTGCATTATGCATATGGGAAATGGCCCTTATCATCATAGGCAAGACAGTATAAACATACAAAAAGCACAATCCTAGAAGAAACTTATATCTCCGCCCTTGATTGCCATCACTTATCAACCACCATTATTGGATCCACAGCAAGTCCATAACCATATAGAAGCTAAAGGATAATGCCATGAATGGCAGCTTCAACATTCTATTCACATACTCCATCTGCAAGCTCAGAAATCATGTTCATGGACAATATAAAGCAAACCTAAGTAACATCATATGATCCGACTTCACAAGGCTGTGAGTTGCATATCCAATCATCCAGAAAATGGGTCATATACAACTTAGAAGGATGTTAGGATGATAAGAAGAAAAGGCAAGGATCGTCAACTATACATAAAAATGGGTTGGAATGTACCATCATACTAATACATCTTCTAACCAATTAAAAACAAAAGAAAAGCATGTCTAAGAAAGGACTTTTTCCATAAAAATCCACAGTATTAGCACATGCTTTAAGTAGTCAGGGTAGATTATAAACTGCTAAAAATGTCCAAGTGGACATCAAGACAAATAATATAGTGAAAAAAAGAAGCGGGGGAGTAGAAGGACAAACCTGCCAGGTTAGCAAGTCCTTCATCACCAATTCTACAGGAGTCTAGGTTCAAGGTTTCCAAATCTGATAAACCTGAAATCATGCACGAAACGGGACAAAACATCCTCAGAAATCACACAAGCCATTGACTCTTCCAAGTTCCAACTCAAAATATTAAAATCCAAATAAAATTGCACTTTTGAAAGCAATTAAGAAAAAGGTTTAAGACTGGCCGTAAATGAGCAACTAACAACAGAAGTGCTAATATAGTTAAGAAAAAAATACATGTGATGCTAACAGAGAGGATGCAGAAGTCCATATGATGCTAATATTGAGATTTAGGATGTTTAACGCATCAAAATAGAAGATATCCCAAAGTGTACAATGTATCCAATTGGTATTCATTTGCGAAGAAAATAGAGATTCAAACAAAAGGTAAGTAGTTCTGTAAACCTTTCTCCATTTGTAAAAGTTCACTAGGAAAAATTGTCATTCTGATTGATGATATTTACCACGAAAGAGAGTGCGAGAATATTCAGGCTAAACTGTAGCAAACTTTTATAATATATTAATATCGGTTATCTAGTCGATTGATCATCTTAAAAGCATGTCATCAATCTTAGGTCTCTGGAGAAGCTTACACATAATGAAACCAAGATATATCTTTTGCAAAAGAAAAGGGCCAAATAAGTGATGCACCTTCCAGCCCTTCACTGGCAGAAATTAGCAGAGACCTGTTACATACATCGGTGCAAGTACACACAAAGAGAATGATGCATAGGGAAGTAATCTGGTAGCAACATAACCTTTTAGATGAACCAAACATGCATCTGTTATGTTGTTGAAGGCCAGGTTGAGCACCTTCAAATTCTTAAGTCCTGTGAGAAAGTAGTCAACTGTTTAAGCTTCGAAGGTAAGACGAAATAGTAGCAGAATCTTAAGAAATTGTGAAGCAAATCCATTTCCATTTAAAGAAGCTCACTAACACTAACCAGAAAGCTTATCACACCCATGATCAGACAAGCCGCATCTGCTTAGGTTCAGATATGACAGAGCCACAAGAGCTGCATCAATACAAATAAAATTTTAAGCATATCTTTCGTTCATAAGATTTGCCATAGGATCAAGATAAAATCATCTAATCAAGAATGAAAACAAGACTTCCCCCTTCCACAAATGAAACATATGGTGAGTCTCCATTTATAAGAGGATGATAATTTTAATTTCATTTCCCTGCCCACTTCATCCATCTTGCAAACTTAATGTGTAATATGCTTCTAGCAATTGTAGACAAGATCCATGATTCTGCCAAGCTTACAATATATGCCTACACTAGGTCAGAGGCTGGAGACCACAAAGAATGATGTCCGTGGACTCGTCAAGATGTTCGGTCAGAGGACCAAGGAACAAACAAAACAGTTTAAGTATACCACTGTGCAAATGTTTATGATGGCAGCATATGATAAGCATCCCCGATAAGCAAGCGTTTAGGAGGACGGGAATTCCTGTCAGCTACTAAGTTTCTGAATTTGGAATATACAATTGGTGGGTACTCATAAATAACCTGAAATAGAATTCAAACACGCAGCACTAAGCTGGCAACCTTCCAGGTTCAACAAGATAAGATTCTGAAACCCTGTCAACAAAAGAAATAGGTTCCATCAGAGACTCAGAGTAGTTAAATATTATTTCAAAAAAAATCTGACACAGAAGCATCTGGAGAATCAGTAGATGGACTAGGGAAACTATACTGAGAACGCTAGCCTCATCAGATTAGATTATCAAGGACAAAAGATTAACATAGGCATAGACTAATCACCAAAAAATACTATGACAGTGCATTATGAGACAATATATTTGAACCAACTACTTTAGCAGACATAATATGTAAAGGATGAATACGGCTTCAAGGCTCAAGCAATGAAATACAGGAGTGAGAAAAAAACAAAAATTAAGAAAGAACTTCATATTACGAACAGCTTGTACCAAGCAGAATACGCTTCTCTTCTTCAATATGTTTACCATTTCAATTCCTCCTTCCAAATGGAAACCAAAAGTCCTCATTTATCCAACAATAATAAACAGGTTTTCTCCAACAGCTAGAAGAGAAGATGATAAAGTGATAACAATCAAAATTTTAACATGCAGATACGTCAAGTCCAAATTAGCAGACTCTATCACTCTACTGAACAGGGAAAACATCAAGATTTAACAGAAAAAGTATGTTACAATCATAACCGAAGTACCAACAATACACGGTATGACGTCATCAAAGCTCTGCACACCAACACATCTAAAATCAAGTAAAAGGGGATGCAAAATTTGCAGACAGAAAGTGAGTCAACATTAGCAAAATACAGGATTAACAAATATTGCAAGGAAGGTATCTACCTTTCAAATAAGCAACGCCGGCATCAGTAATGCTGCTGCAAGAAACTTGAAGCTCCCTCAAGTTGGATAATTCTGAAGCAACAAAAGAAAGAGAGTAGGGGGGAAATCGTTACATGAATCTAGCTTAAACCAAAGTACAAAATTGCAATTATTTTGATCAAAACAATGGACTGGCACTCTAAACTTTATCCATGCTGATACCGTAGATACCTGAAAGGGCCTGCATATCTGAGTCTGTAACGCATTTACAATACCGAATGTTAAGAGTCTTGAGCTTCTTGAGACCTACAAGTACATGAAACATAGAAAGTCAGAATAGGAATAGATTAGCTTACATCACAAGGAGCAAATTTCCACAGCTATAAGAAGATGATCCAGGCTCCAGAACAGTAACTGCATATCAAAATTCTAAGCTAAGCTTGATACTCTAATATGTATGCAAAGGTACACCATAAATGGCATTCAACACCACAACATTACCTTTCAGGCAGGTTTGGGAGGGTCCAAGTACACAACCTTAACCTGTTCACACCATGACCAATTTCTTTTTTTTGGGGTTGAGAGTTTAAAGATTACACGACATAGATTACATATAAAATTAGGTACATCATCATGTTTATTTCATAAACTGACAATAAAAAAACAGAAACTAATTCTGGTTCCCAAATATTTGCTTCTACATCTAAAAAAAATAAAGTTGAATCTCACAACAATATCAACAACAATCACTCAATTACTCAAATAGGCCCTCAGATTGCAGAAAGGTGTTTATATAGTCCCTAGATGGCATTGGGCCTTAGTGATCCAATGTTGCCAAGTGGAAGGGCTTAATTGAACTTAATACCTACTGTTTCACAAGAGAAGAGGAGTAGAGCACATCTTGTGAGTAATTTAGAGTCACCCTGTCATACGTAAAAGTTGAAGCTTGTTCAATACTAAAACTTTCTTCTTTATAGGAAAATACATTTATAAAGACCAAAATACACATGAAAGTAACATCTCTCATCATATGTGCAACAAGTAAGAGCTCCTTTCAAAAGTAAATAACCAATATCTGATAAAAAAGAATATTCTGACTTGATAGGAGGCCACATGTAGGAGCACCATGTAACACAACTCTGAGTCTCATGTAATCAAGTATAGATCAGAGTATTGTGGGACATATTGGGCTGTCAGTGTTATTCTCAGATCTATATTGCATATAAAGAAGCATGCTGAAGCGATGTTTTAGAAGGCATGAGATTCACAAAGAAATAGCCATCTCGGATCCTAGGCCATGAAGTATGAAAAAAGCTTGCCAAAGCGACAGCGAATGCCTAGTCGAAGCGAGATGCACATTTTCATAAGTAAATACTTCCTCTATTTTTTTTACTTGCAACATTTTGACTTCAACACTATTCATACACTTACTTTGACTGGAAATTTGAAAATAATATACAATACAAATTTTAGCATGTAAGGTGTTGGACTTATCTCAATATATATTTACAAGATTTCAACTTTAAATAATTTTCACAAATTTATAATTAGAGATATTAGTGGTCAAAGTTGTATATCGGCAAGCTAAAAGTCAAAACGTTGCAAGTAAAAAAAACGGAGGAAGTACATAGTATACTCCATCATGTAAAGAAGATTAATCTAAAATTCCTATCATGTAAATAAACAATAATCATCACTGAAAATTTTGTAATGAAGTGACAATCGTATTGCTTCAAATAATATGAACTGGACATTCATGACCTCTTTTCCAATAAATGAATAATATGCTACTGCAATTTATTAAAACAGCCAAAAGGCATTCCTCTTGCACCTCAAACGTCTTTGTGGGCTTCTGCTCAGCAACATCGCATGGCCAAAAGCCACAAAGGTGATCTTTTAATGCGCCACCTCAGTGCCTCAAAGGCAACCAAATTTGTAGCGTTTCAAAGTCAAGATAAATTCTTCTCAATGATAAGCCAAAATCAGAACTTTTGGGATCTTCTTCACCCTAGGATGTGATGAGTCAGCATCAAGATGATCTGAGTTCCTAATACGATATGATAGATGAGAAAACAAACCTTTAAGATGAACAAAACCACCATGAATCCCAGAACATCTCTCAAGATCCAATTCATGCAAGTTGACTAAGCTGGAGAAAGCACGCATGCCTTCAGCAGTTACAGCTGTGCTCCTTCTAAAACTCAAGGAAGATAGGTTTGAAAGCCCTGAGAAACATAATGTTATCAGCTACCATATAAAAAGCCAAATACCAGAGCTCCCAGTATAACTTGAAACGATAGCAGATAATTCATGCTGATGTATAACTAAGAAATGAGGACCTCTGTGATTCCATACTCTTCACCTTCCACCACACATCCACATTCTCCCCTTGGAAATAGGCACCAAGAAAGGGCTTCCTAAAACATCAGTCCTCTATGACACAGATAGCTCTCTTTTCTTATAAAACCAACATTGGGATGGAAGTCGATTAAAGTATGAAACTTTATCTTGTTTAAAAAGCTTAACAGGCAGAAAATCCCAAGCCAAATACAGAGATCAATAGATAATGCATAAAAAGTGTTTTCGTTCTCTCAACAGCATTGTCAATAGAATATCCAATTCCAAGGCGCATTACAGTCTTACACATATTGAGGTCATTGAAGCTGATATTCCGCAAGAAAGGTACACCCTACGTAACATGAGACTATCAAACAAGATTCTGTTCTAGCCTTAAGAGCCAAAATATTCATGCTTCTCCGTATCATTCTAAATCTTGCTCCACCGGACACAAGCTAGCTACCAGCAAATGATATAATTTTCAAAGGCAAGATCATCCACTTATCTCCACCACTCACCACACATAAGAGTTTTACGGTGGCAGAAAATAACAAAGCCCCAACAGAATGTGACAAAGTAACTAGCAGTAATTGAAACCTTAACATTGGTGAGCAGATAAATTGATAATACTAGTAGTAGATCATAAGAAGCCCACCAACTAATAGAAAGCTTGATATTTCCATAAGCAACTAAAAAATTACCATTAAGATGCCTTAGGCCATTTTGTGAGATATGATCACAGTAATTGAAAGTTAAGGCTTGAAGATTTGAGCAACTTTTTAGGAGAGCCAACCCAGAATCTGTCACATCAGAACCAGAAAGATCTACAGAGAGTAAAGACGATCCCTGCGAAGAGATTACGTCAATCCAACCATCGTCAACTCCAGGATAATCTCCCAGATAGATATCCTATCAACATGAAAACAAAACCACTCAAATCAACAATAGATTCATAAAAACACAAAACATACCAAAGTAATGTCAGCTGAGACACACCTGGAGAGCGCAGTCGCGGAAAGCTTCAAGTGAAACATCAGTTAAGCAATGTGAAAGGACCAATTCATCAAATATTTGCTGACTTATATCTCTTGGCAGCACCGAAAATGAGCTATATTTATCAATATCCTGCATCACAAACAAAAGAAAGAAATATTAGCACATAACTACCTCTGAGATAGGACATTAACAGACACCAGAGCTCTTACCTGGCGAGCTTTATGGATGCATAACTCCATCAAAGAGGGGCAACTAACATCCTCTGGTTGACAACCAGATGTCGTCCTAAAAAATGGGGTGCCCTGTAACCATTTTGAACTACCATTTTTACAGTATCTTCTATTGACCCCTATACGCACACCATCTTCATTAACCTGATTACCTCTCTTCCTTGAACAAACTCCACCCATTGCAGCAGCAGATAATTCTAAAAAGCTTCAAATGGAGGCAAACTCTTTTGGAGGAAAAACGCAAACCCCATGTCTATAAGAATGAATCGTGGGATCTCCCTGACCTTGTCAACGAAGCTTAAACCAACAGAAATTCATCCATCAAACAACAAGTTGTATCATTGTAAATTAAATCAATATAGTCATACAGGATGAAAAACAAAAATGCTGCGACAAGATATGATTGCCTCTTGCTAACTGCTAATTGGTATCAGTCAGAAGATAATGTAGCGCAAGCAAAAGGCCCCATGACATGATTTGTTCACTTAAAATATGCAATTTATACTATACACCCCGGTGTACCATAAACCTAAACGTATTCTTTGATCATTTCTCATTCATAGAGCTCCAAATTAGCAAATAATGTGGAATAAGCAAAAAAAAATGGCTTTGGGTGTACGAAAACACTCGGATGTACTGTATAGGCTTTCCTAAACTACTACAACAACACCTATGCCAAACTATGGGGTCGGTTAACAAATAATTTAATTCCTATGGCCGTCCACAAATTTTCCCCCATTTACTCCTCTTACAGCTATATACACCAATAAGCCCATTTTATGTACATCATTCTTAACTGAGAACGTTAAATCTTTCAAGCTATATAGCTCATAAATCATAATTGCAGACCAGTCATTTCCACAAAGTAATAAAAATCACCAGAACAGTTAAGAAAATAACATCTAAGATAGGAAGGAAAATCGATACACAGCCAAGAATACATGGATTGATCCCTGTTTTTTCTCCTTTCCATTTGCTTTAAGTATATTGAATAAGGTGTAGAACTGTAGAATATACAGCAGTAAAAGGCTAGCCGGCAATCGCAAAAGTGATACATCAGTTTCATGAAACTTATAATTCATAGCAGTCATCATTGACCATCAGGACAAATAACTATACTGTCCGTTTCAAGGAGAACATTTCATCTCAAAAACTTCTCATTTTTACAGTAGCACAATGTGCTTAGATTAAAACCTTCCACAGATGATTGTTAAATAGGCATGGAAGTTTGAGCTCCCATTACTCACTCAACAAACCATGTTTACCAAGTCACATCAAAACGACTAACCGGAACAACTATGAGAAATTACATCAATGTTCATCAAATTAAATATGGAAAAGGAGAATTACCTAATTCGCTAAACCCCGCAAACTGTTACCCGAAATAGACAAATTGTTACATGCAAGTGGTATACTTTTGGGCTAATCTAACAACTTTAGTAAGTCAATTATAATATGTACCCATTTTTGTATCGCGAATTAGGTAACACCGATCAGAAGGTCCAAACTACAAACTACAAACTATAGAACTTGCACAAGTGCACCATGAATCAAACATCCAAACACATACAACAGTCAATAAGGAACCCAAATGGAACATAATATCATACGATTTATATCAATCCTCCACTAAAATTAATCATCTTTCTTGTAAGCTATAAAATAATCATCTTTTTGACATTTGAAAAAGATATATACTAATTTCACTTTAATACGCCACACCATTTCACAAAAAAATAACATATCACAATACCCAAAATTTGACAGTCATAGAAATAAAATATGCAAGTCTCATGATCACAGAAAAAAACCCAAAAAAAAAAAACACTGGGCATATTTTGTTTTCCTATTTTACAAAGAATCATGAAGCTATCACAAACAACAAATAATCAATAACATTCAATACTAACAATAAATGGGGTTGCAAAATTACAAAAATCATAATTAAATTAATAAAGATATCATTTTTCATAACCAATACAAAAAGAAGAAAACTTAAAAAGGAAAGGAAAAACCCAACAACCTAAAAAAGAAAAATCTAAATTTTTCCCTAGTAATTTTTGCAGTAAAGAAAACAGGGTTTAAGTGAAAATATTAGAAAATCAATAAAACAGAAATTAAAAAATTAAAAAAATTGGCTGATTAAGCAAGAGAAAAAAAGATTTTACCTTGAAAAAAAAAATTCTTGATCAAAATTTTCAGATGATCAACTAAAAGAGTGAAGTAGTGTATAAAAGAGATAGAGGAGAAAAAAAGAAAGAAAGAAGAGAGAGAAATGATGACACGAAAGAAGAAGAGAAGTTGATAGACGAGGGAAATGTGGAGGAAAGATGGTGCATCCGAGCCTAACTCCCAACCTGCTGATTCTTGACACTTGGATAGTTATGATGTAATTTTATATGGTATCGTTTTGGATAAGGAAGAAAAAACAAGGGGCTGATGTGGGTCCCATAATCCCACTTTATCCGGTATAATTTTTTTTTGGAAATATTCTAAGGGAGATATATATTCCTTTTTTAGAGGTACTAGTACTTATGACGTGTTCGGCGAAAGTAGTTGTTGACTTGTCGAGGTAATGGTTAGCGGTCTTAAGTAATACTCATATTCAGTGATAGAAGTTGCTAGATTGGTAAATGATATTCCCTCTATATTTTTTATCTTTCCTACTCTGATTGTACGTGTTTGTCAATGCACTTATTTAATCTTAAATATCTTTCATTACATATTAATAAAAAAGAAAATTTGTTAGAAACAACCTTTTATAAGTCATTTTTTGTCAAAAACAACCTTTCAATTTTTTTTTGTCAAGACAAACCTTAAACCAAATTTTTTTTGTCACATTAAACCCGATGACATCACTCCGACATTGACCATAGGTTTCCGGCGTTGACTCGGTTAATGACAATAAAAAAATAATTTTTTTCACACTTTTTCCGGACACCTAGCTATCTACCGGACCATACCCCACGGCCCCACCCATCACCGGCGTCAGCACGGCTCCCTCTTCTCCTCCCTTTCAGACTCTCCCTCCTTCCTCCATAAGTGTCATCCTCTTCTTTCTCTCTCCACCCAACCTCCTCCACCTCCATATCCACCACCATCTAAAACCCCAACACTCAATCCCAAATTAAGAACAAAAATTGAGCACAGTAGCAGCAAGCAACAGCCACGCCCCAGTCACCTCCTGCTCGTCTTTGGCCAGCGAGACAGTGATAAACCGGCAACATATTTGTGCTGGGTTTTGCGGGAGGATTAAGACCAAGTCAAGGAATTCGTCGGGGAGGAGTTGGGTTTTTTGGGATGAGGAGTTTGATGATTTCCATGTCTGAGAGAGATGGAGGGAGAGAGGAGAAGAGAAGGGAGAAAAAGGGGTGAGCCAACGCCGGAAATCTGGGCAAAAAAGTGTGAAAAACTGAGTCAACACCGGAAACCTATGGTCAATGCCGGAATGATGTCATCGGGTTTAATGTGACAAAAAAATTCTGGTTTAAGGTTTGTCTTGACAAAAAAAAATTTAAAAGGTTGTTTCCTGACAAAAAGTGTCTTATAAAAGGTTGTTTCTGACAAATTTTCCTAATAAAAATTATAATGATTGAATATAAATAAAATAATCGTTGAGAAGAATCAAACTAAACCCCCACATGATTATATTTTTTCTTATATATTGAGAAGAATTTAAAGATTCTTTTTAATTTTGAATAATATATATTAAGATTTCAAGTGAGAATGATGAAAAAAAATACAGAAGGAGTATCTTGGTAAATAACTTAATATTACTCTTTTTTTTTTTAAAAACGAGCTTAATATTACTTATGTTAACTCTATTCCTAAAGGTTAAGTACTTAGTTCTTTAAATCACTATTATAAATCCTCGACCAATAAAACTTGCTTTACCAATATATCATTTTTCATTTTTAATAAACTAAAGTTTTAACTTGATCAAACTTACAAAAGCTATTCAAACACTTTTGTTGCATACGCCTATATAGTTGAGACGTGAGCAAGAAGGCCTAATAAAAGCTAAATCACGTCTTAATCTATTATGTCATATGGACAATACTATTCATATACACTCTTTTAATCATCTTTTGAGATTTTATTGTAGGAAATACTTGTTTAGTTCATCTTCATTTATGGGGGTCTTGTTTAGTTCATCTTATTTATGTACTTTGATAAAATCAACTATTTATTATTTTACCTATAAATGATTAGAGTTATTAATGATTAAAGTTGTTTATTAGCAAGCGTGAAAACACATATAATGCAATAGAATACAAAATTAAGGAGGTACAATTAAAGTCTGTTATGGACACGAACAAATTTTGATAGTCCAAATTAAGCATCACTAGGTTTTATAGTACCACATGAAGGATTCATAGAACTAATACAAGGTTCACAATACTCTGAATGTTCCATAATACCAAAAACATGCATAATAGTGCCAATGAAAATAAGAGCCCAAATTTGAGACTATAGAATATGAAATATCTGTCAGCGTCCAAAACTTTTGTGTCTTGAGCCCTTAGATAGTGTTTAGTATATATATATATATATATATTGACCAATGAAAGAAAGTGTTTAGTTTATATTGATATTATCTAGATGATACTTCTAGTAGTAAAAAAATTGTTTAAATGGTACCATTGATGTTAGAGGTGGCAAAAGGCGACACGACCCGAACATATATGAAATTAATGGGTATGAGTCAAGACTTTCGACCCGTTTGAATAAATGGGTTGACCTGACACGATGTATTTAATAGGTTGGGTTAGGGTTGAACTCTTAAACTCGAACCCAACACGACAACCCATTTATCTTAATGAATTGTATTAGTTTAAATTTTTTCCTTCTTCTGTTTTACCGTCAATCTTAGATTATTGAATATAGTTTATTTGATATTTTTGATATGCAATATTCAATGTTAACCTAACCATTACTATAACTCGTTTTGGTTTGAAACTTATTGAATTGATATGGAAATATCACATATATGTGATAAAAAGTGATAAACGGGTCAGCTTGAACTTAACACGTTTAGCAAACGGGTTGGATTGGTTCGAATGTTCTTGGCCCATTTAAGTGAATAGGTCAAGTTAAATTTAGGGGGAGTCAACCCACCAATCTATTGACCCTACATGAAACCGAACCGACCCATTTGCCAGTTCTAATAATATGTCCTTCGTTTTTAAATTGACTCATTTGCTTTTTGCACACATGTTAAAGAGAGGAGAGAGAAATAAAAACCAAGTGGGTAAAGTATAGGAAAATCAAAGGATACACCTCTCAAAAGTATCCTTTTCCTTCCAAAAAATAGCTAAAAAAGGAAATGGGTCAATTAAAACAGAAGTTGTATCTATTAGCGTCTAAGAAAATATGTGTGTGGGCCATTCTAGTTGCATCATACTTCCTCTATTTCTTAATATTTGCATCATTTAGTTTGCATAATAACCACTATTCATCAACTATCTTATCTCATATTCTCTCACAAATATATAAGAAAAAATATAGTCAAGTGTGATCTTTTTTTTTAGAAAAAAATGTGTGATCTTATTTGATTCGTCTTAATGCATACTTTCATAATATCAACTTTTTATAATTGTTACATATACTTAATTAAGGATAAGTTTGTAATGGCTACAATAATATTGTATTAAGAACACCAAGGAAGTAGAAGTTAGAAGATCCATATAATAATGAAAATAATTATCTTGCACTATTTTATTTGTTTTAATATATCAAAAAGTAAAAAGGAACCGAAATTGATTTTTTCTCTAGTGAATTTTGGAGCAACGGTCGCAATTGCAGGGTCAAAGACTCAAAGGTGCGGAGCGGAATAAGTTGATAAAAAAATGGCTTTTCCAAAGTTGGAATAGATAACCAAAAAGAAAATATAAAAAGAGAGTTGGAATACATTAAATTATTATATAGATTGCTTTGTGGCTTGCATATCTGCACGCAAGAACAAAATTGGTCATCATCAATAGTGTCCCTGCTCTTCCTAACATAGCCCTCTCTAGTCTCTAGTAAACGCAAGTTGTAGAATAAATTAATTGTGGGACATAACAGATAACTAACATTTTAAGGTTTAGAAATAGACTCCCACCCTTTTCGTGCTTTGTTTTTATTTCTCTACCACTTTGATTTTTGCATCATTGACGTAACATTTCAATTTGATCTAATACATTTTACAAATGTATATATATTGCTTATTGGATTTGTTATGTAAGTTGTTATTCAATTTAATTCATATAACTGTTCATAATTTCCACTAATTGATTGTTAAACAGATTAATAATCCAAACTACACATTCATGACTGTCTCGTACAATTAAGGGGCCTTATGCTAAATTAAATTATAAGGATTGAAATCTTTGGTGAATAGGAAGAGGCGGAAGAGTCATTAATGGGGATTTATTTGGAGAATAGGAAGAGACGAAGCAGAACATTAGATAAAAATTAACCTCTTTGAATCTGCATCCAACATTACACCATATAAATGGAAAATGAACAACTTAGCTTGTAATTAGATTTAGTTTTCTAACTAATAGAATTGGAAGTTGCTCACCCTACACATGACGGCTCCCTATTGACACATGCAAAAGTCATATTTCATTCTATTGTATCACAAGTGCAAATGCAACAAGCTAAGAGCCAAAAAGAAATACTGACAGCAGTGATTAGGTTAGAACCAAACCACAGCAAGATTAACATGAGACAAAGGAGCAAACAAGATTGTAGCAGATCCAACAAGTCAGAAAAAGAGCTGATAATTCAGTCAAAGAGGATTTATTATTCATAGTTTAAAAGGGCATAGAAGCAGCAAACTATTGGAGTAGGGGAAGATCAGAAGCATCAATAATATCAGGTAAGCCAGTAGAATCATATTCTGATAAAAAATCACACGCTTGGTGACTATAATCTTCAGTGGAGTCATATGGCTTTCGCAACTTCTTGATCTTTCCACATCTTTTACCCAATTCACCCGATAAATCAATATGAAAACATGCACGTAGATCAAGATATTCAAGAAGAGGACATCCATCAAGAATTGCTTTCAAGCCAGTATTTGTCATACGGTTTCCAATCACTTGAAGCTTACGCAGATTAGGCATGCTTTTAGCTATAGGTAGAGCTTGTTCATTACCAATATCAAGATAGTTAAAGCTATTACACCCAATACCATTTAGGCTGAATGATTTCAGTGAAGGGCAAGTGCGGCCAATAGTTTCAATGGTACCATCACAGTAAGAACATATCTCGACTTCTTCGACTACTGGAAGCCTTTTTATAGCTTCGAGAAGACCGTTATCGGAAACATTAACATTGTGCCCAAGTCGCAAATGCTTAAGATTTTTTGACCTTTCAACGATGTACATCAAGGTGTTATCATCACAGACATATTCCAAATATATATCAACTAAACACCCAGAACTACGATCAACAGCGAAGCGAGTCATGGCATTTGCATCAAATGTCAAAGGCATATTATCATCTGAAAGAGTCATGTTGATGATCTTATACAAAGAAGGTTGTTTGCAGAGTTTACGGAATAACATGCAAACTTTTTGAACGTTTTCGATTATGTGAGTTGTGTATGACTTCGAGAATATTAGGGACCAAACATCCTCCGGAAGATCTAACCAATTCGGCATTATTTTATTCTTGTTCTTCTTCCTGTTTCGAGAATTCCTCATTTTTCGTCTGAGTTCGGTTGAGGATGAAGTTGAAATTTGAGAAGATTTGGGGTTAGGGTTAGGGTTAGGGTGAGGAGAGAAGATAGATGACATCTCTATTATATATGGCAACAGGGTTAGGGTTATGATGAGAAGAGAAGATTGAAGAGAATAGTGATTGCTCTTAGTCTTGGGCCTCTTGGCTTTGGAATTTGGATCACTCTAGGTTCAGTGTACCACACTCGTTAATACGAATTTCTTTTCTTTATATTTGTAGCACCTTAGGTTTTTACTATTTCTATTAGAGGTGATCAAAGTAAATCTGACGCGAAAAATACCCGGGCTTTAGATAGGTTTTTAACCAGGTTACCGGCATGGCCGAAAGTTTTTATCCCAGTTATATTGGTCGAAAATGATAGATACCAAAGTATCAAAAATTCCCATATATAATAGAAATTAAATTTAACTCAATATAATATTTTCAAATATCAAATTTTATAGTTTTTAATAATAAATAATAATAATATGATAGGTCAAAATTGCATGTTCGAAAAGTACTGCAAATTCGCAATGAAGAGGAGGATAAAGTATATGTCCCTATTCAAAATATTTGTTTTGTTCAATTTCTAAACGTCTTGGGATTAGGATACCGAATTTGAATTGATCCAAAAAAATAAAGATACTGTAATTTTTTTAATTATGCTATGTAATATGATTAATTTTTTTAATCTTTTGCTTCGGGTTTTTCAGCTTGGCGGTTTCGGATTTACGATTATTATTGGCCAACCAAACCAGCTTTGGGAATAAGGCTTAGTTGTTGTTTATGTAATATGATTAAGCATGTTTACTTAAAATTTGAACATGTTTTACCAAACAAGATTTTTTTTGGTTGTATAGGAAAAACATTTTGTTGGAAACTACATATTCCAAGAATATTTCTTTTGGAGGCATGGTGAGAGGACTACAAGTATACCTGAACTGATTCTCAACCACACAATTTACAACTTACAAGATATACCAATGACTTTCAGATTATATTCAGTTACACTATTGCTAAAAGCACTACAATGGGAAAAAAAGTCCTGACAAAATAATGAAAATTGGAAAAAAGTAAAAACCACCAAACCAACTAAAACAATAGCAATTGAGTGTAGAATTGTCCCTGGTGTGAAATGCATGAAACATTCATGACTTGTTTAGTGGAAAAAGAATATGACCCTTGGAGGATTTTACAAGCAAGAGACTGTCCCGTTTTTCTTCAACAACCTCTCTTTTCAAATCCACTAGGTTTCCAAAAGAATTTCTTGAGATTGAAACATCATTCTCTCCTTGATTTTTCTTTCAAAGATGCAATAAGAGCTCTGTTGAAATCATTTTTCTGGTCTGTGAACAACCCCATCAGCAAGGCAGCAACTGCACCGGCTTTATATGGCTACAATGGTTGTCGGAACTTTTGAAACCAAAGAAATAAAAACAAAAAACAACCAGCACCCTGATAAAAAGGGGAACTGAGGATGTGATAGAACTCTTTAAACTGTGAACAATAAAAAGTCACTGTGATGTTTACAATCATATACACATGTAAACAATAATAGCCTTTGAAGTGGCTGAAGTGTCACGATGCTGTTACAGATCGGGAACTGCCTCTTCCAAGACCCAAACCCAATCCAAGTGGAGCGCCACTTGTTCTTCCATGACTATGATGACTACAATGAGAATGGGAATGATCATGCCCAGTATTTGAATTCTTTGGATTCATATCAACAGCAATATGGCCATTGCCGTTCGTTTTATGAGGATGGACTACCCCGTTTTGCATATTTGGGTTGCATCCCATCTGCACCATCCCGATTTCTTCGTCAGCTGATTCTTCAGCACGCTCCACATCTTCATTGTAACCGTTAAACAAGAAATCTGTACAATTTCTCCGAGTCCCATGATCAAAAGGGTTTCTAAACCGACCATTTGGGCCTCTCAGATAGCTGTAACGCATTACATTAGCCATTTCATTTGTTGTTATATTGCGAGATATCTGCAAGAGGAAAGAAGAGGTAGTCATGCATCAATATAATTATTTTGAGAGTTGAGGAGAACCAACGAGAATCACTCCTCAAATCTCATAATTGGAAGGTGGTATGCTTGCGGTTGAATCTGTTAGCACACATCATGCTTCAAAAAAGTAAAACTTTCACCATTCCATGGCTTAGACTTGAAGCTCTGCTGTCAAAGATTTCCATTCAAAAATAAATAAACAACAATCACGTATCATTCTCAATATTTTCTGGCACACTACCCACGTTAATTGTATTACATCTATAAACTGCAGACTCATGATGAAGGTATTGTCCAAAGCGAAACCCCAGAAAGATGCTGAATTCATGACCTAAACATTTCACCCGGCGTACTTGATCTCGGATAGTCCTGATGAGTCCTTTGAGTCCATTGCCATGTTAAGCTCCCCAGGGATCGACCCTGGAATGCTGTTCAAAGACATCTAGCAGGGGTGTTGCCAAGGCAAAGTTTAGAATAATATCAGGGTAACTCTTTCTAAGGTTCCGAGACTGGAATATTGTCCCTTTCAGTCTGAGCATGGTGGGTCACATTGCCAGTTAGAATTGTAATAAAGAGTAGCAGGTAGTTGTATAAATCAAGTGATGCTAAGCTTTCTAAATATCCTGTGATGGACTAGAGAATCTTCAGGAAGAAAGATTCTATTTTCTGTCAAATAGTTGGATATCTACAATCTAAACAGCCACAGCACAGCCTAATAAGACTAAATAAAAGTGAACTTGTGGATGGCTCACTAAGATGATTCAAAATAATATGTGGTCATTGTGTCATAAACCAAAAAAAAACCCACTGTTGGGCCATATGGATTCTCAGCCAAAGAGCTAACATGCCGAGTACACACAAATTAGCTTCCCACAATCCACCAGATTAGGCACTTTGTGCCAAAGCAGAGCATAAAACACAACAACTGATTGAAGCATTCAAACAGCAATTTTCCTTCAATTATATATCTTCATGATTTTTTGTTATATACTAAAGTAACATATCAAATGAGAAACAACTCTTTTCCTGTGTCTCTTTCATTATGTCAAATCAAACACTTTAAACTTTGAAGAAACAGCATGTTAACCTGGAATCTACAGAGATAAACATTTAGAACAAAGAGAGCTCTTTACTCCTCAGTGTTATGGCCTTATGGGCCCAACAGAGTATTTAAAGAGACTTGGTGAACAAGTAATGAGTTTGGTGTTCTTTACATCATTCCAAATAGAGAATTGTGAACTATATCACATGATCAAAAGATGTATGATTTGATTTTTGACCGAGTAAAATTTAAGTTAGTAGAAACCAAAGTTGTGAAATGCTTTGATTATTGGTATAGGCAATGTGAAATTACCAAACTCTTTTGAGTCCCGACTTTAAACTACCACATTCGTTATTAGTCAATATTAGCACTCGGTTGGCCAGCCATCATAATCACCAGTACAAAAATATTCACAAACTAAACAAAAGATCACGACTTGTCAAAGCCACAGAGATAACAAGTACATAATACAATATGCCTCTACCAAACTAATTAGTTAACAGTCCACTTTCAGAATGAAACAACTCTTTCATATGCCAAAAAACATAAAAACTCCAAAATAACCTTGCTCTCCCTCTCCCAAAACTCCACAACATTTACCATAGTCAGCTGCTTTGTCTCGGGAAATTTGATGTTTTGATGGAAATCATTGTTGGCTTAAGCTCCCTCCTTTTTCATCCATTGGCAAACATCCATCTCTCTATAGAATCCTCTTTCTCAACTTCTTTTCCCCCTTCGTAGAAACACTACTTCTAATTGAACTTTAGACTTTAGAGAGCATCCTTTTCTATTTATTCTAAGAAAAGCTCTCCTTTTCGCTACTTACCTTGTCCCACTTAGGCCCTTACAGAAGCACTAGTTTGGATTGAAGTTTGAAAGGCCATTTGTTCTTTGTTTATTCTAAGAAAACTCACATTCCTCTTTCCTCACTAGTCCATACTCTATAGCCCATACCATCCCCACAGCCCCTCCATCAGATTTACTTTTTCATCCTTCCTTTGTTCCTTTGCCTTTGGCAAACTCTAAAAACCTTTCCTCCCTTGCTCAGTAGATCCTTCTCCCTACTTCACCTTGTACCATTTCTTCTCCTACTATATTAACTAAGCAACTTCCATCTCGTTCTACTTTTACGCTGTCACACCCACCTCCCTCAGATTATATCTGAGCTTGTTTCCCTCTTATCTAATACCTTTCTCTTCTTGTTTATACCTTTTCTCTTCTTGTATAATCTCACTCGGTCACCAGCTGCACCCAAGTAATTTATACCTTTCTCTTCTTGCCTGCTTTTTTCCTTCCCAGACCCCCCAACTCAATCTATAAAGTGGACATTTCCAGTGCTACTGCAGTACTGTAGCACCCTATTTTTTGTCCAGTAGTGCTTGTGTCACCTTAGTTACTCAAGTGTCCTGTGCCAGTGCTTGAGAATGCTTCAGAGGTAGCTATAGGTTTTCAAAACATCGCCTTGTTTCAAGGGTGTCATGAAAAAATCCTGGACTCCAAGATCATTAAGACCTTTAGTGTCCTAAGTTTACACACAGAGGTATCCGAGAACAATAATTTTCAAAATTTTCACATATTACTGAAATCACGCATCTTCTCACTCCCTATTTACAAGCATCCCAAACAATCGGAAAAAATTGTGGCCATGGTAAAAGTGAAGAGATAGTGAAAGCGGCATCTCGCGGGTATTATAACGCCCTTTGCAGCATAGATTGACAATTGAAACAGATCCACTTCGTCATCGACTCATCGTACATTCGTACCATCTGTCAGGATTTTGGATTTGCCCATAGCAATCAAATTATATCTACTTATTTCCACTTTTCTAGTTCAAGATTTGTAGAACAAATTTTGGAGATTATACATTATAAAAAAACACCTTAGCACCTTATCTAGTTATTTTGTATAATAATAGGAGAATATGTGAATTTATACTGACTAAAATATAAGTCTCATCTAATTTTATTTGTAAATCAATTGTATCAATAAGCGTAGCAGCTTCAACTTTCAAAAAAGGCTTATAAAGGCCAATATTATAAAATAACAGTCAATGACAGATGTCACCATGTGATTTTAGTACACATGTAATGGAACGACATTTCACGGAACAAGAAGTACGAGATCTGTTAAAAACAGCCTTGTTTTAATTATGTGCCCCAAAAAGTTGCACTAATGTGGCCTCCCTACAAGCCTAATTTTATCCATCATGAAGGATCAGGAGTTTAATTAGATTAGTTATATGAGTCTCCCGAGCTAGTTATAAATACTAAGTTACTTGGACTTCAATATTCAGGTCACACTTGAGAACTGTCGTCAGACACGGATACGTGTCCAAGTGTCTGACTCAGCTATTAAATGAGAAATTTCAATAAATTTTGGCCCAAAAATGAAGTGTCAAAGTGTACATCTTATGTCAGTGTGTCGAGGATCCAAAACATGTACTTGAGATATAATAGAGAGTGCAAGTAACATAGCTTAAAAGTGTTGTGTTCCTCACCAGATAATTCTTTCATTAGGACATAGGAAACAAACATGTGATGAAGACAAAACATACCAGGAACGTTGAACATACAGTCAAAGTCCAACAACAAAAAAGATTCTTTACATCACACAGACTCCAATAAGTAATTAGATAATTATATATATAAATTCAGCAGAAAACACACATCTAGAGATAGTTATTATGCATAGCCAACACATCCACCCACACACAGACAAAAAGAGGACATAACAGGCCATTATTTGATATGTGCACACAGGCAACAAGCAGAAAAAAATAAGAGGCATTTGGCAGCATTCATCAATCTTTTTTTTGTGGTGAATAGAGTACAGAAACACACCTGAGAAGCTTGGACAACAGTTAAGACAGCCACCCCAAAGAAGAGGAAGAAATCAGCAAGCAGAAATGATATGGCACCAACATGATGTGTACCAGCATGATTTAGCCATGCTCCAAAAGAAGATGGAGCCATTGGATCTTTGACAACCCCTGTATTGTGATTTACCCATAAGATCATAAGCCAGTAAAGAGAAAATTGCATGCGTCAATAAAAATCCATAAAACCATAAAAGTAACATACAATAGAATGCATAAAGACCACAAGTTGCATACTTATAAGAGTGACTAGACCAGTAATTATCATAGCAGCTACTTCCAGCGCAAGAAACATGAAAAATTCCCATTTGTTTTTCTGCATCAACAAAACAGAATATGAGTCATAAACTATAGAATAGCTATTTGAAGACATGCGACATCATAAGTAAAACATGAAACAAAGCTAGCTTTATTAGCCACACAAGTAAACCCAATTTCCCTGTATTATAAGCCAGCCAGACAGCAAATCAACCACAATCATCTCAAGCATCCAATATCCATGCTGAATTGTCAGCATGAGCGTGTAATACCAGTGAATGCATCAAAACAATTGAGTTGTATTTTTAAACAGATTGTACATTAAACACAGGATGCAAAAATAGCTCCACTAATACCCTCATCACATGATCAACATATGCCTTATATAATCAACACGGATGAAATTAACATGAAGTTTGTGTACCTTGCCAATACAATTTGACACCCAAGGGCAGTGATGGTCGAATTGTTCAACACAGCGATCACATGTTGAGCAGTGTTTTGCACGAAGAGGTCTGACTATCTGTTGACACATACAACGGAAGAGACAAGATTAGTAGCCCCTACAACCAATGGACCACCAACAAACAAAATCCAGAAAACCACTAGCCTTGCATGTTGTACACAGTTGGGACCAATTTCCAGCCAGCAGAGCAGGATTGTCTATCTCAATCTTCAATAGAGGTTCCTACAGGGGTGAGAAGGAAAGCAATATCAGATCACAGCAAATTTTACATATAGAAGGAATAATTTCTAGAAATAAATGCATTGAACTCCAGTTACAACAATTCAACTTACATCGTCCTTCATATTTTGAGCATCATGTACATTCATTCTGATATAACCTGGATCTTTTCTGAAACAGACATGTAGAAAGTGAGGCAGTATTTTCACCACCGAAAGATATCTCAGAAAAAAAAATTCTCAAGCAAACACGGCAAACTATGATATATCAGTGATGGGATTCACATCATGAAGACATCTGAGTAATATGAAGGTAAATAAGCTAACCTGCTACATCTATAGAACATGACTAATCCAGCAGTAGCTAGGAAAAAACCAAGCCATGCAAGAAGACCAAAGCCCACTGTTAAACTTGGAAGCTTCACATCTACAGGTGTCATTGAGGAAAAATTGATTGTCAAATTTGCAAAAACAAAGACAAAGTTACAATTCTGTTTGATGATCGCAGTAGTTACCCAAGATGACTGAATGTGCATACAAAACAAGTAGCAGCAATATAATAAACCACAACACAGGAGCAAGCCCTAATTTTGAGAGTTTCCCAAGCCGGCTGTTTGAATCCCAACGTTTGTCTAGTAACCTACGAGCATTTCCCTGTATGAACAAATGCATCACTATATTTATCAGACATCACCGAATTGAGGATCATCAGAATACAAAGAAAAGAAACAGAGGTAAAATGATTGCACACATTAAGAGAAGTTACACAAGGAACTTAAACGAGCTTTCCCTTCAGGGTCGAATTTGTATCAGTGCACATGAGACCGAGGACCAATAAACTGTATAGAGATGGAAAAACAGTCACAAGACCTGAATGAGCTTGAAACATGAGCTTGTGTTCTCCTAGAGCATCTTCTTCCATAGTTTCTGGTGTATTATTCAAATACTTTTTCTCTAACAACTATATCATGCTATTCTTAGTATATCGACCACATCTAACAAAGAACAGGTAGTGGACAGTGCCAATATAAGTTAGCATACTTAGCAAAGACTTTATATTCTGCAATACCCCAACCAAACCCAAATATTCCAAGTCAACTTATACCCTATAAACCCCTTCGAATATATCCTGTGACACAGTACATAGTTACAATGACACAAACAGACAGACAGACCTGTTACATGGAACTACCAACGAGAAGTGTTTCAGTGAGTTAATGATATTCTGTAAATCCAAATTCTATAGATTCAAGAATACAAGAGCACGTAAACAGAAGAGCAAGTTTGAGTTCACGCACATTGTTGTGTAGCCTCAGATAATGATGACTTAGAGAAGATGATAAATCATTACAGAAGTATAAATGATCTGTCTGAATCTCATCATGATCCAGAAAGAGACCACAAAAACTAACACATACAACTCATCTGCAATCAATAGCCACTAAAAATAGAATCTACGAAGATGACCCACACCCAGGAGGAAACGTACTTCACATATAAGCAAATTAGTTTAGAATGCAAGACCTACAAGGAAAAAGGCAACTTGTCGGTGATTCTTTTCTGCAGCCAATTGTGCTGGAGTGAGCCCAGTGTTATCAGTCACAATCAAGTCTTCCTTCTTTCCAGCTTGTACCAAAACCGTGCAAGCCTCCAAGTTCCCGCGAATCGCAGCCCAATGAAGAGGGGTACAACCTATACGTAAGGAATATAGTTGAGGACATTTTTATTTTTACAAATGTAAACTAAATTTTTAACTATAGCTTCAGTATCTTTTATGGACTCGCATATCGAATGATCTGCAAAAAAATCAATGAGAGCTTAGAATGATACCTTCTTTATCTTGTCGTCCTCGATAAGCATCCAAAAATAGAAGAAGACGTATACAATCAGCAAAGCCTTTGTATGCTGCCCTAAATTTCCAAATTTTGAACACAAGAATATATAACTCGATACAACGCAAAAGAAAATATAAGTACCAAATTGATGAGACATCAAGACCAACCGATGAACAATGCACATCCACTCTGAATACCTTAAAAATTAGGATCTTTTATTTTTACACAATAAGCAATTGCAAGCTGTTACTTGTTTCACACCATTCATCACTACGAAAATACAGCGTTCACATAATTTAAAAGCAGACCTCATGAATTGCGAGCTATCATAAATTAATGAGCTCAAATATATAACTCAACAAAGCATACTAAGCTACTGTAGTAAACATATTATTGTTTCACTTCATTCATCAGTATGAACATACAGCATGTTCACACTTCACATAATTCAAAAGCAGACCTCATATGAATACGGAGCTACCATAAGTTAATCAACTCAAATATATTACTCAACAAACATACTAATCTATTGTTGGGAGACATATTAGGTATGAAGTGAAAATAGAAAGAACTCAGACACACAAAATCAATTACTATATTGGTCGGTCAGCAGCTTATGTTAGTGTGCAGCCTTTTGCTAGCAAGCAAAACTAATAATATTAAGTCATGGAAGAATGAGTATGATGAGCCATATATGCAATACTAGAAGCAGTAGCTTAAATCTATCAATCATGAACTCCACTAAATAAGAATTGTATGATAAACATGTATGTGGAAACATGAAGAGTAAGCATCTAGACTGAAAGGGGAGAGAGAGAAAAGTAAACAGCTGTCACAAAAATACATATTGGCCTTGTTTGGCAATTAGCGGATAGCTGATTGTATCAGCTGATTTGACTAGCTGTTTGTATAAAGGTGTTTGCTAAGTAGCTGATAGTTGATTGCTATATAATTGTGTAAAATGATCAATAAGGACATGTGCATAATCTATTATTGTACTTTTTATTATTTATTAATGTAATTTTCAAAAACTTTAGGATATAAATGTAATTGACCCACTCATTCCTAAACCTATAATTTGAAAAAGCTCCTCCCCTAGCTTTTTCAAAAAGAGCTTTTTGGGCCCAATCAGCTAATCGAAATGTCTCTTTACCAAACACTCAAATTAGAGGATTGACTAGTCAAATCCTCTAATATGAGTTCAAACCTCTAAATTTTCCCCAAACCTTTCTTTACCAAACAAGGCATTATCATGATTGTAAAGCTCTTAGGACATAAACTCTTAGAAAAAAATCATCTTTGGTCCAAAATTTATAAACAGACAACATTAAGAAAAAAAACAATGTGCACGCGCTCAAGGTTTACATGAGTAAAAAAAAGGGGTAAACATTCAATTGGAGCATTCCTTCTCTTATCATACTAACTGTTCCACTACCACAGCTTTTTGGATCAGCAGTCTTGAAGTATGTCTTTACTATTAAGATTCAGGTATAGACATCATTAGCAATGACAACAAAGCAAGCAATATGGCCAAGCCTGGGATTGACGAAATTTTGTAGCTCAAGCACAATTCTATGTTCATCATACCAGTGCAAAGGACTTCTTCCATCATTATCTGGAACATCTGGATCAGCATTCCGTTTCATGACGATGTGATAAAGGAAAGCTGTCTGGCCATATTGGGCTGCAACATGTGTTGTCTGCAAATAGCTCACCAGTTATTAACGTATCAACACTGAAGCGTGTAACAGAAAAACCTGATCCTATACACAGTTTGAAATACAAATATGAAAAAATGTTCCACAGCTAGAGAACAGAAGTACAAACATGTAATTCTCCAAGCTTTCAGTGATAATCAGTCGGAGTTAAATGTTATGGGCCAAATCATACGACTGTCACTGTAGAGTTACAGGCATCAGCAAGACAACCCCATCAATGATAATTTACACACTATGATATGCACCTTGCCATCACAGACTTATCCTTCCATAAAATGATTCACATGAAAGAGATCTTCTGTACTTAGGCATAAACACATGACAGGTTGAATTACCAAAACATTTGAAGAAAAAACCAGCGGAAGATTGGGAACAACTAGGTGATAAAGATTTTTTTTTTTAAAACTGGTCTATGGTCCACACATTTTGAGGTTCCGGTCTAATTTGGACCATTGAACGTCCTAGCTATGCTAAGGATAAAGTATCCAACTATACTATAAACTGCACCTTACCATCCACAGGCTAAACGATGAAGCAAAAATGATCCATGAATTAAACCCTTCCACGTGAAAGACATCCTCTATACTAAGACATACTGTAGCAATCAGGTGAGCTATTCACGAAAATATAATTAAGTGCTGAATCTACTCAAAGACACTGTACCACATTGACACCACCAAACTGCTACAAGAACTTTCTATCAATATCTAATACAATCTACGATGCTCATCAGTATAATGCTCCTTGGCCTAAGCATCGGAAATCACTAGGACTATACACAGTATATGTAATTAAATACACTCTTCGAGCAGAAAACGTAATCGTAAGTAAAATGATGGTAACACTTGAATACTAGTTCAAATGTTTTGGTAATTCAGTAAAATCTAGCAAATACATCTAATACAGCATGTGCAGTTTCCTATGGTCAAAGTATCACAAATCTCATGTAAAGCTTATGGGCCTGGAATGGCTGTCATAGACTCATAGTTCGAATATCGAAATAAGAAACCAGGAAAAATCGAACAAAGAGGTTGAACCAAATGGCCATGCTCCCTCCTCTTGATTAGTCATAGAATCTGAGCTTAGATACTAGTTCAAATGTTTGGCAAACACATTAAATACAACAAGTGCAGTTTTCTCTCGTCGAAGTATTAAAGCTTAAGGGTCTCAAAAGTGTGTCCTCATTTGCAATAAGCAAAGGCAGACAATAATATTCAAAGGTTGGACCAAATGAAATTGGTCCCTCTTCCTGAACACTCAGATAAGCCAGAAGTTACAATTTGTATAGCTATTATCACTTGCTTAACAACTTCACCAGCAAATAAAGATCTACTCCTATTGCCATATGAAAGATACAGATAGAGAAAGCAAACCTGATATCCGTACATATCGGCGACGTTAACTCGGGCACCCTCTTGCAAGAGAAGTTCAGCAACCTGGATCGCTCCCCGTACTGCACTCCAATGCAAAGCTGTCTGCCCAGTGTGATCAACTGCATTTATATCTCCACCATGCTGTAAATCAACAAAAATAAACAAAACCCAAGCAATGAGCTAAAATTGACCAAACTTCAAAAAGAGAAGTTCTCTCTTCTTTTTGCACACAGACGCAGCAGAAATACAACTCAGGTCCACAACCTAATACTTCAATACCCCCATTTACTACATTGAAATAAACCCATATCACAGGTCCCTTACGCTAGTATCTCAAACTCCCTCAATTAAAAAATAAACGTCATGCTAACCTTGGGCACGGATAATAAGAGTAAATGTATGAAAATGTAGGCTTTGTGGTAGCTAGAGTAAAGGTAAGAATGTGCAAAACTGATTAAAAGAGAAAGAGTTGGGTAAAGTGTGAAGCGAGAGAATGAGAAAGAAATAGTTAGAGAAGGGGTCCATATCGGTCCATATCACATGAGTTATGTAAATAGGATATTTATTTGTGGACTAACCAAAATAGTATATAAGACAATTATTTGTGGAGGAAGGGAGTAGATCACCAACAAAAACGTATGAGTGTCTTAAAAAAGCAAGGGGGAAACAAACCCTCAGCCACATGCTCTTATAGAGCATCGCGAAGAACCAGATTTAGCCACACCAGCGCAGAAGTTCTAATAGAGAAGAAAAGAGGAAGTTTCACAAAATTGAAAAAAATTAATACAGCTTTATACTGCATATGCAATTCACCACATGGCTCCACTAGCTCAATATGAGAATAACATCACAAAAGACCAATTGAACAAACAAAAACAGTTACAAGCACATTTTCGCAAACTCTGAATATGGGATACATCACCATTCATCTGAAATTCACATTCGCTAAATTGATTCCAATCACATTGACCCTTGTGATGACATAGAATGTCTCACCAGCACAATCTCAATATATGTGTTCAATAACAACAAGAAGAAGCCTCCATTAGTCAATCAATTGCATCATTGTATGGATACAATTAAAACCTGCAAAAGGCAGGTGGATTCCCCCTTCCTACCGAAGAAAGGTAAAAAGTCGACATGTCCCCTTATTACTCCGCGAAATCCCAAATAACCTTCCTGATAGTCACAGAAATGTGGAATCTTGAGAGCTGAGATGTTCAATAACAACAAGAAGAAGCCTCCATTAGTCAATCAATTGCATCACTGTATGGATACAACTAAAACCTGCAAAAGGCAGGTGGATTCCCCCTTCCTACCGAAGAAAGGTAAAAAGTCGACATGTCCCCTTATTACTCCGTGAAATCCCAAATAACCTTCCTGATAGTCACAGAAATGTGGAATCTTGAGAGTTGAGATGTACCATTCTCTAAGGACTAAGATACGTCAACCCTCCCCCACACCCAACCCCAACCCCCGAAAGATAGTGTTTGAAGATTAACTATATATTACACACATAATGTTGTACAACTATGTCTTTAGCCAACAAATGCAGACACTGCCACTTAAACCAGCTTGTATCAACCTCCAAACAAGTAATCACATGATTAAACAAAGTTCAATCACATCACATCAGAGAAGACTAACCCATCTTCAATATTGAGCAATTGATCCAATCTCATGTGTTTTTCTCCCAAAAAAGCACCACTATTTAGTAATTAAAGCCGCAAAACGCCCATAAATCTGCCATGAGTACAAAGAATACCCTTGCATTGGACCTTACTATCCATTCAATAAGGTACAATCATCATCCCTAGCCTCATACGTTGCAGAAGAAGCAACACGTAAAGATTCCCTCTAATACATTCCCCCTAATACTCAATCAACGAGCAATGCAGCAATCCGCCTCTATCCCCCACTCACACGTTGAAGCCTCCTTATTTAGTAATTAAAGCCACAAAACGCCCACAAATCTGTCATGAGTACAAAGAATATCCTTGCATTGGACCTTTCCATCCTATCATGTCAATAAAGTGGAATCATATCACCCGTAGCTTCATACGTCGCAGAAAAACCTACCGTAAAGCTTCACTCTATTACATTCCCCCAAATACTCAATTAACGAGTAATGCAGCAATTCGCCTCTATTCCCCACTCAATCATCGAAGCCTCCTTCAACTATATAATCGCAACTAAATTTCGTAAACGACGAATATCATAACATCACCAATTTCCTCAGTTATCATAACATCTAATACTATTCCTCCACACAACTCAACTCAAAGAATTCCTAAAACAAGCAAACAAATATCATTCATAATCACAATAATGAACTCAAACAAACTTCAATCCATTACCTCCTAAGTTACCACAATCAAAATGCAACTAAAAATCAACAATGGAAGTAAATATAAACATACTCTTAAAAATTAAACGTAGAAAATCAAAGAAAATTAAAAACCTCGAGAATGTAACGAGCAGCAGCAGTACGATTGTTCAGAGCAGCCCACTGTAAAGCGAAGTAACCAAGAGCATCAGGTTCAGAAACAGAACAATTTTCTCTCTCCACTAATCTCTCAAGTTTCTCCATATCACCATACGCAGCAGCTGTATAAACATCGTCTTTCAAACTCTCATCATTTTCTCTCTCCACCATTGAAGTTGACGACGACGATGAAGCTGCACCATTCGCGTTCACTGTCATCGATCGATCTCTCGATTGCGCGATTTCTTCTTCTTCTTCAACTACCTCGATTTCCGACGACATTTTTTCCAGCTAAATTTACGAATTTTCAGCTCGAACAAATTGAGGATTTACGTTGATGAAATTGAATTGAATTGAAAATGTGTGATTGTGTAATTGAAGATTGAGGAGTTTTCTAGGGTTTTTCGTAGAGCTAATTCGTGTTGACTGGGGCAACGGTAAATGGAGAGAGAGAGTATGGAGATGGCGATTCCTTCGGGCTGCTGAAAATGAGTTTTGAGGAAAACGATATCATTTATTTTGTTTGGTTTTTTATTTAGGAAAAATTGACAAGAGCAGGTCCAACTATGACCACCCTTCTATAATAGATCCCAACTTTCGATTATTCCACACCAGTCCTAACTTTGGAGGGTCTTTTACGAAAACTGGCAAGGGTGGCCCGACTCCGCTTAACCTGTAAAAAAAAAATTCAACCCCACTCGTTCCTCCTTTTTCGGCTTTCTTTCTCCTTTCCTGCCACAAAACCACCAACCAGCCACCCACACCACCACCTCCAAACCTGCTAGCCACCATCACCCCCTTCCACCTTTACAGCTGGCGCTGGACCACCCTCTCCGCCGGTGCCAAAGCTTCCTCCCCGGCCGCCGACCGTAACCCAGGACCCACAAACCCTCCCCGACCCTCTTTCCCCCCACCTCGACCAACCACCGCACCTCGCTCTCTCTCCTTTGTCAAAACCGAAACCCACCACCCACACCATTTCAGACCCCCAACCTCCAGCCCTCCGATTTCCGATGCGAACCCTCCCCGACCCTCTTTCCCCACCTCGACCAACCGCCGCACCTCCCTCCCTCTCCTCCTCTAACAAAACCGAAACCCACCACCCACACCATTTCCACCACCCATACACCCTAAATTGCAACCGGTTCTTCGCCATTGAATATTAGATTGGAACTCCATGGAAGAGAGAGGGGAGGAAATCGGAGGGCTAGAGGGTGGTGGAAATTGGGGTGGTGGAGATTGGGGAAATCGGGATAGGGGAAAGGGTCGGGGTGGGGGTGGGTCGTTGCGATCTTTGAGTTAGGGTCGACGACGGGGGAAAAGGGTTCGGTTGCGGCGGGAGGATGGGGGAGAGGGAGAGGATGAGGTGGAGGTGGTGGTGGGCGTGGGGTTGCCTGGAGGTGGTGGGGGGTGGGGGTAGAGTCGTAGAGAGAGGGGGGTGGAATTGTTATTGCTGGGTAAAAACATTAGAGGAGTTACGATGGCGGGGGAAGGGGTGGCAGTGGAGGGTAGAGGGTGGCAGAGGTGGCAAGGGTGGTGGTTTCAAATGTTTACCTGTTGTAGCAGGTTAGGTGACCTGCTAGGACCATTAATGTAAAGCATCCCCCAAAGTTGGGACTGGTGTGGAATAATCGAAAGTTGGGATCTATTATGGAAGGGTGGCCATAGTTGGGCCTGCTCTTATCAATTTTTCCTTTTCTTTAATTCAACTACTACTTTCCGAGTTTTCCAGTCAGATATTTTAGTTCTACGAGTGTTATTATCCTATCAAGTAGCCCAGTGGGTCGAAATTTGTTTGATTTTCCTGGTAGTATTCCACTTTAGTAGTTTTCGGATCAGTTTGGTTTTAGGCCCACATATGATATGAGTGAAGGTCGTTTTTAGATTTCTTCAAGGTGTCTCGGTGTCTTGTCCTTGGCGGAACTTGACTTGATTTAATGATATATATTCAATTTTCTGATTTTCACCTAAAAAAAAGTAGTTTTCTTGATTGTAAGTGTATGATTTCCCAAGGTGTATGAATTTTGCTCGAATTTCATATTCATCATACAAAATATTTTATATTATGTGACTTTTAGAATCTTAGAACTAAAAACTAGAAGTGAACATTGATATCAAACAAGCCCTACGCTATCGGATGTCATAGTGATTGTTTGATCAGGTTTTTTTTCATAGAACAAATACTCCATTTCCAATATTAATGGTCATGATTGCATAAGGGGAAGAATATTTGGGATTTCATTATTTTCATAATTTACGTGTCACAATATAAAGATATGGAATGGAAGAAAATAAATGAAGAGCATGTTTTTACTTCTAATTCTTAGTTATTTTAGTAGCTCTTGATGGTTCGATGTCAAAATTGTTTTACCAGTTGGTGTTTGATAACACTAGTGGTTAAATTAGTAAAAGAATTTTAAAAAAAAAAACTAGCTTCAAACGTGAAATCACCAAAGCTATTTTTTCTTTTTATTTTTCTCGCAAATACTTCTCAACCAGTATAAGCTAATTATCTCATCAAACATCACTTTCCAACTTTAGTTGAATTTTCACTTGATCAAACCTCTAAAAACTTCTTCAAAATTTATTGTTGACTACACCCTAAACCTAACTCGTGTTCAAAGTTAATATTAGTATATGAAAAACTTTATAATCAAAATTCATAAACTAATATAATCAAAATTTCAATTTTCCAATACATATCATATTAATTGATTATTTATGCTCTGCTTATCAATCTGGCCAATCACTAATTAAGAAATTCCAGCTAATATATACTTCTACATATTTAGACTTTAATATGGAGATATGTAGTTGATTTTAGTTAAATTATGGGTTGGTTGGTGTGGGTGGATCTGAGCTAATCCACTTTGGGTCGAACCACATATTTATGTTAGCTTTGCACAAATAGAAACAAAGAGGAAGACAAGAAATTATGTCGTCTTCACCCAAACCAGATTGACCTGCAAAAGGTATAAGCTCGTTAGGACCCTTCATCCTATCCACCAAAGAAAAAAGAAAACCATAACATCAATCTCATATATGAGAACTATTTGAAACACGAGGTGAGATAGGATCTGGCACAGAAGATTGAACTTATATAATAATATGGCACATGAATTGAACCAAGCTCTCCATGTTTTAAAATACCTTTTGATTTCTTACCATCTATGCACCTAAGTTATTGAATGTAAGTACTACTACAGCTGGGTAACCAAAAACTAATTGACCTATCTGTTTCCACTTTCTATTAGATGCATTACCACGTTAAATAAAGCTCGTACTATATACAGCAGCAACAGGTCAGAATCTATCTCATCAGTTACCACCATCCATGGCGGAATCAAGCAAGGCTAAATATTCGTTCAGAGCTTCTGCTTCTTTGGTCACATCGATGTCATAATCTGAAAACGCATCTCCTCTATCGAGTTCCTCCACAAGTTCATCTTCCATCTCGAAATCCCGTTCTTCCCCTTCTCCTCGAGAACTTGATGGAGATTCTCTCTCATCAGCACTAGTACTTGATGTACTCTCCTTTACTTCGGAGGTGGAGCTGGGAGTAGGATCAGAACTCGGTATATCATTAACAGCAGCTGGGGCTGGCTGACCTTGTTGTGCGAGCAACTCGTTCAATGCCTCAGCTTTTGTTCCATGGGTGTTAACAGCAGCAAGCACTACAAACCAAAAGGCAAAAATCAATGAAGAAAGTGTGAGAAAGGATCATGCAGAAGGGGCACATTAAAAAAGAGGTTTAAGGAGGACCACACTGGACCAAAAACTCTCAGCTTAGCAAGTTGTACCCTTTGGGGGATAAGAGGAATCCCCAATCCCAAAAACCGCAACTGGTAGGGATCGAATCTGTTCCTCAAGGTCACAATGAATGCCCTACAAACTACACCAGGTACTCATATCCCTTCCCCCTAATAGAAAAAGTACACATATCCCTTTCGTTTGCGAGAGTATAAACTCAGACTTCATTTCACCCAAAATTTATTCATGTCTACCCATGGGACACCAGATTATCGTATCATTCATAAACAAATGAAGGCCAGAGAAAGGGAGAGAGAGATTTCCCAATCGATAACTTGATAATTTCATGGAGCAGACAAGGAACTCCATTAGTAACTTGTTTTGAGGTCTCTTATACTTATTGTTGTGCCTAGGGTCCAAAGGATATAGGCCTCGGTTTTTAGTGGTTGAGATAAAAGGAAAATATTGTTTCATGTATGGTAGAATTTCATATTTAGCGCACATTATCCTATAGCTAAAGACTTTAGAAAATCACAAACAAATTTTCTTCTTTTAAGTCTTATTTTATCATTTTATCAATAGTGTTATTACAAAACCCTTTCAAAGTACAACTAGATAAATCAAAGAGTTTATACTGTTGACTCAATAATAACAAGAACAGAATAAAACAAACGAAAGTTCATGAAAATATCTACAGGATCATCAAAAACTAAAAGCAAATAGGTTAAAAAATTTATCTAAAAGATCAACAGAAACTATTATAACAACAGAAAATATTACCTCTTGTTCTTTCAAAACCCATGGATACAAGTTCCTCAACGGATGAATTTTTATGGTTTTGTTGTCTCTTCCTCTTCTTAGATTCAATATCAAGCTGCAAAAAGAAATAAGGTAAACGAAGTTTTGCTTATACAAAAACTGCAGGCCTGTAGCTAGTTTCAAGATATCAGCAAAGGGATTGTATTGAATGCGACACCAAAGGCCACAAAAGTTACCTGTATCTTAGAATTGAGCTCGGGGTTAGTCAAATCATCCAGAGCCCTTTGAGTGTCATTTTCATGCCTTCGCAGGGCTTCTGCAGCAAGCTCCCTCTCAAACCTGACAGATGAAGCAATTTTTAGCTTTGAAGACAGAAGATGCTTTATAATTACAATAACGAGAATACTATACTTGCACTCTTTACCCCCCTGCTTCATATAATCGTGCATTCTTCTTTATTTTCTGATAAAATTATGAATTTTGAAATTGCATTTCAGCTTTATTTTGGCAATGGGTCAAAACTATAACAAAGCAGATCTAATGAACAGCTAGTAGCCTTTGCTAGGGTTTTCCCATCACCTTCACTATTCTGAGGCAGTTAAGCACAATTGTTCCAGTCCCATATTATCAATAATATTTCAAGAAATAATATTTTCAGATCTCCAATAGGCAAATGACAAATTAGTGAGCTCAAAGCCCCAAACTCCGGCTCACATTTCTGCACCTGTAGAATAAAGTTTGTTAAGAAATGTTGCTTGGGTTCAATTTTTTGGAGAAATTAAAAGGTAGAGAAGACAAAGTGGGTGGGTGAGTGCGGGGACCAACTTCAGAGAAAAGATTTACCAAATAGGGTATGTTGCAACTAAATTGGGACGTCCTAAAATGTGGTAACAGAATTTGGACAGAGGGAGTACTTCACAAGGATGTTTGAATAAAGAGCCCAGGAGAACAATAAATGTCAAAAACTGCAACGGAAAATCACCCATGGCAATGACATAATATAGGCAGGGTAGCCTCAGCAGTAAGCAAGCTTACCCAATGGTCACTAAAACGTCTACCATTTGAAGATCAACAGCTTTCCCAAGGGGTGTCTTTCCGTATTTCTTCTGTTCCCTGCAAGAATTTAAAGCATTAAATGATGAAAATTTTAGAAGCAACAGTATAGAATAGTTAGAATGTGACAGATGCATACTTAATTTCCTTTTGACGCTTGATATCATCTTCCCGCTTCTTTGCCTTCTTTTCTTTCTCCTCCACAAGAAAATTGATAGCAGTTTCAACATCCTGCTCATTCATCTTTAAAGCTCTCTTAGCTTCATATTCCTTGTAACCCATGCTCATTAACAATGATAAGGCTTCATCTGATACTTGAAGCTGAATATTAAGAAAAGAAAAAGAGAAGAAAAAAAACATCATCATTTATAGCAGTAATGCAATCATTCAATGAGGCCAGTCTGATGATTGGAGAAAGATATACGGTGTATATGAATGGTTTAGAGAGCCACACTACAACAAAGACAGTAAAATGAGAATCACTATAAAAATCAAAAAGTTTAATAGCCTCAAAACCCAGCAAATAATAGAGTTCAGCAAATTACTGTTAATCTAATTCTCAAACAATATCCTCAGATAGGAGCAAACTGATTACAATGCTAACCAATCCTCAGACTCAGCCGAAATAATTTTGATAGCAAAGCCAGATACACAGTTACAAGTTTACAACACATAGGAATTCCATATGTGAACCCTACTAATATGAGAACCTGTTGCTTGTTATAGAGAAGCAGTAAAATCTCAATAATAAGAGTCTGTGATGAACTAGCCTACGGTAGAGGGATAATATGGGTAGTGCACTATAATTCAGTTAGAAGTTAGCTTGGAAAATAAGTTAGAGAGTTAGTGAGGAAAAGATGCTATAAATACAACATATTAGGCAGAGACACATCATGCTAAATATTGTTGAGAGATTAGTTTGGTAATTGGTGCAAGCCTCTTAAAAGCTTGTAGTTATCACTTTATTTTCCTGTTTTCCAGAAATTATCAATCAATTATCAGTTTAAGTTCTTAATCTTCCTCTTTTATCTGCTTTAAAGATGTCAGTTCATCACAGAGTGAGCCCAAGTTATTTTTTAAAAAGAGGAAAAAGAAAGCCTTAGCAGATAAAATCTTCTTCAGTACTCTTCCATCTACAAGATATTAACTTCTTAACCATCAAACAGGTTATAAAGTAAATCATTGTTTCATATTTTGGGGAATGATGCATGATTTAGCTCACATAAAGGAGAACCGTACATGAAAATCTAAAAGAATACAAGATAGATCTAACTTTTCCTTACCTTAGAGAATCTTGTTTTGGCAGAAGTCAAAGCTTCTCTTGATTTTTCCAATTTTCCACAGTGAAAAGCTGCCACACCTTCCAAGAGCTCCAACCTCAAATATCTAGGAGAGGAACCACAAAAAAAATGTAAGTTATGTAGCAATTTTCATTTTCATCTTGGAGACGGAGCGAAATAGAAAAAGAAGGATGTAACCTACAATGCAATCTCTGGGCTACTGCTAGCCTGAAGCTGTCTTACACGAGAGGCATTCTTTCCATGGGCACGTTCAATACCTTCTCTAGCTTTTGCAAGACGCTTGCCTGCTACCGCAAGTAAGTTGATGTCACGAAGCATAAAATAGCACCACACCATGTCGATTTGAAGAATTGGAACATTGTCAATACGCTGTGAAATTAAAACAATGAATGAATAAAGCATGCAAATGTATAATGCAAAAGACAGCAAGGAGGACACAGTTAAGTAGATACACTCATATATGCAATGTATATCACGTTAGATACCAGATGAAGGCATAGTTTAGAAATTTGGCAAAAAAAAGGAATGATTGATACCTCTATCAGTTTCGGGTCACAGAGAGAAAAGGCCTCCTGAAAGAACAGGATGGATCTATGTCATAAACATCATATGTAGAAACAAATTTAACTGAAATAGACGTACCTTTATTACACAAAACATTTTCTAATTTACAATCATTGCTTGCAAATAAATGCTGCCACCATGGAATTAAAACTCTCCCGTTCCGTTACAGAACGGCCGTTCTGTAACGGATTTTGGATTTGCCGTTCCGCGAAATCCCGTTACGGAACGCCATAATAAAATCACATACTTCTCGCCGCGTTGTCCGTTCCGTAACGCGAACTCGCCCGCGTTAGAACGTTTTTATTCCCGTTACATCCGTTCTTTTCAAACATTGGCCAAAAATATTTGATGATTTAATTATATAGTTGATGAAACATGATATTCTGATAGATTTGGTTATATTATGTTGTAATAATGCTTAATAACTAAAACAATGCAAATAAGGTTAGAACGTATTAATGTGAATTTTTTTAAAAAATTCACGCCGCGTTGGCCGCGAAACGTTCTATTCCCCCGTTACAAGCCGTTCCCGCGACAACGCGACCGTTCCCGCGTTTTTTTTCCCTGGCTGCCACTAACCTCTCCCATTTCGAGCACCTCTAAAGCATCTTTGAATTGTTGAAATCTCATTAGTTGCTTTCCTTTTGTGTGCAGCATAAGACCCATCATTATTGCTCTGCCAAATATAAACAATATAGTCGATATTCAAAATCTATACCTAAAAGGAAATGAGAGCACTCAAAAGTACATACAATAACTTGCAACAACCAAATACATACCTTTGATCAGTCTCAGAACCCATATTAACCTTCTGTCCTCTTTGATCCTCAAGCTCTATGTTGTAGTCCTCAATTGGCAGTGAGCCATCTGCATGTCTCTTGGCAAGTGCAGCTACAGCCGTCCTGGTACGTTCAAGAAAGAGATACTTGAGCAAGTATTGCTTAATTCAACTAGAGCAAGCAATAACCACCCTCATAAACTAAACACAGAGATTAGATAAATAATAGTACCAAAGCCATATAATCTCAATTCCAAAGACCAAAAACGGCGAACGCCTTAATTCAACAAGAAAAAGACTGCTTCAATAACCACTACTGACCTTCGAATAGTAATTCGGACCCGAATTTAAAACTATCTTATAATCTTATCAAAGCATGAGAAGCAGATCACACTAGGCTCAAGTTTCTTACTCACAAATCACAATTGCTAAACAACACACTTCATAGTCACAATAAGACAAAAAAGGGGGCAGATTGAGTGATTGACTAAATCCAAAAAAAATAGTGAAATTGAAATTCAATCCCTTTATTTACCAAAACAAAACCCTTTCGATTTCATACCATCAAAAAGTATAATTCAATACAAACAGCCTTCAATAGCTTGCTATTCATCAATTCAAAACCTTGGATGATCATTATCACACACACACACAAAAAAACACCCACAAGACCAAAAAAAATCAGGCCAATAAGAACACAAATCAAACATAAAAAGTAAATGTAACTATATAATAAAACAGAGGGAAATTCATCAATCCCTAAAACTTGCATGATCAACAACCCAAAAACATACATGATCAAAATATTTTATAAAAAATCAAAACTTTAGAGGAAATAAATCAAAAACAGTAAAAATTAAAAGCGAGATGAATTAGGGTAAATAGTTTACTTGAGACGACTGAGTCTAGAAGAACGCTGTTCTTCCGCCATTAATTCTTGCTGAAAAGACATACCCTCATCAACATTAACTCTAGAAACCAATATTTTGGCGTTATTTTTAACACCCAGTTCAATCAATTTAAGATTTTGATCACTGTCTTTGAGTAAACGACCTCCATAGATGAGATTGATCGATGATGGAGTGCAATTTGATTGCTTGGCTATCTCTTCTCTTAACATGGGTACTGTCCAATTTTGTAATTCTACTTCTATAACACCTGACCATGTTCCTGCTATTTTGAGTTTCGCAGCCATAGTTGTGGAATTGCAGAGGAAAAAGGTGGGATTGAGAGTTTGGAGACGATGAAGTGTCGTGATAAATTTGAGAGTGAAGGATGGTGTTGGACTTTTAAGAGTTACAGGGAGAGTTGTGTATTTATAATTTTATCTGAAAAAAGTTTGTTTGGAGCAAAATGGAAAAGAGAATAATCGAATTCTTCAATACACGGAATTGAATAGGGCTCGCAAAAGTTGACCCAACTCGACAACTCGACCCGAACCTAATCCGAAATAAACGATTTTTTTTTTTTTTGGTGAACAAGGGATGCATAAATTAATTAAAGAGTCTTACATAGTCTTCCGATAGAAGATTAAAACAGTAACTAGGGGGTGAGGGGATAGTCCTAGTTACATTCATGCTAATTTCATTATAATCCGCCGTCTTGTTCAACCCTCGGTCCACGTGACTAATCCTCAATGCTTGAAATTTCTTGCGCAGCTCCCTGCAATCACATATCAAATTACAATACATGGATGGGGTAGTAACGCCGTCGTTTAAAGCCTCGACCGCCTCCATACAATCCGACAAAACCAATATACATGCAATATTACTCTCTGTCGCCAAAATGAGACCATTTTTAATACTTGCCAACTCAGCCATAAGTGCATTAGGGAAAGACTCCCTCAAGGTATAACCTATTACCCAGTTACCATGATAATCTCTGATAATCCCTGCTAATCCAGCTCCGGAGAGCGGGTCTATATAGGACGCATCTACATTAAGGACTGACCAGAAGGAGGGGATAACCCCCTGAATCAGAGGGGCAGCGCTGCGGGGAAACGACACCGTGTCAATACTCACATTACACCCCCATTCTTTACAGAAAGTACGGGCTAGATAATGGGCTTTATGCAAGATTGTTTGCGGTCTAACGGGATGTTGAGAGTTGAACATAATAAGATTGCGGTTTTTCCAGATTTCAAAGAGGAGGATAGGAAACAAAATCTTCCAAGGGATCCCATCAATCTGATCTTTGGAGCACAAATTTCTTTTTAGCCAATCTTGGGTGAGTTCATTAGGAGGGGGGGTAGCGAAACGACACAAGTCCCAGATTACCGCGGAAGCAGGGCAATCTCTAACGGCGTGGAGGGAGGTCTCAGGGTAAGTTTGACATCTCGGGCAAGTGAGGTCTTGAACGATGGTTCGATTGTACAAGGTTTGGAGAACTGGCAGCCTATCGCGGCCAAGGATCCACATGAAAATTTTAATTTTCGGGCTGGTCTGACTTTTCCACAGCCACCCCAAGGGAGCTGACACATTATGATACCCTAGGATCTGGTTGTAGGCTAATTTGAGGGAGAAACCCTTTGGCTTAACAAAGGAAGAAACCGGTTCATCCTGGTCAAGAGAACAAGGATTGGGCAGAGGGAAGTCATGGATTCTACTCAACACTTCTGCGGGGATTTCCAAGGATGAAGAACATAAGTCCCAGCCCTCGTCCCCTATATAGTCACTCACCTTTGCATCCTCCTCATCGATACCCAAAGGCCCCGAAACTAGCGCCCGAATGGACCCACTCCCTAACCAGTTGTCTTTCCAAAAACTAGTCCCTTTACCATTTTTTAAGATCCACACACTACTATTGGATAAAATGTCCCATATTTTCCCCAGGTTCTGCCATAAAATTGAGCCATTCTTAAACTTGACCACCTTATTTCCATACATGTACTTTGATATAATACACTCTTGAGCCAAACTAGGGTTTCCTTGGGCCAATTTCCAACCTAGCTTTACCAAGTAAGCCTTGTTCATGATCACTTGGCTCCTAATGCCAAGCCCTCCTCGCTCTTTAGGTCTGAAGGTCACATCTTTGGCACAAGATGGATTTTACTTTTTCCCCCCTCATTGCCCCAAAAGAAGTTATTACAAATTCTATCTAAGTCTTGAAGGGTGGACTTGGGAAAGTAGGCTGTTTGCATGTAGTAGGCCGGGATCATAGACAAAGTGGAGTTAATTAGACAAAGCCTCCCTGCCTTAGACAGAAATTTCGTTTTCCACAAGGCCAACTTCTTCCTCACTTTCTCAACAACAAATTGGACTTGGCTCCTACATGGGCGTTTATGGGTGAGAGGCAACCCCAGGTAAAGGCCAAGGTCCTTGTTTTCCTTAACCCTAATGGTTTCTTGGAATAAGTCTCTATGGTCCTCCAGGGTGTTCTTAGAGAAAATGAGACGACTCTTGTCCTCATTTATCTTCTGCCCCGACACATCACAAAAATTCTTTAGAATATCTCTAACAGTGAAGGCAGTTGACTCGTCTACCCGTCCAAATAAGAGAAGATCATCAGCAAAGAGCAAGTGGGATAATGGCACTTTCCCTTTACCTACCCAAAAAGGGGTCCATCTTTTATCCTCACACGCCTTATTTATCATATGAGTTAAGGTTTCAACACAAATATTAAATAAGTAAGGCGACATCGGGTCCCCTTGCCTCAATCCCCGAGTGTGGGTGAAGGAAGCGGTCTTCTTCCCATTAACAAGGATTGAGGAGGAGGCTTTTGAAACACAATCCATGATTAGTTGGATCGAGTGAGCACTGAGTTCGTGGTACATAAGACATTGTCTAATGAACTGCCATTCCATCCTATCATAAGCTTTTTCCAGGTCAATCTTTAGGGCAAACCAACCCGACTTCCCCTTCTTTTTGTTCATTGAATGGAGGATTTCCGAGGCCACTACAAGGTTAATATCCGGACCCCTACCCTTAATGAAACTATTTTGATTCTTAGAAATCCATTGGGGCAAGTGCGGCTTAAGTCTATTCACAAGGACTTTTGTCACGGTCTTGTAAAGGGAGTTACACAGACTAATTGGTCTCAGCTGCTTCACCGTTTTCGGGTTAGTTTGCTTAGGGATGAGACAAATTAGAGCGTGGCAAAGTTCCTCCGGAACTCTACCCTTCACAAACCACTCCTGAATATTTCTGCTAACATCTCTACCCGTGATGTCCCAAGAATTCTGAAAGAAAAGAGTGTGAAAACCATCCGGCCCCGGAGCTTTATAAGGTTTCATAGAGAAAATAGCTGCCCTAATCTCATCCTCGGAAGGGGGAAAAGCCACATCGATGTGCAGTTGGGAGTGGGGGCTAAGCATGACACTATGGCTATTTTCAGTGGTAAAGAGAGAGTGAAAATGATTTAGGATATGGTCACAAATCTCCTCAGGTTTGTCTATCACACATCCGACCGAATTACGCAAACACAAGATTTTACTAGACGCACGTTTAATAATGACCGATCTATGGAAAAAAGCCGTATTTTTATCCCTAGATTTGATCATATCCGCCTTAAATTTTGCAGCCCAAAGCGCCTCCTCCTGCATGAGGATCTGATCAATCTCCCCTTGAACCTCTCTCTCCACCTCTTGATGAAAACTAGACGTAGGGTTCATCTCTAAGTACTTTTGGACTCCTACAAGTCTAGCTAAGGCTCTCTTTTTCCGATTGTAAATATTACCGAAGACATTCGAGTTCCACAAAATAAGCGATTTACTTAAACTCTCAAGGGCAACCTGAATCGGCTGATGGGACTTAGGCCAAGATGTCTCTACATACTCCCGATAACCAGCATGAGATAACCACATGGGTTCAAAACGGAAAGGTTTTTCTCCCCCCTAGCCTCAGTCCGGTTATTTTTTATCACGATAAGGCTATGGTCAGAGGATATCCTCGGGAGATTCCAAAGGGTAGTTTCAGGGTATTGACAAAACCATTTATCATTTCCCCACCCCCTATCTAACCTCTCATAAATGGGATTACTCCTCCTTCTATTAGTCCATGTATATTTTTGTCCATTAAACCCTAGATCAACAAGATTACAGAGATTCATGGTATCCGCATACAAAGTCGCTCTATTTCTAACCAAAGGTCTTTCCCCCAACTTTTCCGATTGATCGATAATCTCATTAAAGTCACCAACAACTAGCCACGGAGACATAACATTGCTGGAAAAATTAATAAGTTCATGCCACAACTCCTTCCTAAAAACAAATTTGGTGCTCGCATATATAGCCGAAATTACAAAAGAATTAGAGTTCAAGATAGGGTAATTTACCTCGACCAAGCCGTGCACCCATTGTGGTCCCCACCCGTGAATGTGGACTGAGATTTTACTCGCATTCCACATCAGGAGGATACCACCCGCATAGCCACGAGGCTCAACCAAAAACCAAGAGTCAAGAGGAAGTTGAGAGACTATTTTTTCCGTGCTTGCACGGCACGCCTGAGTTTCCACGAGGACCACTAAATCGGGGTTGTGTTGGTTCAGTAGCATACGGAAGTTAGGTTTAAATGAGGGCCTAACTATCCTCCTCACATTCCAGTACATCACTGACATCGACCTAGGGAGAAACGACTTCTTTGAGAGATCCTTCATCTCTCCCTCTTCGTAATCCTCCCCCAACTCTTCCATTTCTTGGGTTAGGGGGCATGTCCACCACCTTGTCCTTGGAAACAGTACCAACTCGGAGCTTCGAGGGTTTTTTGACCCTCCTTCCTCTTCCCATTTCACCGAGAATGTCACTTGTTTGGCTACAACCCGACTTTCCACCATTAGGAGAGCATTTGTGTGGAACATCGAGGAGAGTCTCATCGACTGGGCTTGCAGAATAAGAATTACTCTCCAATGGGGTATGAGCGGTTCTGGGTCCAGCCACGGGCCCATGTTCATGAGCAGGTTGCGCTCCTCCATCTCGTCTCCATCCTCTCTCCTCAATAGCCAACGAAGGTGTAACACCACGGTTTTTCGCTAATATTTTATTCGAGTTATTTTCCCTTAATTATTATTTTCTGTTAAAATTATAATATTTTACTTCTTAAAAAAATATTATATATTATACTATTTGTTTTTCAACTTTTAAAATATTATATTTATATAATTTATTTAAATAGAAATTATATACTTTTTATTCTAGTATTTAAATTACGCGTTTGAGTTAGTATTTTTATTTTATCGTTTTAGCGCGCTTGGACCGTCGTAACAATTTTTAAATCGTGGAACTTATACCCCTTGTCCCAAAAATTCAGACTTTTAAAGTATGAGAGGTGACTTTTGGTCCTCTTGTAACCCCCTTTGTAACCCCCCTTTTTAATGTCAATTAAATCCCTTATTACTAGCTAGTGTAACCTCCCTTTTTACTCCTCTTTTCAATCACCTTTGGAGCTGTTTGTAACAGCAAAATTCAGTCACATTTCCTCCCCATTTTATTCGACCATTTGAAGAGAGAAAAAGAATAGAAAAGTTCATCCCGGATTTCCCTGTCACACCTTCACGAAATTGGCTATCACCGGAGATCTAACCGTTGGATTGTTCTAAAATTTGGACAGCATGTTGAGGACATCTGAGTCTTCACTTTGACCGGAGGGATTGTGAATTTGAGCGTTTAATCGTCGGGAATATTGATCGTAATAGAGCAGCACGTAATGAAAATTTCAGTGTTCAAGAAGATGAACGCATATATTTGGAGGTCTTCAAAGGTAACTAACGATTTTCCTAGATCGGTTAGAATTCGTATAGGGATTATATTAGTTTTTGATAATTGAGTTGGGTTAGTATTATGTTAAGTTTTGGGTGGGAATACTTATATGTTGTGTTTGTTTCTTTTGATTTTTATGGAGTGTATCAATATATGATGACGTACTTGTGATTCTTTTGTATTGTCTAAAAGAGTATGTTGGTTGAACCATGAAATCTGTTTAGTTTTGGGGGTTGCTGATCAGGTTGTTTAATTCATAGTCTTCATGTTCTTGTTTAGGTTCATGATTAGTTTGGGTAATATTGTATCTTGTGATGGCAACTAGTGATCTGATCACATGAGTTGAAATTATGGCTGAACTGTTATGTTCTTGCTGTGTTTGTAATATTATGCGAAGTGAGGGATGCTTCAGTGTGTGTCATTATATTATAAGGTATCTACATTTGTAATATCCTTTCTTTTCCTACCTTGCTGTTGCCATGTAGTATAGAGGTAGGATGAGTAGAATATCATGCTATAAGTTATTGTTGCTGTTTTGCGTGAAGGTTGGTGTTGGGTTTGATGACTATTTGTGATAAGTTGTGAAGATTCCGTATCTCTTATACAAGTGACGACTTTGCATCTTGTCTTATCTTTTTGTATGTAAGTAGTCTATACTAATATTTTCTCATAAAGTTATGACTTGGATTTATTTATAAGCTTATTTGATTAATGTGTTTTTTATCATGTTTGATGATTTTGTTTGTTTTAGATATATCTTTACGAGTTGGTATTTATAACATGTTTGTGTCCTTTTGGCATGATAAGATTATTGGTATTTTGGAGACGATGTTACTATTTGTTAGTATTACTAGTATTGTTATTTTATTTATTAAAATTATAATTTTTTTTATTATTAGTATTATTTATTATTATTATTATATTATTATTGTGAGAAGAATTTTATTTAATTTGAAATTCTTGGATTGCGATTCTAGATTTCTGCTGATTTGGTGTAAGGCCTTAAGGGCATCCGCTTGAGTTGATAATGATTTGTTGATGATTTTGAGTATTATTATATTATTATTATTATTTTGTTTGAGAGCAAGATTATCCGGAGGGAGGTAATCCCGAGGTGAAGAACATACAGACCATAGGACGTAATCCTAGGTATACCTTGGTTTTGTTGTCGTCCGAGAGGTCGGTGGGGACGTAATCCTACACCGCATCGGGAGTATGGCCATTCTTAGACACAGGCAGTAGGGAACGTAACCCATAGGGTCATGCCGGAGGTTGTCTGACATTACCATAGGAAGTGGGTTGTCCACTAGCGTTCAGCTCTCTCTCTCAAACTAATTATATTATATTTATTACTTTAAACTTTGATGGTTTATGGTATTGATACTTGAGTTTATATATATAAGTTGTTTATCCGTTTTGTTTATTTTGTTATCTTTACTCTATTTATATTTAAGCATGTTGTATTATCTTTGTTTAAGCGTTTTATTTGATTATCTGAAGTTTACTATTGAGATGTTTTGTGTGATTTAATTATTAAGGCTTTTATAACTCTTATATGGATCCTAATTGGGCTGGGAGAGCTGTTAGTTACTCCCCACTGATTGTGGATGTTTGTTGATATATTTTGCAGGTGATTATTTCGTGTTATGGGAAATGGAGAGAAATGTTATTTAGGATTTTTGAGACATCTTATTTTATATTTACTTTATGTATTGGGTTTATGAGGTTGTTTTACCTCTTTATGGTTATTTTGAGTTAATTCATCTGGGTTTTATTTTCTTTAGTTTATATTTAACCCTTATTTAGAGTGACATTTCCGTCAGACGATATTTCCGCTATCGTCATTTCTTTAATAGAATGCTCTATTTTGTTTATATTATGTTTATAAAATGACGGAGTGTTACAGAAGGAATAGCCACATTACCGTAGGAATTGTTACCGCATGTTGTAGTTGGGGAATGTGAGCATGAGGGTAAAGCTCTCCGTTGGCTACCATCTGAAGATTGTTCTTCAATTCTACCGATGCTTTTGAGGGGTGCATCATCAGTTTTTTCACTTCCAACCAAGATATGTCTGTGAATGTCAGTTCTCCCTCCTCCTGAATAATGAAGTCCGTGAACCCCGGGTTCATCTCGGGGATAAGCGGAAGGGACAGTCGGGAGACATGGACTGGCTCCGAGTACTTGAGTAGCTGCACTCGCGGGGGGATGGGGATTTTTGTGAGGGAGAGGCTTGAGGATGGTGATGTTGGTGGGGGTGATGATGGCGGGGGATGAGGGAGTGATCACTTCTTGGGCGACCATCATTTTCCTTGAAGGTCGGGAATAAGGGGGGGAGAACTTTGATGATCAAAATGTGTGGGTTGGGGGGTTTTTGTTTAGAGAGTTGGGGGTTTTAGGGGGAGATAAATCAGCTAGAGATTGGGACTCTTCACTCTCAGAAGAAGTAATCTCTCTCTCCTTTCCCATCAAGCCACGTTTCGAGGCATCATTGGAGAGGGACTGCTGTTCAACAGGCAAAAGCATGGCAGGGCTATCTCCCTGCAAAATGGAAAAAGAATTGGAAGTGAAAGATTTTCCAGGATTTTTCGGAGCAGACTTCACCGACTCTTTGTGTTCCCCTTTATCCAACCTCCCTTCCTTAAGGGAAAAGTCTTGACTTTTCTTAGGGGTCCACCTCGTATCCACTTGTTGGGCTTTAGCTAAGTTAGGAATGTTCCTTGGCTTTCCTTTTCTGGCTCTGGGCTCTTCCCACTGTTCCTCCTTCCCTTCTACTGAGATTTGTTTCAAATTTGAGGAGTTGCCGACATTCTTACAAGCGTTGGCATGGTGTCCAAACTTTTGGCACCTTTGACAATACCATGGTCCATTCGAATAAACAAGTTCTTGGAAGGTTTTTCCCAGCCACACTCCCTTTGGGGGTGTTTGAGATTTTTCCACCAAGATGCAAATACTGGCAAAACGGTGCTGGTCTCCTTCCAAAGAATGTGTATCAATTTTTAACGTTTGACCGATTTTATTTCCAATGCTCTCCAGAATATCCCTTCGGAAAAATTCAAGTGACAACTCCGGGAGATGAACCCACACTGGATTTCGGGTCTCCTTCACCTACGATGGTTTGAACCCCGGTTCCCAGCCTTGAACCCACAGAGGAGCTCCACCAACCATCCACGGCCCTCCTGCTAACGTGTGGTTTCTCTGGGTAATGGATTCGCAGGGAATAGTATAGAAACCTTTGCCCAAACCAAGCAGATGGGGTGGTTTTTGCCACTTCCACACCTTACTTAATTCCTTAGATAAGAACTCTTTGGAGACAGATCTTCCCAAAGCTTTACAAATAATTGCAATTTCCCACGGTTTACTAATCTCTTCGTACTTTTTCTGTGAAATTGGGATGAAGATATGATCTTCCATCCCACTTGAGGGGGGGGGGGTTTCCGAGAAGGGAAAACATAGCTTTTCAAGGGGGGTGAAACCTCCTCCACCATAACCTTTTCTCCGGGAAAAACAGGGGCTTGGAGAGCCTCTTTGAAAGATAGCAGGGTATCTCGGTCGGGGTCAGGGGGTTTTGGGGGGGGCGAAAAAATCTCATCATCTTCTTCCTCTTGACTCTTGAGAGACGGCTTGCCATCGGGGCCCTGCTGGCCAAGGGCGACGCTTGGAGGAGGGAGGATTTGTGCCGTGAGGGCGGTAAGGGAGGGTTGGGGTAAACTTTTTGGAGCTTCTCTTTCTTCTTTCTCTCTCATTCTCTTGCTACTCTTTTTCTTCCGAAATAAACGATTTGGGCTGGGATAATTTACCCATTTAAGTAAATGGGTTGACATGATTAACCCATTTAATTAAACGGGTTAGGTTCAGATTGACATTTTCAACCCGAAATGACCTGTTTGATATACATGTAGAAAATTTTCGAAAAAATATATTGATAAATCTAAAATTTGATTAAAAAAGTAAAATATCGTTAAAATTGGTTATAATTATTCTAAGAAACTCTAAACATGCATACTTTCAATAGTTAACTTGCTCATTTAGCTTTTTAAGAAAATAATTATTTTTTAATATAATAATAATTATGATTAAATGGGTTAAACGGGTTACATGGGTACCCCGTTTATTAAATTGGTCGGGTTAGGGTTGAGTATTTCAACCTGTTTATTAAATGGGTTAAATTTGGGTTGAGGGATTTTTGACCCATTTATTATCGATCCAAACACGAACCCGACCTGATTGCCAGCCCTAGAATTGAATTTAGGTGAATTTGGAAAAATTGTCTTTTATATGAACCCAGTAGTACGTTGACTTAGGTTTTCGACGTAGAGTCAGTTTATCTCATGTTATTTTCAATCCTTGTAAGAAAAAATGAGTTGAGATCAGGACAGATGAGGGGCGTGTTCGGCAACAATAGCTGTGGTAGTAGCTTTTAGCTGTCAGAGTAGCTGTTAGCTGTGCTGGTAGCTGTTAGTGGTTGGTGTGTAGCTGTTAGCTGTTAGTTGTCCAAGCAGCGGTATAAGATATTGATGTTCGGTAAAAGAAGTTGTCAAAGTAGTTGTTAACAAATAATTAATTAAAAACTCAAACAAAACTTTAATATATAATATGCACCACTAAACGCTATCCCAAAAGCTGCAAATTGGAGTTTTTCACAAACACTACTAAAACACTACTTATAGCACTAAAATCTATTTACACCACTAACTTACCAAACACTACTATATTTTTTATTAGTGTTTTGACCTAGTCAAGACACTAAAAGTTCCTTAGGGCCTCTTCTATTCGGCATAAAACAACTGAACTGAACTGAATTGAATTGAACTAAACTGATGAACTGATTGCAACTGAAGTGATGAACTAATTGTAACTGAACTGAACTGATCTGAATTGAACTGAACTGAACTGAACTGAACTGAATTGAATTAAATTATAACTAATAGTAATGATAATAATTTAGCTATCATTAATTAATAAATATAAATTAATAAATAAATAATAGTAATAACAATATTAATATAATATAATATAATATAATATAATAAACATTAATTGATGATAATAATAGTGTAATGCCCCCAAATTACTCACTTTTAAATAAATAATTTAGTAAATAATATTTGAGTAATTTAGGAGAATTACCGCCACGTGACTAACACGCTTTCGGCAACCAACTAGTAGCTAACTAAATAACTTGCAGCGGAAGACTTTAACCAAAAATAATAAACTTCTTTATTAATAAAAGTAAATATTGTCTCAAACTCCAAAATAAATAAAACACCCTAATCTAGGTGAAGATCCCCTTTCTAGTTTGCTCCCATGCACATCCAAAATTCACCTGCAAATCTGCTTACTAAAAAGGTAAACAGGGCAAAGTCAAATAGGAAAAAGGAAATACGCGTAAGTATAAAACTGAGTACGAAATGTACTAGATAAGTAACACATTTGTTAGTTCGTAATAATTTACATTTCGAACAGTGCATCACTAATAATTCAAGAATAACATTTTAAGAATAAACTATTTCCAAAAACTTTAACTAATAATTCAAGAATAACCTTTAAGAACAAACTCTTTCCAGATAACTGGGATTAAAAATAATCTTGAAAACAATTCCTTTTCTTCTCTCTCCTTCCTTTTCCTAAGTGTGCACACCCCCAAGCTAGTCATCCCATCACGGATCTATATCAAGGGGTAACAATAATTGCCAATAAGTGGACTTTAAAGCATGAACCCTTCTTGATGTTAATCAAGCGGTAATAATAATAATATGACTTGTAAGTCATGAATAAACCTCCTTTTCTCATAAACAACTTTTTGAACATTCAAAGTTCGTAAAAATCAATCAACCTTTCCTTGTAAAACTAATTTAATTTTCCAAAAAGGATAACAAAACTTCTATATAAAAATGATTGATAAAATCACTCCTTCTTTTCACTTCCAAGAGTGAATAATAAAATATCGTAACCATTTTAAACCAAATTTCTAAATCAATCCAACCATTAAATCAATAAACAACTTTATCACATAAACCACATTTCAAAAGATCTAGCTACATAACGTACCTTGATCTTGCACAAAGAGTATACTAGTATTTTAACTTATTCTTATGCTTGAGCTTTCTCATAACTTACCAATAAGTAACTTATCACATGAACTTAATCGTGAATTTAAACATGAATGGCCTATCATGAGCATAATATTATTGAGTAAGAAACATGGAAATCTTTTTCTTAACCCAAAGAAAGTTGGAACTTGAATAAGAAATGTAAAACTAGAATAGATAAGAAGAGAAGGAAGAACCTTGAAGTAAGAGAGTATGGATTCTTCAAAGTTTTTGTGTGGAAAAGATGGCTTAAGGTATGGGGTATTTATAGGAGTATAATAGGTAGTACTTAATTTCCAAAATTAAATAGTTTGTAACCTTCACCATAAATTAAGAGATTAAACCAAGATTTGTAACCTCCATCATAAATTTGGAAGTTTTAGGAAAACGAAACTCCCCCATTTACTATGAAATCCCGTCAAAAAAAATGGCTCAAAATTTTTTTTTTTCCAAAATTCATTTTCAGTTTTTTTTTGAAAACTTATTTAATAAAATAATGACTAGGATTTAAAACCAAAATCTTAACAAATCCAATTTTGGCGCCATCTCCCGCCAAAATAATTTAATAACAAGTAAAATTACTAAAATACTCTTTGCTTAAAATATTTATTTTAGAAAATAAATATTTAATTATTTAAATAAATACTCAAAAATATGGGGTATTACAAATAGTTTTTAATGATATAATATGTTAATATTTAATAATGATAATAATAATAATAATAGTATTAGTTAATTAATAATAAATTCATAATAATAAGTTATTAAATAAAATAATAATAAGTTATTAAATAATAATAATAAATTATTAAATAATAATAATATTAACTAGTAATAATAATAAACTATTGAATAATAATAATAATAAATAAGAATTAGCAATGACAAATATTATTAAAATGTGTACTTCTTTGCCTTAAATTAATATTAATAATAGTAATAGTAATATTAATAGTAATAGTAGTAGTAGTAGTAGTAGTAGTAGTAATAATAATAATAATAATAATAATAATAATAATAATAATAATAATAATAATAATAATAATAATAATAATAATAATTGATAGGCGTGTCGCGCACCTAACAAAACTAATTCCTAACTAACCTCCTAACTATGTAGCAGGGCAAGTCAAGGTCGAATCCACCGAGACAAATGGTATCAAACACTAGATATCTTGACTCAATTTAACTAAATAAGTGACAAATGATGGTGGAAGATATGTTAAACTAAAATTAACACTAAACTATAGCAACTAGCAATAACACACGATGTAAAATCAATCAATAGAAGCACCTAGAATTAAGTATCCCCACTAGCACGAATAATACATGAATAATTCCCATCCCAATAAACATAATCAATAATCCAAAAGGAGTAATGCACCCTAAAAATACCAAAGACCTCTCCCGAGTACCTATGGCTACTCTAAACAAGCAATCAAACCTATTCCCATGGAATCATGCAAGAAAGAGACATTAAGCATGGCATCACAAATAAATTCCTAGTAATCCTATCTATTTATTCCCATAGAGATATTCATACTCTTGATTAAATCAACAAATCCATCTAGATTCAATTCCCATTGAAAACAAGACATAAGGAATCAATTCAAAATCACCTATCCCTAGTATGATAATGAAAATAAGCACAATTCAATCAAACAAGAACAATTAATCACATCAAATTGGAATTATGGGAGGGATTCATGCATTAATCATTGCTAGGGTTCAACTTAACCCTAGATTATAGAACTACTCACTCATAATTGAAATAACAAAGCAATTAATAAATAAATTAAAAGACATAACAATAAAGGAAGAGAAGAAAGTAGAAAAACTTATTCTTTACTTGAATGAATCAATCCAAAGTAGTCAACTTGTAGTAATCAAGGTTCAATAATGGAGTTTCTCTCCAAAAGCTCTCTAAAAACTAATACTCTCTTTTCTAATAATGAAAAACTGCTCAAAAGTCTGTTTAATAAAACCTAATATTGCCTACATAAACTAGAAAAGGAAATAATCAAAAGTCGCGAAATTCTGACGAGTAGCAGTATGCACGGGCAAGCAGGATCTTGCACGGGCGTGCAGCATGGTGCACGGGCAAGCAGAATCCTGCTTGGGCGTGCACACGAAACAGAAGGTTTTTGGTGTTTTGGTTTACAATAGTGCACGGGCAAGCGGAATCTCACTTGGGCATGCGCCTTGGTGCGTGGGCAAGCGAGATTCTGCTTGGGCGTGCGCCTTGGTGCGTGAGCAAGCGAGATTATGCTTGGTCCCGCAAAGAAAGTATTCTTCAATATCATCATTCTTTCAACCCCAAAGCACTCAAACTCATCTTCTCGCATCCGGAAACCGCCAAGTAGACCATCTACGAACCATATTAGCTTCTCTTAGTCACAATCGGCCTCAAGAACCTGAAAATCACATAAAAAAGCCGAAAGTATCTCGAAATAACACAATGGTTCAAAAGAATGCTCAAATCATGTAATTCGATCTAAGATGCACTAAAAACTTCATGAAAATGAGACTTAATACCTACCTATATGCAACTAAAAACCGACTTATCAAACTCCCCCAAGCCAAACTAATGCTTGTCCTCAAGCATTCCAACATGAAACATAGGGAAAAGTAAGACAAAAACTCTTCAAGCACACACACAACAAGGTTTTCAAATCAATCTTCAATGTGAAAATGGAACCATGAAGGGAATAAACACAAAACTATTCAATCCAAGTCCTAGATCTCATAATTGTGACTTGACAACCAATATTACCACTTTGCTCCCCCAAACTTGCCTTGACCATACATGATAACCCTCACTCTAGTCGTGCACACAACACTCATGTGTATAAAAGGGTCAAATAATCGCTCAAGGCTCCATTCCATTGATTATATCCTACCATAAGCTTGCACATCTTCTCACTCTCCACCGCTACGGGACTACGTTATATGCGAAGAATCATGAGGGCTTATATGGTTTGTAATGAAGGCTTAAGGTATGGGTGTGGAAAGTTCTAGAAAAGTGGTGCTCAAAGGGGAAAGTGAAGCTTTTTTTTTTCTTTTTTTTTTCAAACACCTTTGACAACAATTACTAAACTCCAAACGCACACATTTTAATTTCACTTCATTTCTTTTCTCATTAACTAATTCATAACTCCTCAACTATAAACTCCAATTTCCTTTTATTACGCACTAAAGACATAATTCACAATCTTTTTTTTTTTCTTTTTTGTTCTCTTTTTTTTCAATAAAGGATTTAACAAATCATCTACAAGAGGAAACAATAATAGGAGTTTCAACGAAAGTAACTATGAGGAGGTGAACCCAACACAATCAAACACCACAAAATATATCCAATGTCACACTTAACTTCATCAACATAGCTTCACAATCCCCAAGGTAGGATAAGGTAAAGGGTTACAGATGTAGTTAATCAAAAGAAACAGGCTAGGCTCAAAGGGGTAACAAAAAGGGAGTAATCAATGTAGGTGGCATTTGGCCATGTAGCTCAGAAACAACAATTGCCTCAATCATATTCAATGCATAAACAAGTCAATGCGGTCTCGAGGAGTATCAATGCAAGTTCTAGAGAATAATAACCAAGGAAGAGCATCACACATGAAAAGAAAGACTAAAAAGATATTAGTCCATTAGGCTCAAATAACCTCACTAGGTAGATTTTTGGCTAACAAATATAGTCAAGTCTCCCTTGGGAGGATCAAACCGTCTTACCACAAACCATTCAAATCACAACGAGCAAGGAGAGATCAAAAATAGTTCAGAGTTATTCAAATCATGCTTAGACTTCACATAGAGATGAGCATAGAACCAAGCTTAGTGTGTACTATCAGCAGAGATCAATCCTAAATGCAACCTAAAATGCAACTTAATAATGAAACTATATGCGAGAACGGGGAATAAATAAAAAATGCCTAAATGATGAATATGTACAGATGATGTGGTAAATCCCTCCCCCAAACTAGCATGTCACAATGTCCGCAATGTGACAAAGGTAAAGAGTAGACACAAAGAAAGGGCGGGGTACTCATAAATCCTCACTAAGGAGGGGAGAAGAAGGGTTTGGGAACCCCGGTGACCGCATCCAAGTATTGAAATTTTCCAAGATTGTAAATATGGATGACAAGTTCTTCTTTATAATGCATTGCTTTCTCGCCTTAATCTCGATGGCTCGAATGTTGGATTTTTGCAAGTGATCTGTCAATTGACGCAGAAGAAGGAGTGCTAGATATAATCGAGGTATCCTCATTGAGAACATCCACTCTCTCAATAATTTCTCCCATAGATGGAGAAGCCATGGAGTTTGTGAGTGTGTACTCCATCTTCTCATCACCTATTTCAAAGGTGATTTTTCCCTTTTTCATATCAATTATAGCTTCAGCAGTGGCCAAAAAGAGTCTCCCAAGAATAATAGGAACGTTTACATCTTCTTCCATTTCCATAACAACAAAATCACATGGAATGAAAAATTTTCCGACTCTAAGAGGAACATATTCAAGGATGCCAAGGGGGAACTTGGCTTCTATCTCGCTAGTTGTAAGGAGATGCGTGTGGGTTTCGGTTCACCCATATTAAGCTTCTTGCGATTGACAAGGGCATGAGACTGACACTTTCCCCAAGATCACATAAGGCATTCTTGATTTCAATATCACCAAGCTTAACAGGAATAGAATAACTGCATGGATCTCCTAGCTTCTTTGGAAGCTTGTTCTGCAATATAGCACTACACTCAGCTGTTAGTGAAACAGTGACATTCTCTTCAATTTTTCTCTTATTGGAAAGCATGTCTTTCAAAAACTTAGCATAAGAAGGCATCTCCGAGATAGCATCCAAGAAAGGGATGTTAATGTGCAACTTCTTCAAAATATCAAGGAACTTCCCATACTTCTTCTCTAGCTTTGCTTGTGCCAATCTTTGAGGGAATGGAACAAGGTGGCTTGTATGGTGTAATAGGTATGACAACGGGTTCCTTTTTCTCGCCTCCTTAGCTTCCTCTTCCAACACTTTTTCGTCTTGATCTTCTTCACTCGGCTTTTTGGACTCTTCTGCACTATTCCTTTGGTCATTCACCTTCCTACAGGGATCTTGCAATTCTCTACCACTTCTCAATGAGATAGCATGGATATACCCCTTTGGGTTTGGTTCGGTTTGTCTCGGAAGTTGGCTCCGAAGGTTTTGAGAGGTGACCCGATTTGTTGAGCAAGTAGGGTCATCCGATTCTCCATCATTTTATTATGAGCATGAATTTGTTGAAGGGAGTTCTTTGAAGAAGTCATTACGCTTCGCTTGATATTCAATTTGTTTTGCACGAGAAGAAGCTAAATTCTCTATGATGGTTTCAAGGTTGGATGTTGAGCATGAGGAGGAGGAGTTGAATGGTGGTCTTTGTTGGAAGCCGAGTGGTTGGGAGTAGTTGGTGTGTGGAGGTTGAGGTTGGTTATTTTTATAGGAGAAATTGGGATGATTCTTCCAACCTTGGTTATATGTGTTTGAGTATGGGTTGTTTTGTGGTCTTGTGTTTGTGTTTAGGAGGGCATTGGCTTGCTCAGATTTCATGCCCATGGTGTTGTATTGACACTCATTCAATGAGTGACCCCGCACTTCACAAATCTCACAAATAGGTGCTATTGGTCCGCTACTCAATTGATCAACCTTGGCGCCAAAACACGCACGGTGTTAGTCAAAGTAGCAATAGCATCAACCTCATACTTACCTCCCATTTTAGGGGCTCCACGAGACACACTCCGAGTCATTCAAATAGTTGTTGGCGGCCATATCATCCAACAATGTCTTAGCAACTTCCGGAGTTTTAGCCATGAAAGTACCGCCAGATGCGGCATCAATAGAACTTCTAACCTCATGCTTCAAACCATTGTAGAATGTCTGAATCAATAACCACTCAGGAATGCCATGGTGTGGGCATTATCTTTCCAAAGCCTTGTACCTCTGCCATGCCTCATAGAGAGACTCCAATTCGTGTTGTTGAAAACCAAATATTTCATTTCTGAACTTTGAAGTTCTCATAGGAGGGAAGAATTTGTAGAGAAAGGCCTTCTTCAGTTCTGGCCATGTGGCGATCTTTCTCACTTCTTCTTCTTTTAACCATTCCTTTGCTTCGTCCCTGAGAGAAAAAGGAAAAGCACAATATCGAATCAGATCATCAGAAACATTTGTTAGTTTCAAAGTATTACACTTCTCTAGAAAGCTAGCCAAATGATCAGTAGGGCTCTCTTTTGGTGTTCCCGCATAAGAGTCCTGTGAAATAAACTGAATAAATTGTGGCTTAAGCTCGAAGTGTGTTGCATTGGTGGTTGGCCTGGTGATGGTGGTGGTGGTCTCATCGGGCATATCATATTCCCGTAGAGACTTTGGTGGTGTTTCATCTCCCATTGTTGATCTTTGTTGTTGTCTTCTTCGTTGACCTCCTAATCTCATTGCTGTAGCTTCAATCTCGCGATCAAGAGTAGCTAGATCTTCTGGACCCTTGCTACGAGTGCGCATGCAACAAAGAAGACTGAAAGAAAAGAGATCAAACAACAAACAGAGTAACAATAATCGAACAAAAATAAGTTTAGCTAACTAAATCAAAGATAAACTAATCTAATACCGTTAGTCCCCGGCAACGGCGCCAAAATTTGATAGGCGTGTCGCGCACCTAACAAAAGTAATTCCTAACTAACCTCCTAACTATGTAGCAGGGCAAGTCAAGGTCGAATCCACAGAGACAAACGGTATCAAACACTAGATATCTTGACTCAATTTAACTAAATAAGTGACAAATGATGGTGGAAGATATGTTAAACTAAAATTAACACTAAACTATAGCAACTAGCAATAACACACGATGTAAAATCAATCAATAGAAGCACCTAGAATTAAGTATCCCCACTAGCACGAATAATACATGAATAATTCCCATCCCAATAAACATAATCAATAATCCAAAAGGAGTAATGCACCCTAAAAATACCAAAGACCTCTCCCGAGTACCTATGGCTACTCTAAACAAGCAATCAAACCTATTCCCATGGAATCATGCAAGAAAGAGACATTAAGCATGGCATCACAAATAAATTCCTAGTAATCCTATCTACTTATTCCCATAGAGATATTCATACTCTTGATTAAATCAACAAATCCATCTAGATTCAATTCCCATTGAAAACAAGACATAAGGAATCAATTCAAAATCACCTATCCCTAGTATGATAATGAAAATAAGCACAATTCAATCAAACAAGAACAATTAATCACATCAAATTGGAATTATGGGAGGGATTCATGCATTAATCATTGCTAGGGTTCAACTTAACCCTAGATTATAGAACTACTCACTCATAATTGAAATAACAAAGCAATTAATAAATAAATTAAAAGACATAACAATAAAGGCAGAGAAGAAAGTAGAAAAACTTATTCTTTACTTGAATGAATCAATCCAAAGTAGCCAACTTGTAGTAATCAAGGTTCAATAATGGAGTTTCTCTCCAAAAGCTCTCTAAAATCTAATACTCTCTTTTCTAATAATGAAAAACTGCTCAAAAGTCTGTTTAATAAAACCTAATATCGCCTACATAAACTAGAAAAGGAAATAATTAAAAGTCGTGAAATTCTGACGAGTAGCAGTGTGCACGGGCAAGCAGAATCCTGCTTGGGCGTGCACACGAAACAGAAGGTTTTTGGTGTTTTGGTTTACAATAGTGCACGGGCAAGCGGAATCTCGCTTGGGCGTGCGCCTTGGTGCGTGGGCAAGCGAGATTCTGCTTGGTCCCGCAAAGAAAGTATTCTTCAATATCATCATTCTTTCACCCCCAAAGCACTCAAACTCATCTTCTCGCATCCGGAAACCGCCAAGTAGACCATCTACGAACCATATTAGCTTCTCTTAGTCACAATCGGTCTCAAGAACCTGAAAATCACATAAAAGAGCCGAAAGTATCTCGAAATAACACAATGGTTCAAAAGAATGCTCAAATCATGCAATTCGATCTAAGATGCACTAAAAACTTCATGAAAATGAGACTTAATATCTACCTATATGCAACTAAAAACCGACTTATCAATAATCGTAATTGTAATAATAGTAATAATGATTATCATTGTTATATTATCAGAGAAATAAATTAGGAACTGAACTGAAATGAATTGATTGCAACTGAACTGAAAATAAGTTGGGGAGAACAGGCCCTTAGAAAGCTTGTGCCGAACACGCCCGAGGTCTGATAAGTTCACATAAGTAAAAATAAGGTTTGAATAGGAGTGAGCAAAACAAAAGGGGGTATTTAGTTCTGGACCCAACGGTCCCGACCTGGCACTTGTTTCATTAGGAGCGGGTCGGGGTCTGAAAACAAGGACCCCATTATTACCCGGATAGAATTTTTGGATCCAGTGTGCATTGAGTACCCAATAGAACCGTTTGTGGGTTCAGGTACCCAGTGAAATCTGGACTAGATCAGTAGGGTACCCGTTAACGGGATTGGTTTTTCCTTTTTTTGCTCACTTTTAATATAATGCCAACACCTCAAGTCCATAGTTAATAAAAAACATGTTATCTTATATTGAAGTTCTTTTTTAATAGGAATTTATTAAGGCTAAATCAAGATTTTTTTTGGGCTAAATAAAGTAAACATTAACTTACAAAAATATAAGCCAAAGTGAACTAGGTACCCTGTTAAGGAACTGGTTTCGGTGTTGCTTTTCGAAAATTTTGGACCCGGTTTGGCTGGTTTCAATTCTATTTCCAAAATCTCGAAACTAGTTAGGTCTGGGTCTGGCTCCTGTTCCAACTTCTTTGACCGTGTACCTCCTAGTTTGATATACTCATAAATAAGTTGTGCTATAGCGACAATAAGTTGTGCTAGTGTGACACACTCATCCCTAGGTGTGGTGTTATGAGATTATAATGGTCCTCTTATTGGTGGTAATGAGATGTTTGAAGGTGGATTGTGATGCTAATATGGCAGAGGCCAAAATGGCCGATTTTGGTTTGCAGGTGGCTCAAAGGTTTGGCTACTCAGATATTATTCTTGAATGCGATGCTCAAAGTGTGGTGAAGTCGGTGAAACAAGGAGTTCAAGGTCATGACTCTCCTATGTATTTAGGGCTTGTTCGGCGTAAGCTTTTGAGGTAACTTTTAGTGTTTTGATTTAGTCAAAATACTAGTTATAAAAATATATTAGTGTTCGGCTATGCAAAGTGGCTTTCGCTATAGTGGTTAGTGGTTAGACTAGCTTTTGGCAAGCGTTTGCCAAATGTTAGAATTTTTAACGTTTGAAGATCCAAGACTAGCGTTGGAACAATTCATCAACAGTTCTTGTAAAACACCATAGTTGGAAAATATTATTTTCATTTAAATATTGGGCACTTATAGCAAATAGGAAGGAAGGAACAAGACATTGGACGAGCCATGGCCCATGAAGAAATAAGAAATTTTATTTTCCACTGATACATGTCATCAGGCTCTTCATCATCAGTGGAGAATGTAGATCAATAGTGTATCTCAAAATTAATTATTTTATATCACATACTTTATATTTATGTTTATATGTGACAAATAATAATACACATCATTTAGATAAATTATTATGAGGACATTTTTAACTTCTATAAATTGTACATATTTATATGACATATACTAATAGTCTCATACTCCTACTACTGATTTATTTTTGAGAAAAAAAATAATGCATTATAAAATAAACATTGAATTTAACCCTATGGAGTAATATATTAATCAATATATTGAAATTAATATCATAACTAAAATGTGTTATTTTGGTCTTTTTTATAATGCCAACAACTACTTTTACCAAACACCTGTATTTTTAACCGCAATTGTCATAGCTAACCTCTAACGGTTGCTAAGAGCAACTCCAATGGTAGGTTTTTTGGACTTGCTTGCAATATATAAAAAAAATGAGCATGTTGCTCAACCATTAAATTGGAGTAGAGTTTAGTATGTCTACTGAGAAGCGATGTTCTTTGGCCAAGCAGGTTCTTTGGCTACAAAAAGTGAATTGGCTTCATATTTGAAAAAGCAGAAAGTGATGTTCACTGCCATTTACATTGGTGCGTGACTTTCAATCAAAAAGCAAAGAAAAGTTGTGGTATTCCTTATTAATAGTGGGTCTTTGCATCTGATGAAGATTTTATTTGCAACGTAATCAGTTAAATACAACGGTAAAAAATACTAAACTCTACACAACTTTGCAAATAAATTTGTTTTTCTAATACTTTGTAAAAAATACTAAACTCTACACAACTTTGCAAACTCTACAACTGGGTCTTTCTTATTGTAAAAAAAAAAAAAATTGTTTTAATAATTAATATTGTGACCAGTATAATATTGTAATAAAATGTTCACCAATAATATCAATAGTGGAGAATAACTAATCATATAATTATCAAAGTGTATATTGAATAATAAAAAAGTATAAAAATATAATTGATTGACATATGGGACCCATACAAGCAACAAGGTGTTGTAGCTTACCATTGGGAGACTATGTAGCTAGAAAACAATGTTGCTTGAAAAGATGACGTGGCAAGTCAAGCTACAAGGTGTTGTAGCTTACCATTGGAGTTGCTCTTAGACACCTAACAACTACTCCAACAATAAACAACTACTTCAACAACTAACCTCTACTATTGTTGCCACACAAAGGACAAGTAAGATTGTAGCTCGCTTGATGGCATCGTGAGACATAACATATCATAATAATAAAATTGTAAAACTTGACTCATTTCCATAAAACTAATGCGCTTTGGTGAATCTTAATTTAATATTGGAAACCTAAAAAATATAGGAAAAATTGACAGAAATAATCCCAACTATAACCGGTCCGCTCAAAATAATCCCAACTTTGGGTTATTCTGGAATAATCCAAACTATTTGGAGTACCTTCCCAAAATAATCCAAACTTTTATTTTTTCGCTTCAATGATCCCTTTTGGCTATTATATATAGGATAATTACAAGTTTGGATTATTTTCGAAAATACTCCCAATAGTTTTGAATTATTCTGAATCAACCCATATGGATTTATTTTGGCGAATGAAGCATGATAATCGGATTATTGTCAAATTTTTCCAAAAATATAAAGTCGCTCAATTTTTCTAAAAAACCTCAAAGATAGTCATAGGTAACTGCAAATCTCAAAAAAAAAAAAAAACCCAAAATGCACAAAAAAAAAAGTCAAAAACCTTTACTCCACTTTAACACCTAAACATTATTTTTTGGAATTATTACCAAAAATGAAATGGTCTTTCCAAAAAAAACCATGGTTGCCTCTCCAAAAAAACCTTCTTCCACTAAACGCAAAACCACCAAACGCAAAACTCCCACCACCATCACCACCACCACTACCACCGCCACTCTCTCTCCTCTAATCTCCGCCATAACAACTTCCCTCACATCTTCTCACTCTTTCTTCCACACCCACGATCTTCATCTTCTCCCATCTCACACTCTCTCTCTTCAATCTTCTCTCTCCTCTGCTTTTCTTTCTCTCTCTAAACTCCAATCTCTTCTCCACCTTCAACCCCATTTTCATGTCCCACAACATTCCCCATTTTCCCACTGTTGGTTTCAAAGATTTCTCCTTTCTTCTTCCTCTGATGAAGATCCTAGGTGGGTTGATTTCTTCCGTATGTCAAAACCCACATTTTATCTTCTTAATTCGACGCTTTTTGATTCTCTTTTATCTGCTTTACCTTCATCAATTTCTCCTGAATTTGCACTTGGGGTTGCTATTTATAGACTTGCTCATAATGGGTCGTTTTCTTTTTTGGGTAAGAAATTTGGGTTTAGCTCAGGTGATGCTTGTAGGGCGTTTTATGTTGTTTGTAAGGTGATTTGTGATCGATTGGGTGGGTATTTGGGTGGGTTTGGGTCGGATTTAGGGAGAATTTTGGTGGGATTTGAGCGGATTTCATTGATTAATTGTTGTGGGGTTTTAGGGTTTGAGAAATTTGCATTTGAAGGGGAGTTGTTGGGGAAAAATGGGTTTTTGATGGTTCAAGCTTTGGTTGATTGTGAAGGGAGATTCTTGGATGTTTCTGCTGGTTGGCCTAGTACATTTAACCCGGATTCGATTTTACGACAAACGAGGTTGTTTTTGGGTGTGGAGAAATTTAAAGAGGTGTTGAATGGTCCAAAAGTTGAGCTAATTGATGGGAATTTGATACCTCAGTATATATTGGGTGATTCTTGTTACCCTTGTTTGCCATGGCTTTTGACTCCATTTTTGAGGAGGGGTGAGGGGGGTGATTTGAGCTTAAGCGAAAAGGAGTTCAATGAGGTGCATAAGAAGGCAATGGGGTTTGTGAGGGCGGCGTTTGGGAGGGTTAGAGCTAATTGGCAGTTGCTTAATAGGAGGTGGAAGGAGGAGTCTGTTGAGTTTTTGCCTTTTATTATCATCACTGCTTGTGTGCTGGATAATTTTTTGATGAAGCACGGAGAAATATCGAGCTATGATGATGATCTGAGGAGTGTCCTGGAGCAGGAAACGCCGGTTTATGATGGTGAGGTTGATGAGAGTGCAACGAGGAGTAGGGATTTGCTGGCATTGCATCTTAGTCGGGTAAGACAGGATAACTGAATCTTTCTTATGTAGAACACTTAATTTAGCTAGCTGATAATTTGTTTAGTTAGCTTCTGTAGAATCTGAATGTTCTTCACTTCTTTGGTCTAATGTAAGTGTTATCTTCTGTCATCAATTTGACTTGATGATGATTTGTTCATCTTTGGTGAATATTGTTGAATTTGATTGATAAAATAGGAGGGAAAGCGAAAATGTTAGCAATTTCATTAGAACATTCTTCTTCAGGAGAGGAAACTTTTGTCTGTACGGAATTTTTTTGGATATAATCACATATCTGTTGATTTATTACCAAAAGAGAATATATGTACTCAATTGTTGTTTAGACAGCGTCAGGTACTATTCACTGTGGTTGGTTTGCTGTAAGCTGCTTAAATCACGTGCCAAACAGATCCCCTAAGCACATTTCTGAACAAAATTTAGGGGAAGCAATAACATGAAGCATATAGAACTAATGCAACAGACAAAATGCCACGAGTTGAACTAATGCCTTCGATGCATACTACTTCTTGTATTACAACTATTTCTTTGTTTTCCTGCCAAACTTTTGATTCACTCCCCTCAACTTAATATAAACAGGGATTCTCCCACCATGAAAAACAAAGAAATAAGCAATCAGGAGCCATCAACTTTGAAAAAGATATAATTATTGAGGAACCTTTATTGAACAGTTTTTTTTCTTTCTTAAGCTTCTTGATCTCATCCTGAGAAATGGTAGCTTAGTTGTCTTAACTCTTAAGTCATCAAGGTTTATGAAGAAAAGATTGCGCGCTCTGTGGTTGGACAGATTGATCACAATTGCAAGAAATATAGTTATGTGGGATACTTTGAAAAGTTGCATGGTACTCATACTCACCAGAAATGTTGGACTCAGATACGGTGTCTGACACTCTGTCATGAATATATCTAGTTTTTTTTGTATAGGTTTTCTGATATTTTCGAAGCATCATACCCATGTCTGAGTTCACCACTGTTACTAATTAGGTGAAGGATTTGAGCAATGTCGATATACTCTGACTGATCTTTGGTGTAATTTTTGCATAAAGAACGTCGACAAAGGAAAGGATTGCCTTTATAGCCGCTAGGATCGATGGATGAAAATTGTAAATTGAACTTCATAAATTCTACCAGTTCTTTTGTGACATGAAGGATTTAGATTCTTAACGTTCTTCATGTTATTAAAGGTTTGGGACAGGAACCAACAGCCTAATACGAGCTATGTTTGATGCACGGGGATTGCTTAAGTATTGTAGCTCATATGATACTTTGCTGTTAGTCCACTGCAATAGAGTCAAGTACTATTTGACACATGTGGGGTATAGGGATGCTACCCTTCTAGTTGTGAACTTTTGATATTTGGTCATATCCTTATCATAGAATTTACCTGTGTTGAGTTTTTGTTTGCATTATCATCACTGTTTGTGTGCTGAATATTCTTTGATGAAGCATGGGGAAATAACAAGTGACGATGATTCGGGTTGTGTACGAGTGCAGATTATTCCGCTTTAAGCTGGTGAGGTTGATGAGAGTGCAATGAGGAATAGATCTTTGCTGGCGTTGCATCTGATCAGGGTAAGACGGGAGAATTGAAGGTTTTTTTAGTGACACACTTGATTTGACTAGTTGGTTATATGTGAACCCTTAAATATTCTTATTCAAATTTAATGAGTAATCTTCTGTTTCTCAAAGTGACTTGATGATTTAGTCAATGACTAAATGTTGTTGGAATTCTAAATCAGAATGACCTCCTGTTCTACGTGGGCTATAATTCATAGCTGTTGATGTGTTTGATGCTGCTTGAAGCTTCTTTTATCATGGCTTCCTACCCTTGTTGGGGAAAACAATTCAGGTTAAGAATGAAGCACTTTTCGCTGCTATTAGGTGGAAAAATTGGAGGAAATCTCAAACTGTAGGGGCTTAGAGAAGGAAGGCCCTTAATTATTGCATCGTTCTATATTTTTGAGGCTTGAGCTAGAGGTAAGGGGCTAGTAGTTGGTTAGGTTCATAAATATCCACTTAGATGAACTCTGACTCAAACTCGTGCTACTATTTTGTGAAAGATTTATCACTATAGAACCCATATTTTACCCCATAGATAGATATTGAATTTCTTGTCTTAATATATGGTACTGACTTAGGTACTTGAATCGAGTCGATACCAGGTATCCAAGTGTCCGACTTGACTAATTTATGAAAATGGTTCATGCTTTAAGTGTCAAACTTTCTATAACCATGTTGGAGTGTCAAGTCCGACACGAGTGCTTGAGGTATTGAAGAGTTTGAGTAACTTACTGTTAAATATTGAGAGGATTATATGGGTGTCATCGAATATGGGTGATGATTATATGGTATGATTTGGTGCATTTATCATTTCGTGTGAAAGTTGATGGATTTGGACATTACACTATTTATATTTCCCCTCAATGGCTGAGAGTTTTCGACTTAGAAGCAAAAGGAAACGGGGACGGAGGTTAGTACTCTTACGACTCTAGATCTCTTCTAAAAGAGCTAGTTAGGGCCGAGTGAGGTTAAGCTAGCCAACTGTCTCATTGACATACAAAGTCTAATAATTATGTTGAGCTAGTTAAGATATTTAATTCAAGACATAGTTCAACAAAAAAACCCTAGCCTCCTCTCTCTCAAACCCTAGCCTCCCTTATCCTTTTTTCATCAGTTAGGGGCTGCCATGGATGATTTCATCCATGGTAAGCCCCTTCTCCCCTTTTATTTTCAGTTTTTAGTTCATTTTCTAGTTTTGTTGAATAAATTAGTCTCTCTTTATGAGATTTTTTCAACCCCTGTTATGGGGATTTTAGTCTCTGTTGTGGAGATCTCCATCTCCCCTATGGGAGTTGTGAGTATGTTTTTTTGATTTTAGGTATGAGAAATTGTTCTCATTGGTTGAAGTTCGAGACTCAACATGAAGGTATTGGAATCTCGGATGCGATCAACATGGCTCGATCAAGAATGTTCTTCCCAAACTATGTCAGAATGATAGACTTCCTCATCAATAGCTGCTGGTGGGGCGCGGATGTGTCGTGTGCACCGCACCCAACCAAAGATAAAATTTCTCCTACTCTCTTTTACACTAAGCAAGTATAATGGAAGTAGGGGTCGTATCCACAGGGAAACAGGGACGAGCTTTATATTTAGCGTGATCCAATACCTAGATGAAGCTAAGGGCCGAGAAACTTAATAACAAGGGGGGTTTCAAATAGATTATAAACAAACTACAACTAACTAGCATATAAACAAAATGAGAAATCAATATAGGAAGATCTTGAATCCGATTAACATCCACTTCAATTCATTATCGATCATTTAACCTCGACTCTAATTAATTCCATAATTATCTATTGTTGAGAATTAATCTCGCATTCTCCTTATTTTTAGTTGAATAACACGATCAGCGTGACTATAAAACCCTAACTAAAGGATAACCTAATCCGATAGCGTCTAAGTTCAATCCATTAGCAGCAATAAACACAGAGAACCAACAGACCTGCTAACGTCATACAAGCGATAAACATTCAACAGTTGATTCAATTTCCCCAAGAAATAACCAAGACGATCAGCATCTAAGTTACTTCCTAGTTTGCTACAAATCGATAAAAGAATAAAACAATCCGATTCTATTATTAAATCTAGCATTAGATTAATTACACAATGAAACTAGTAACGTTCCTAGCATAATTATGCAAAAACCATAGAAAACAATCATAGAAATTAAACCATAATCAAAGGAACTAAATAGAGAGGAAATATCTCACAATAATGCTTGAAGCTCCATATTAATCTCGTTCAAGAACAGTTCAAGCTACAATCGGCATAGCATAAGCCAATTCCATAATTGAAATCTCCAAAAACTAAACTAGAAAATAAAAACTAAAAAGAGAAGACAACAAGAGAAGAGTGGAGTTTTGGAGACTCCCTCTCCTTGTGGCTGCTGCCCCCTTAGGTCCAAAAACAAGTTTGGTATTTATACTAAAGCATAAAAATCAGCCGACAATTACACCGACCTAGGGGTCGCGAGGTGCGGTACAGGTCGCGAGGTGCGAAGAGTACACTGTCTTCCGCACATTTGGCTGGGCAAAGCAGGTCACGAGGTGCGAAGGATCTCGCGAGGTGCGAGCAAGCAGCTCGCGAGGTGCGAGCTAACTCGCGAGGTGCGAGCTGCTGGGCTTGCTTGGCTTCGAGCGCGCACGCGAGAGCTGGGCGATGATGCCGAGCTTGCGGTGCTGCTTGGCGATGAGCGCGCACGAGAGCTGGGCAGGCTTGCTTGCTGGGCTTGCGATGATGGGCGATGATGCTGGCTGCTCGGTAGGCTTGGTGCTATGCTAGGCTACGGCTTGCGGCGATGCTTAATTGGAACATGTGGCGACGCTTGGCAAGTATAACGATGTTGAGTCGTTCCAACCACTAATGTTTCTAGGAGCTCGGAACTTACAACTTTAACTATAATTAATATACAAAATTCCGAACTTCCGCTAAGAGCTAAATAAAACGCAAACGTTAACAATTATGATCAAGACTCTTAGCAAAAAGCACCCAAAATATAATATAAACACCGTATAACTTGAGCGTATCAGCTGCTTGATTCAACAAATACAAGGGGGCTACGCTGTATTACTCGATCTGGTTCATTATAGTTTATTCGAAGACGAATTTGATGTAACATTGTTTGATTGTATCTTGTTTTTATTTAATACCTATTGTAGATGCCGTTTGGCCTTCAATTAATGAAATTTCTCTTTCAAAAAAAAAAATGTTGAGCTAGTTGATTTGCATTGATGTAAATTCAAAGTGTAAAGCAAGTAAACAACCTACAAATAGTGTAATAAACTATAATCCATAGTCAAATAATACAGCAAGGTACATTATTACACCAGAAGTGATAAAGCTGTACCATATAGCAAGAACCACATTAAACATGTCTTGCTCTCCTCAGCTTTCTCATATTAACCTCAAAGAAGTAGTAGCTGGAAGTGATGCTTCCTTTGACTAGATAAAACAAGGCATTCCGCCAATGAGGATTAATCAACATAATTATCAAAACTGCAAGGAACATTGTCACACCGGATACCACAAAAGTCACATAGAACGTTTCCTTGTCAATCCAATCACCATTTTCAACCTTGTCATTGGATGCACTTCTACTTGTGATGGAGGGCGATTTAAATGTAGTGCAATTCTCGGATAAAGGAGGTCCACAAAGGAAAGGATTTCCGTCGTAACCGCTGGCATTCAAGGTTGAGAAGTGGACTCCATATGGTATGCTACCGGATAGGTTGTTGTAGGCAACATTGAACACCTCTAGAGTGTCCAGTGTGGTGAGCGTAGTTGGAATGCGTCCATTTAGATGGTTGTATGAAATATCCAAGCTCTCTATGTTCTTGAGATTTGAAAGACTTGCGGGTATAGGGCCCCACAATCTATTATGAGATAAATTCAAGGCGCGGAGGTTTGTCAAGTTACCTAGTTCATGTGGTATCCAACCGGTGAGTACGTTGCACGAAAGATCTATACCGGACATTGTAAATAGAGCGACTCCTTTGTAAATGTAATTCATGTTCTTTGTCGTAAACTCCACCTGCTCATCACTTGGTGATGAATTGAATTCTATAAGTTGGTCCAGGAAATGAGAATATTTTCCTCCTAGCACCTCAGAAGGCATTAAACCGAACTCTTGAAAAGAGTTCCGGCCATGAAAACCTAATTCACTTAGACAATTGGGAATAGGGCCATTTAAATTATTGTTGGAGAGATCCAATGTAGACAAGCTCAACAAGTTGCATAATTGGATGGGAATATGACCCTCAAACTGATTACCTCTCAAGCGTAGACTTCCTAGCCAAGTGAGTTCCCCAATTGAAGCTGGAATATGACCACTTAATTTATTATTACTCAGATCCAAATGATCTATCCAAATGATATTCTTACAGAATTCATCCGTGAGGAAGCCACTGAATCCATTGTCATTTAAATAGAGATGATGCATGTAGCTTGGTTGCGTGCAATTAGGTAGAGGACCATATAACTTGTTAAATGATAGATCCAACAAAGTTAAACGCTCCAACCAACTGCATATGTCTTCGGGAAAAGGACCTCCTAAGGAATTATTTCCTAATATGAGTTGTGTCAAGTTTGGACCAAACATGTTACCAATGAGCCCACCGGATAAATTATTTCCTTGCAAATTTAGGTATTGCAAGGATTGTAAGCCTTGGAAAGATGGAAGCCCTCCTCCTAAATCATTATTCGACACATCAAATGACACTAGGTTTATGAAGCTTTTGCAAAGGTACTCTATCCCTCCTGATATCTGATTGTTTGACAAATCTAATAGTGCAAGGCTTTTTGAATCACTGAGGCTAGTAGGGATATTTCCCTGGATTTTATTGTTTGATAAGTCTAATACAAGAAGGTTGGGAAATACCACACCAAAATGTGCTGGAAATCCATGTATGCTATTTTGGGCAATGCTTATCCACCTTATATAGGAATGAGTACTTAGAGAGGGTAACTTGAGAGTACCGTAGAGGGAGGTTTTTCTAAGGATAAGTATTTCCAATCTTGGGTTGTTCTCTAAAAGCCATGTCGGAAATTCTCCGTACAGTCTATTATTAGAAAGAGAAATGAGCCTCAAGTTTCGTTGATGGTGAAGGATGGGTGGATATGCAAAGAGTACACAATTTGACAGAACAAGTACCTCTAATCTCAAAGTGAATGGCCGGACATCTGCTTGTGTGACATCATGGACTATTTGGTTCCCGTCTCCAATAAAATACTTCAACTTGGTGTGGTTTGCAAATGATTGGAATGTATTTGGAATTTGAAAATTATTCTTTGATAGTCTGAGGTCTTTGAGAGACAAGAGATGAATAAGAGGGGATGAGCCAATATTTCCTGTAAACTTATTATAAGAGAGGTCCAATGTTTGTAGACTAGTGAGGTTTTTGAATCCTGAGGGAATTGCTCCAGCAAGTTGATTAAAAGAGAGGTCCAATGTTTCTAGACTTGTGAGGTTTTGGAGCCATGAGGGAATTTCTCCAACAAGTTGATTAAAAAAGAGGCCCAACGTTTTTAGACTCGTGAGTTTTTGGATCCATGAGGGAATTTCTCCAGCAAGTTGATTACCAGAGAGCTTCAACCCTTGAAGTGATGAGAATATGCCACTGTAAGATGAAGCTGCCAAAGACATGTAAGTAAATTATTAGGTTTCTTAACTCACTAGGGATTTAAAATTAACGAAGCTAAGCTTGTATTTGATAATGTTGATTTCATTTCAATTCTTAGATTTCAATTCAGGAATTTTAATCCCAAATATTGAATTCCAAATCATTTGATTGGAAAAATCAAGAATTTTAAATACACTATTTCAAATCTAGTACAATGTTTGGTTAGACATTGGATTTCAATTCCACAATTCATCCCATCAGGTGATCTTTCTCCAACACATAAAATAATACTACAATAGATTAGTACTACAATAAAACTTCCAACATTTTTTTCATTATATATAAGAAATAAAATTAAATTTGGATAGAAGAAGTTGAAGTAAAAACACTCGACAAGAAAAGGAATGGTGATTTCTACTAGTTGCAACGTCGGCGAAGAAATGAAATAGGACAGAGAGGACGGACGTTAGATAAAGTTAATTGATAAATCTCCCCTCTTCCACAAATCAAAGGAGAAAAAAGAGGATTGAGCAGTAGTCGGTAGCTGTTTTGCCGTAATTCAAATGACATGGTTTGGATTTTGGATGTCATTTTCAATCCTTTCTTTCATGGACCTTTTCCATTATGCTAGGATTTTAGCCAATTTTAGATTTGAAGCTATCCATCCAAACACCTCAATTGTCCAAATTCAGAATTTGAGATGAAATAATGATATCCAAAGTTTCAAACACACCATAAAGTGTAATTAGTCAAATCTCTTTTACAAACAATTAGTATGATATTCAAGTAACTAACAGAACTATTAGAAGAGGAAAAGAGAGTAAGTGGTGAAAGTTAAAACTTAAAACTAGTATAAGTAAAAATAAGATGACATAAGTTTAGATAAATGCAATAAGCTAATATAAGTTCAAATTAAATGAATTAATATAGCTTCTAACACCTCATAAAATAAATTTTAATAAGTTCACATTGTCAAAATAAGTTGAATAAAACAAATCCAGATTTATATAAATTATGGAAGATTAAATGAAGAAGACGCACTCTAAATCATGCTAAATCCAATAAAAAGAACAGTTGAAGTTATTTTATGTAGGAAAGTTCTTATAATCTCAATTCATCTCTTTAAGTGCAATAAAATAATCAGTTTTTTTTTTCTGGAGGAATTCTTGCATTTACATTTGGTTGTCAAATATATTAATATCCAGATTAACTTATGCAATGTTATACATAATCATGGATGATAATTGATATACAAGTAATCTTTTTTAACATCTTTAGCAATAACAGAAATAAGTTATATACCTTTATAATTCAGGAAGCCCGTAATATGGTTGTAAGACAAATCCAACTCCTCCAAATTACTACTGATGGCCTCAATATCTGTCTCATATCAAAAGAGAAGTGAATATCTATGTTAGTAAAAAGTCTATATATAGCATTGGCTTTTGCAAATATTGAGATGATTAGGAAGACATGTATTAAATTTTCCAAGCTTACCATGGGGTTGAAGAGAACCCTGAAGTTTGTTAGAAGCTAGATTTAAATACTTGAGTGATAGGAATCCACGTAACTGAGCTAGGATGCTGTTGTTGAAGTCATTTTCTTGTAAATTAAGCCGCTGGAGACTTTTAAGACTTGATGACAACTTCGGTGCACCTAATTCAAAATGAAACAAAATTAGCGTCGGTGTATGATCAATTAACAAAGTCAAATGTACGCGCATAGTTGTTACCTTTATCCTCTGACCAACTTACAAAGTAAGTGTAAGTGAGATTGAGCTCTTGAAGTTCCTCAAAAGGATGCAATATTGAGGCATTAAAATCTGTAAGACTACGCTGATATGATTCTAACCATCACAACAATCACTGGTTTTATTCCAAGAATCAAACCGCCAGGGGTAAAATGAGTTGTTGAAGATAGGTTTGAGCTGCAAAAGGGCAGCCTTTTCTTGCTCCAAACATCCATGAACTTGATACCAGATCACCAATATGCTCATCATCCATAACCACTTTACTTTATAGTATTCCATTTTTATACGTTATAATCTAAATGCAGTATTATATCTATGTGCTAATAATAGCTTAGAGGGGAGCAGAGCATATATATAAGTTGTAAACACAACTGGGCATTTATATAGTAGAATTTTCTTAACTTATGATCCTCGATCGGGCCTGGGTATCAGTATCAGTTATCCTTATCACTAATCACTATCATTATCATTTCCGTGTTATATACTCCGAGCGTTCGAGTGACGCTCACAAAAAAGACTTTGATTTTTCAGTCAACTGTGTCTAACTGTATGTGCCGTGTGGTAGCAAATATTTCCTCAGTCTTGGAAGTATTACTTGAAACATGCCTCTGAGCATAATGCTAACTAATGGTACCTTTTTAATTATTAGTATATCTAATTTCTTATAAGTTATAATTATAAGATTTTGATATTTTGAAGCTAAATTATCAAGGAGTAGCCTAACAAAATTTTTACGTCATACTTTTTTCCCATACGAATTTACAAAACACTCTGGCCAAACGAGAGAATGGAATAGGATAAAAATCAAAATATTTCATGTATTTTGAGACAAATGAAATAGATATTATTTCTAGAGTTGCCTGTGTGCCTATGCGGTGCACAAGTTTAATTGAAGTCTACTTCTGTTTTGATATACATGTAATATTGAAAATTTTGCACTATTCAAATATAATGCTAACTTCAACAGTATTTCAAAGCATATATATATATACCCTCTGAAAATTGTAAATTACCCTTAAGGATCTAATGGAATAAAAAAATTACAAAAGCAAATACTTTAAGAACTCTTTCTTATTTCAACTCACCATGTTAAACAAGTTAAAAATGGTATAGGTACATCAAATATTTCAATCAAAAAAGTAAATAGACAAAATATCTTGACCTTCTTTTTATAAAGAAAATATGATATATTTGACGTCCACCCGAGTCTCATATCCTCACTACCCTTTGATACGCTTTAATTTAGTCAAACCAACTCATTATGCTTATTCTTTTTTACTCAAAATCCATTCACAAAAAGTTAATGTTAAAAATCACATCGACAACCTTTGTTAGTTGTTTACGTTAGCTTAATTGATACATCTAAATTGATCGAACTATTAATCTTTTACAAATTTAAGTGCAATCATAACTTTAGTATAAATGGAGTATATAATAAAACACTAAGTTTTGAAATTAACGCGCATCGTGTGCATATAAAGTAGTATATTTTTTGGAATAGTCTCAAAATGTATTTTTTTAAACACAATATTTGTTTGAGATTGTGTAAAAAATACATTATATTTCCTTCATACTTTTCTAATTGCAATTT
>CANSZD010002049.1:0-278040 GCA_947648045.1 Beta corolliflora | reverse complement strand
GAAATAATATATTAATAGTGGGGCCAATGCTCCAATGAAATATTCCAGCTAATTTGAGACAACATCAAAAGGAAAGTGTTAAATACTGATACGGAACGGAGAGGGAGTATATTATATCACGAGCATAAGAGGAATGCTTGATTACTTTTTGAAAACAAAGAAGCACACATGCCTTTAGTAAAACCTCAAGTTCCTACTGATAAAGACGTTCTTATTTTATAGAGGCCAGTTTCACACTCTGAGTATTAATTATATCGAGGAGGCGTAAAGAGGCCTAACTAATCGAGCCAACTTTACCATAGCTCCTTTTACTTCTAATCCATCCTAGATAATACTCTCTCTGCATGTTTCATGTTTCTTATTTTACCCGGTTAGAATATTCAAGTCAACTTTAACTACTTTTAATTGGTAATTAATAGTATTTTTGGCTAGGACCTGTTTCTTGGGATCGATTCCTGATCGAAATATATTATCGTTAAATAAATTTCATAATTGATTTTATTAGGCTTTTCGTAATATTAAATAGCAGTGGGAAATTTGGAAAATGGGCGTTAAGCTGTGTTCAGTGTTTTAAAAAGCTTCTAAGGAATTGGGGATAAAATAACGATTTGATGGAATTGGGGAGTGAATAATGTTATTATTACTTAATAACAATTTCAATGGAATTGGGGTAAGAGATCAAAAGGCTTATCTATGTCTTAACATAATTACATATAATTATAAGACTTTATTATGTTTTACTTTCAAACATTAAACATCGAAATTGGAGTGGATTAGTTGGTTGAAGCTCGCACATTTTCATTCAAAGGTCATGTGGCTCAAATGTCTCTAACTACACATTGTTAATATTTTTAAATGATTATAAACATGTCATATTAGAAGGCCGGGAAGAGTGGCACGTGACACGGATTCGCTTTGATAGGAACGCCTTTTAATATATTTATATAGATATGTATAATAAATATAATTACGTCGGATCTTGTTGGATTAACTCAGTGATGTAAACTTTTGGAATATCAACTTTTCATAAATTTTGAAATACCTAATTAAAAAAGAATTTAAAGGTGAAAGTCATTTCACAAGTGAGGAGGAATTTGAGAATCCTACTTTGAGAGGGGTGACACTCACTCCCCGAACCTACGAGATCGAGGAGGTGATACTACAACACCACTGGCTAAGAATTTTTTACCCCATTCTCACCTAATTAAATACAGCATATTTATGGTTAGAGACTTTTGAAAGTGTCAAAAAGTAGGAGAATAATACAGAGGGAATAGTTTGTAATAGGATGAGACTTGTTACCCGTGTCATACACAGGTTACAAGAGTAGATAATAAAGTAAAATTCTATGTTTTTTCACAGAGCTACAATAAAGAGAAGTACAAGAAAGAATCCACACAACGCTTTGCAATAACATGAGCGCTGCATATCCACCCTAGCAACCTAGATGACCATGTCCAATCGAAGTCCTTTGCTAGTTGCAAAATCTGATAAATGAGTTCAGATTTATTGACATGAGAAAGCACCAAAAGAGAAAAGTTAAATAGAAGGCTCTTTTTAAAAGGCTTTATTGTTGTTGGGTGTTATAGTTTTTAAGAGTAGAACTTGAAGAGATAGAATAGATGAGCGAGTGGAGAGGTGATTGGAGAGTCGTATCTGGCAAAATGCATGTCAAGGACAAGATAACTATAGAGATAACCCAAACAAAAAAAATAACCAAAAATAACCAAGAAAAACAGCACACGGGAGAATCCAAGACGTAAAATTTCTGCATTCCACCTCAAGTGAAGGGGACTTCCATTAAAATTTCTTTACAAGTGCTAGCAGAGTCCTTACCTCTTCCAGTTTCATGCCTTCATTTTCCGGCTTTCGCCTGTCCTAAAAAAATTGTACAAAAATAATAAAGGGGAAGAAAAAGAACAACATGCAGAGCCTAAATTTGAAGAAAGACAAGAACACATAAGATCCATAGAAACAAACTGTTATTTGAGATTTACATAGGAGAAAGTGAGGTCTAAAACCTTTGAGCAGAAACTAATCACTACGGCCTCTCTTCATTGCTGACATTAAGGCCCTCAATTTTCTTGATGGTAGATTCAAGATTATGTTCATTTGACGCTACCCTGGCAGAAAATGAACGAGGATGCTCCGATGATACAAACGGCGAAATACGATGCCCACTCGAGACTTTCTGAAGACTCGGGTCCCCAGTAGCAGGGCGACTGGCATCTGCGTCACTCCCGGCAAACACTGCATCACGACTACTTGACCCAGCAGCACGCCTTGCTGACGTGCTTGTTCTCATAAGAGAGCTAGGTAGCTGCCAAGGAAACCAAGAAAGCCATACGATCAATGGATGCATAATCTAAAGATATTTGCATCATATCATCAATATTCAAGATTGCCTCGGTACATTTGTGGTGCCTTGAATTTAAAGTGCATGCGTAACAAGTTGAGCATAAAAGAATAGCAGTAAATTGGTGCACATTTTTATGCTTCCTCAGTTCCTCCCTGTTTAAGATATTTAAAATAGAAGTACTTTAAGGGTCCGTTTGGTTTCATGGAAAATAATTTATGGTGGAAAACGCAAATGAATACTAAGTATTAGTTTTCCTTTGTTTGGTTTGATGGAAAACTATTATGCTATCTAGGGGAAAATGGAGATGTTGGGAATGAGAGAGTGGAGGAAAATTGGTTTCAAATTGTGGAGGAAAATGTTTACAAAGAGATGGGAAACACTTTTCCACCTTAGTTTTCCTTTTTAAATCCCATGTCCAACCAAACAACGAAATGGGGGAAATTGTTTTCTTAGAAAAAGTTTTCCTCCAAAACAAACGGAGCCTAAGTCTCCCTGAATTAATACCGAATTTCTGCACGAATGTACGATGATCTCAGACTTGGAAGCGAGTGCCAAACTTGGATATATATAAGTCTTACGTGCCAATTTCTGAACTTGAAGATATGAAGACATGGTTATATGGACACGGCCACAAGGGGAAACTTGTTATGTGCAATAGAAAAGCACCTATTTTCCCTTTATTTGCCAAGAAATTGAATTTCAATTATTTGTGGAAACATATCAATTGGCCGAACCCTACAGGCCAAGCAGCTAAGAAGAAGTGTAAAGAACGAGAATTGTTGAAACTAGCATATTGGAAGATCAATCGACCAAAATAAACCATCTTCACCTCCCAATCTACAGTCCCAATACAGTATTTGGTCAATACCTACCACTAACTAGCTCAATAATTGAATCTCTTAGTAGCTCATCAGGACAATCATTTTGATATTAGATGGAATCATCATCAGGTAAAAAATGAGGTAACCACTTGGACCTAATTCTGCAATTGTACTCGCATTAGACATGGATTTGGATCGACTTAATCACATACCAAGCATTTGGTTTGCAAATTTTGCCTTGCTGAATCCCACACTTTGGACACCCAGAAATCCCCCATATCAGTTAATGGAATCCCAATAACCCCAATACCCCCCTCCCCTTCCAATAAAAATAAGGAAAAAACAAAAACACAAACAAAAAGAAAACAAATTTTGGAATCAAACGCACTGCATATACAGAAGAAGTGAGATAGCAAATAGAAACATCATCTCATACATTGGCTATACCCAAGACATGAGCCACAGAAAGGGAGAAAATGAAGAAAATAAGATACGAAGATCTAGAGATCTTGTATTCTATAGCTTTCCTTAATTATTACTGGAAACTGTGAATTCTTCTAATTGATGACCGTGGGGCATGGGTCATTTCTTTTTTCTTTTGGACTTTTGGTAGATTCGTAGATAAACAGAAGTTCCTAGCTGTTGGCCTCAACTCAAGGTTCTCTCAAAGAAGACAACTTAAGGTTGCCTCTTGACCTTTTCTTCTGCCTCTTATTTTTTTGAAATATTTTTTCTGCCTCCTTGATTTTTCCTGACCTTTTCTTTTCCAAGGTATTATGTTTAGTTTCCTTTCTCTCAGATATTTCCTTACTGTTTCCTGTTGTACAAAATTAAAATTAAAAAATAAATTTTACCCATAGAATATGTATAGGCATTCCACTAACCAGTTCACAGCCAGATCTAACAAACTCATCAGAGTCTGAAGACTCTGAACATCATTTACTATCAGCTGCTGAATAGCTGACTCATGTTCACAGACAGCAATTGATCAGATAGTAAAGACAAGGTTCAAGAACCACAAGTAAACAGCATGCCATGTGTAAACCCATTTATAATGTTACTAACAGTAGTTAACTTGCATATGTGGCAAGCTCTGTAAAAGATCTTACCATGGGGTCTTTAGCTGCAGCTGGATCATTTCCAGCAGGACTTTTCTGCTTAGGCAAACTCGCCATTCTCCTACGAGATGAGTCTGCAGAAAGCCAATTAGAAGGTCTTCCTTCTTCAGCACCTAAAAGAAAGGTCATCAGCTTTGGTCGATAATAGGTGTTTGCATGCAACAGGAGTCGAAAAAATAATACTCCAGAGTCCAGACCAAGTGACCTCTAGACTCTAATGCCTGCAGCTAGTCCTACCAAGCAGATTAGATAGACAAAACTGTAGAATAAAAGGGTGATAATCCTGGACAAGTTTTGTCGGACAAGTTGTGAGCAATTAGTAAATCATGTAGAAAGCATTAAAAGCCAAATCCAATTGGTTATTCAGCCAAGAAATTCTGGAAAAAAAAAAAGGCAATGTGGAGCTTCAGAAACGGGGACTGAATCCCATTTTCTGGATTGGGTTTTAAGAGAGGTATTAGACTAAGCTTGCTCTTATAGCTATGTGGCAATGTGCTTTATAACTGTTTCCATTGTTGAGCAATTTTCACATGCTTTGCAGATCTCTCTTCCTCAAAACATGCTCTCATGAAAAATAACAGTTAAAATATAGTAATACAAGCATGAAGATAATTTATATAAAAAGTTTCAGGAAGACATGTATAGCACAGTGGGTGGATTTAAACAATTACGAACAAAAGTAATACTTAATTGCAGAAGAGTACCAGGTTGTCTGTCATTGGCGCCATGAGGCAGCCCAGAGCTTGGTCCAGCAGCACCCTGATGCAGTTATTAAACAAGTACATAAGTAGCTGAGTTTCATGCAATATAGTCAAACAAGGTAAAGACCAAGTTCACTTACAAGAGCACGTGGAGGGGGGGCAACAATCTGAGATTGCTGATACTTCAATATGGTCCAGTCGAAGACATAATCAAACTGAAATCCTGAAGCAAGATATGAATACCACAATCAAAATCTGTGGAACCTCCAGTAAAGCCTAATACCCATCGAGACTGATATCTTTGTGTACCTTCACGAATAAATAGGTCACGAAAGATCCTTTTCAGATAAGCATAATCTGGCTTATCATCGAACCGCATTGAACGGCAGTAATGGAAGTACGATGCAAATTCTGTTGGATAACCTCGACATAAAGCCTGAAGGAAAATTGTAATCAACACGCCAATGTAAAACTACAAACCATAGAAGAGGCTTGGAAGAGACAAAATTACCTCAATAGAGGTCGAGACTTTTTTCTCACTAATCTTTTCGTACTTCTGTTTCTTGGTCCCAGCTTTCAGCCCCTGCCAGGGAAGACTACAAAAAAAATAGAGGCAACATCAAAAAAATGACGACAGAGACAAAAGAGTACAATTATAATATGAACTAACCAGTTTTTACCTTCCTCTTAAAAAATACATAAGAACATAACCCAGTGATTCTAAGTCATCCCTCCGGCTTTGTTCTGTATACAAAAAATTGAATATAGTGTCAAAACGAACCATTTAAATGCTTAGTTTAACAAGTATTTTAGACTACGGAAGCAGAAGACAGAGAGAAAATGATCAATGAACAACAGAATGGAAAACCATACCAATTCCTAAGTGAGTGTTCATGCTTGCATATCTAGCAGTCCCTGTCAAATTCTTGTTCTCCCTACAGCACAACCAAGCAGTCACTTTAGATAAGTGTTTGAGTAAATTACTACATTATCTCTTCCTCCTCCAACATTTTCCTTTGGGGGGAGGGGGAGTACGGTAAGACAACAAAACAATAGCAAAAAGCATGAAGAAAGCACGATAATAACAATAAAACAGAATTGAAGCAAAAGTCACTCGTAGAAATGAAACCTTGCATCACGAAGACTCATACATGAACAAAAAAACCTACAGATCAGCATGCCAAATAACTAAAATAGATAACTTTCTGTGGTTGCTAGATCATCAAGACAGCAATTCCTTGTATCTTGTGATAAGCGATCAACAAGAATTTACAGGGTAACTCAACCTAATTCATTATAGGAACAATTTCCACTTTGGGGCCATGTGGTTTAGTAATTCTATATTGGTGCCCATGGTTATCTTATTTACACTTTGATGCGCTGTGGTTTAGTAATTACATTCTGGTATTTACTAATCTACGATTAACTCTGTCAATATTTCCATTTAAGGAATTTCTCTGTTTTCCCCTTGTTATTTGACATTAGGAAACAACTTGCAATCATCAGTTTCTATATTAGACAAACTCCCTAATTCAGGATGCTACTATATGTACGTACCTCCATACAAATTTATCTTCATTTTTCCTTTAAATCAATTTATTTCCATTTTTGTGTGTTTAATTTGCTCCTAACTTATGCAAATTTCCTCTTAAATTCCAATTTCATGAATCAATTGGTCTTCTTCAATTTCTAGGGATTTCAGAGTTAAATATAAGAGAAGGAGAAGAAAAGAGACAGGAAAAACTCAGCGAGACTTTTGAGATGACTTAGGTAAATAAATGGCAATACCGCGTTTTAGGTGGGTTCAAGGGATATTTTTTCATGGTCTGAGCCGATATTTGGCGGTACGGCAAACGCATCATCCCCGTTCCCGCATCACCATGACCGTTAAAGTGATCGTGACCGAAACCGCATTTTCGAACAATGTTTTTCATCAAAACCAATTGCTTATAGGATAAAGAGCAAAGTTATTAAAATCGCGATTCAAATCTTAAAATCTTACGATTTTACGATTCAAAATATGGTAGACGATTCGATTCACGATTCCAGACGATTCTATACATTTCTTTTGACTAGCGAAAACCTCGCAAATTTAAATCATGCTAACAAAGCAAATAATAGATATGTATTGTTAGTTATTGCCAATATAGTGGGTAAACAACTATTTTTTTCCAATTTTTAGGTTTTTAACTTATAATTTTAGCACATTCAATGAAGATTGAGTGCAATATCTTGATAATACGTGTTTGTAGAATCTTACGATTCTAGGATTTGATTTTACGATTCGATTCTAAAGGTCGTTTCCGATTCAAACTAGAATCTCGATTTTAACAACTTCGATAAAGAGAACAGGTCACGATTCACGAAGGTGTAGTTCACCACTTTATGTGCTCTAGATTGCACACCAGAGAAATATGGTGCACTGGACTCATGAATTAGTAAAAGATGGAACGGTAATCAATAGACAATGGGCATATTGGTAATCTTATCCAAAATGAACAGATCTAATAACTACGACATCGGGCATGTGGAGCATGAATTTTTTGACAATTGGAGGTCATGATACAATCAAAAGTAAATTTCCACAAAATCAACAAAGCAAGTTCTTTACTCTATTGGAAGTCGTGTTATATTAAGTACTCTCTAACCTATACAACTTTGCTAGGAAGGAAATTCCAAACCTATAACCATGTCACTAGCAAAACAATGATAAAATTATGTCTCTATATGCTTTTTCCACCCCTCTTTACCACCACCTACGGAATTTCCATCAAAGAAAATTCACAGAGAATAACAAAATTCTTTCTAACCAACTCCGTCCAGACGAAAACAATAACAATGACAAGAACCAGAACCTGGTATTGTCAAGGTGAGGGTTTAGAAGAATGCAACTTTACCCAATTGAAAAAAGGTAGAAAGACAACTAAAATGAGAAGGTGAAGTTTATTTCTCAAAGTGCAAGATAGTTCATTTATTGATTCAAAGAGGCTAGGGAAACAACCACAACAATAAATATAATACCAAAGATGCTGATGACAACAAAGATGATACAGCAGCAGTAACAAAGATTAGCAGGCTCGTAGCTTCCAACATGTCAGTTGCAACACTAACAATACGTACTCATGACTCACCTATAAGGAATGTGTTGATGGGTTGTACTGTCTCTATACTTCTTCGCAAGACCAAAATCAATCATGTAGACCTGCATGAAGTTAGTGAATGCACACAAGTGCATTAGAATATAAGAACAACTGTAACAAAACAAATTTAAATCTCTCCCTCCTCTGTGCAAACTGATGCACACCTGATTTGCTCGTCTCCCTAACCCCATGAGGAAGTTATCTGGCTTGATATCTCGATGCAAGAATGATTTGGAATGAACAAATTCAACTCGATTGATCTGAAAATATCATTTCAACTAATCACAAAAATGATTTTGACATCAAAGAGAAAGTAATAGAAGAAAAATTTAAAGAAAGAAAGAATATACCATCTGATCAGCAAGCATCAGGACAGTCTTCAACGAAAATTTCCTACTACAGAAGTTGAATAAATCTTCTAAGCTGGGGCCAAGTAGATCTATGACTAGAACGTTGTAGTCCCCTTCAACACCAAACCATCTTACGTTAGGAATTCCAGCTGCAAACATCAGACAACCAGAGTAAGAACAATATCAGAATACAGGATTAGCTTTAGAAACAATTTAGACGCAAGACTGGTAGGATAAGTTCATTACTTCCTCCTTGCAGAATTTTATATAATTTGGACTCATACAGCAGTTGAGGATGCTTTGTTTTCACATTTTCCTGAAAAACATTGAAAAAATTAGAAATACGGTCACTGAGAGATACAATATGGCAAAGCTTGTTCCAACATTCAAGCAGAAGCCAATTACATCAATTTTAACATATAACAACAACTTAACAAGATCACATACAATTATTACTTTCAGTTCATGTTGAACTGACAGAAAGATTCAAGCAGCTGCACCGTATTAATTTTATCAAACATCCATGACTAAAGCAATACTAAAGAGACCATAAACTTTATGACAAAAAATGATGCAATTGCATCTCCACAAATCCACAACTACCTGGATAAGATGCACACATACAGCAAAATGACTTGTTCTCCTTAGGCTGCATCAGATCTGGATGGATCTCAGGGGTTGCAGAAGGCATTTTATTTTAAATGAAGGTTCCTAAAATACTTCTTAGTCTACGTAATTTCAAGCTCATGTAAATAATGAAGGATGTTTGGATTCTTCATTCACATTCTACCACAAAGTATAGAGTCAAACCCCATCTCTTCATCATTCCATGCATCTGCAAGCTTGTAACAAAATCCTTAAATTTTTTTACATAGGTTTTGAGTTGCTAAAAACCCAGATTGATTTGCCTAAATTGCATTAAACTTCAGTTTTTGTCAGCTCCACTTGTTTCCAAAAATTGAGTTTCCTCTTATAGCTCCAAGCCTCCAACTGTTGAATAATACAATCAATTGAAGCAAGACCCAAAGCAACAGTTGAAATCTCATCGCTTTCAAATGGGGTTCTAAAAGCTCTAATACTGCATCAAGCTCTAGAAAAGGCCTTCAGCGCAAATGCTAACACCACTTTTGCAGCCAAGCTACTCATCTCATGGTTGCTGAGGATATGGTGAACAGAGGGAAGTATAAGAATGTAAAGTAAGCCAGAGATTTGTAAAAGTAGTGGTGACACGAATTTAGGTCCACTTACAAGGCGTTATTCAAACTGAAATTGAAATGTAAGGTACTGGGTTCTCCTAATCATCTTAAAATTTATCAAAAGCAATATGTATCTCTAAAGTCCCATCTCCAAAAAATACTTTTCAAAAGTATCTATGCAAAAGTGTCAAGTGGAAGGGAAATTGAATAAGAAAAAACCTAGTTTGTCAAAGTCACTCAATAGTCTCCTTACATATGCAATGAATATAAAGCTCAACAGAACGACAATGGTGCAAATAGAGACCCTGAGACCAATACAATGCTTCACAAAGTTATCAGCTATGATTGACCACGATCCTCAAAGGAACAGGAGATGCCACGTGACAAATACAGCTTCTAGAAGGTAAGAGCAAAAGAAGCACTTGAGGTACTTCCTTGCACAAAAGCATATCCAATACTACAGAAACAACTCAAGGTGGACAAAAGATAGTTTACAACTACTGTAACACCCCGTCCCTCTACTACTAAAATACTAAACAATATTTATTCTAGAATTACTAAAAGACGTTAGCGGAAATAACGTCAGGACGATTATGCTACTCTAAAACAATAAACAAAGACAACCTCGACTAAAGTTTCATAGCTTCCAAAAAAAAAATCTCAAAACATTATAATTCTTAATCAAAAGGAACATCCCTAATCATAATTGAACATATCATCATCCAAACTACGAGACATGCAAGTCCCCCATAAAAACTCAAATAAAACTAAATGTCCTTGAGACCTACATAACATAGGACTCTCTATTGTCTGCATAGAACTATCTACCAAAAAGACTACCAGAAGCTTCCTCTCATTACCGACCCACACTCTGCTAGCCCAAGCAGTCACAAATCTAGCAGTCATTTCCATCTGCAGGGATATATTAAATAATTCCACAGATTGAAATGACCGCTAGATTTGTGACCGGTTGCTAGAAGGCGTGGCTGCAATGAGAGGAAGCTTCCGGTAGTCTTTTGGTAGATGAGTTCTATGCGGACAATAGAGAGTCCTATGTTATGCTAGATCTCAAGGACATTTAGTTTTATTTGAGTTTTTTATGGGGGACTTGCATGTCTCGTAGTTTTGGATGATGATATGTTCTATTATGATTTGGGATGTTCCCTTTTGATTAGGAATTATAATGTTATGAGATTTTTTTTTTTTGGAAGCTATGAAACTTTAGTCGATGTTGTCTTTGTTTATTGTTTTAAAGTAGCATAATCGTCCTGACGTTATTTCCGCTAACGTCTTTTAGTAAATCTAGAATAAATATTGTTTAGTATTTTAGTAGTAGAGGGACGGAGTGTTACAGTTGGTATCAGAGCAACCCTGCGACCGCGTGTTGAGGCGACCCTAAGGCCGTAGGCCGAATATTAGGAGTCCTCAGGCGCCTAGTGGGGGAGGATTTTGGGGATGCATTGTCATAAGGGAGCGACCGGTCGTCGGGCCGAATATCCGGAGTCTCCGGCGATCGATCTTCAGTGCAGGGCGACCCACGGGCCATATGCCGAATATGTGGAGTCCTCGGGCGCAACGAGGGCGTTGCTGTTCTCAAGTGGGGGTGTATGTAATACCCCTCATGATTGCTTTAAAGGGATTTAGCAGGCTACTCATTCCAACAAGATGCATCTTTCTTTTAGGGAGCTTATTTCATTAGTTACTCCACAGCTAAGCGTGCTTGACTGGGAGTAGTCTTGGGATGGGTGACCTCCTGAGAAGTTTCTCAAGGTGCGCATGAATGAGAACAAAATGCACCGGAAGAACTTGTGTTGGTTATTGAGGACAGTTGTTGGCCCTGGACGCGCATTGGTGACGATAGACTCGACTCAGTATGGGTCGGGTGTTACAACTACTACAGAGAGATTTATTCTTAAAAATCAATTAATGAGCAGTAAACACAAAAAGGCTCACTTTCCTCCCAAATCACAGAGGCAACTTCTCTTTCACACCTTTCAATAAGCGAAGTGCACTTGTTGCTCTTCTCTTGCAACATTCACAAAGTCTTAACAAGCAAAGCAGGTCCTAGGATTACATTCACTTTGTCTCTTTTGTGGACAAGACTTGTATTAAATGATACTAAAAATACATTGATATTGAAGTGCAACAAAAAATGATTATATAATTTCTAAACAAACAACCCAAATTATCTCTCCTACTTATCTTTCAGCAGGTGGGCTACTTCCCTTTGTATTTGTTTTTTTTCACAATTTTTCCCCTCGACTCTCTCAAATTTATTCTATATCTCATATTTTGGTTCCCACTTTACACCGCCCTAGTTTTCTTGCTCTTTCTTGTTCCTTATACATTATCTCGCCTTACTTCTCTCACTTTCAATTTCACACTTTTTTGGGTTTACCCTTTTTACTTATTCCTTCATTTTTCTTGTTTCGCTTTTCACGGACGGTTCCTCATGACAGTTAATATTAGCCGATCCAAAATCATTTTGGGACTAGGGCATGGTTGTTGTTGAGTAGTAGAAATGATGAGAACAATATTAAAAGATGTTTAAAGTAGATGTTGCCACTTGCCACAACAGAAAAGGCAAAAGCCAACTTCAAAAGAAGAAATTACAGCAGACTGGTGATAATAAACAATCCCAAGTCCCCAACCCACACTCTCACCCTCTCTGGTGTTGATTGCCGATAAAGCTGCTACAATCCCCCCCCACACACACACACACACCCCTCTAGAGGCTGAGGAAAAAAAAGAGCAAGAAGTAGTAGAAGTCATGAGTCCATCAAGAATTGACAAACAAGCTCCCATTACCAAAGTTCAACACAGGAAAGGACTTTTTAAGTGATCTTCCTTGGTGCCTGCTGTGCTGCATAAAAACACATAGAGCAAAACTGTCTGTTTTTGAGATTATCTTCACCATATATTTTAATATTTAGGGATGACCAGACAAGGCCACTTCCTACAGCTGTTCTTGACCCTAGATTACCCCCATAATTTGAAGTTTGAAACAACAGTCTACCATGAGAAATGATGACGTCAAGCCAGCTAGAAACAAGAAACATCATAGGACCACGATTGTATGAACTTGAGATGGCGTCAACATGTATGGAAATAACACTAATAATATCCATCTTATGCCTAATAAAGATATTCCCTCCATCCCATATTAGTTCGAACACCTTCCTTGGGGAATGGTTCCACTAATATTTTAATACTTATCTCCTACCCCCTATGGTCAACCACACTCTCTCACTCTCAACAGAAAAAAAAACCTCACATCCAACATATTCGTAAAAATAACAACTGAAAGTAACTCTAACAACTTAAATCCTAGAAGTATGTGCCATGAAGACTTTCCAAACTAATCTGAGACGGAGGGGTAATACCCAATACTAGCATAGTGGAACTCAAAGCCCTATAGTAAATGTAGGTATTGGACATAAAATTGCAATGTCACCAAATTTAGTATAGTTTTGATATTGAATGATTGGAATAACACATAGAACAAAGTCAAACTTCATTCACCAAGGCTAGAAGCATAGGCAGACTGATCTCAAAGAATCCTACATGCTCGAATTTATAAAGGCCACTGCAGCGTTTCTGACATGTATAAACACGAATCTTAGGAAACCCCTACATGCACCCTTCATATCTAAAATGAATTCCAATAACAGTACCACATTAACAAATATTATCCAAGTCCATCAAAACTACTCTAGTTTGATGATTCTACACATAATACAACTTCAACGTCTTCCATTTTCTACCTAAAAGCCTAAAACGCTTCCCTTTACCCTCTATATCTGGATGAGTGTAGACATTCTTTAACTCCACTAACAACAATCCATATCAAGTACATTTAACTGAAAACCCAAATCGCAAACAACTAAAATCACTAAAACTGTGAATTACATTCTCAGCTAAATGACTAACAGACCCAGCTGAGCTCGATAAACGTAGTGTTCATTGTCATAGAATAATCAATTAAAAAGGCTTGAGCCAACTATAAGAGAGAACGAAAAAAAAAACCAACTAATAAATGGCCGATGGAAAACCAAATATTTACAAAGTCTATGAAGAACCACAACAAGAATATATGTAACAAGGCTATGATTACTTCCCTCCTATAGCAAATGCAAACTCGATAGAGCACACAAAATTTAGTTAGCATAGCAAATACGACATAACTACTCAGTAAAGTAATACAAAAACCGACATTCGATGATTCATGAACCCAAAATCTACACCATCACTAATAAGTATTATCTAGTAACATGAACACCATAAAGCTAATACTTTTACCAATTCAATCACAAGTTCCTATTAACAACTAAAAAACAATCATAGGAGTATTTACTTCTCTATTAATAAATAAGTTCCCATCACAAAATTTATATAAACCCAAAAAAATTAGTGAAGCAAGACTCACAAGCTTGATTGCCACCTCCTCATTGGTCTGTACATTAGTACCTAACCCAAATTACAAAATCATATCAAAATCAGTAAAACATGATTATATTTAATCAAAAGTCACAAAAAAAAAAAAGCAAACTAAGAAAATTAAAAAAAAAAAACAACAACAAAAATTAAAACAAACCAAGGTAGATCTCTCCAAAAGAGCCACTTCCGATCTTCCGACCAAGTCGAAACTTGTTACCAACTCGAGGTTCCATGTAAAATTAAATCAATTTTTCAGGGTTTTATTTTATTTATCTTTTAATATTCGAAAATTAAAGAAAAACAATCAATCAATAAACCAACCCTAGTTAAGAAATATGATTGTTGTCAAAATGGAAGAGGAAAACAGCAATGAAGAGAAAATTGGAAGGTAACCCCCATCAAAAAAAAAAAAAAAAAGGAAATACCCATATAATAAATTAAATAATTAAATGAAGGGAGAAATTAAAGCTTTGATTTTTATTTTTATTTTTTCTCTCTCCCCACCCGTATTTTTTTCTAAATTTTCCTTTTTAATCACATTATTAATTTTCCTCAAACTGCAAAAATAATAGGAATAAAAAGGTGGGTGTGGATTATTTATTTTTATTAATGATATAAAAGGGCAAAATAAATTTGGAGAAAAAATTGCAGAAAGAAGAAAGAAGAGAAGAAAAAAGAGGAGAGAGAAAGTGATGATATTGATATTGAGCGCAGGCGCTTCGATTTGATCCAACGAAGCCTTGCCGCTGTTGCGTTCATTAACAGCTCCTTTTTCTGTTTTTTTCCTTTTCTATTCTTTTGTTCCTCTCTCTTTTATTTAATTTGATTGTTAAATTTTATGTTATTTTATTTTATTTAAAAAAAATTAAAAGGGAATCATATAATTCAGATTTTTATTTATTTTAGACTTCATGAAATTGGATGTGGATAATTTTAGATTTTTTTTTGGTGTCATTTGCAACTTTTTCATGATTTAAAATTATAAAGTAGGTAAGTTTGTAATTGAGGTTAAATATTACGGTGATTAGAGATAGGTAAAATGCGTTTAATAGAATGAATTGAAAATAATAAGTTAGCTAAAAAGGAAAACTCTTTTAAAGTTAAGGAAGTGGCTAAAGATTGAAAAGTTAATTGAAATTTGAGAAGCAATATCCACATGTTGAGGATGATATGCTAGTTGGATTATTTTATAAGGTAAAAATGTGAAAGATTGGTAAAAATGTGAAAGATTTCTTGTAAATTGTGAGCTTTGTTGTATTGTTCTAAAGCAAACCCACCCTAAATTGTTGTATTGTTCTTGGAGTAAAGATTATCAATAAATTGTCATATTTGAAGAATTTTTTCCTTCAATAATGCTAAAATGGGTATTAATTCCCGAAATGTCTTAGAAGTTTAAATTAATTTCTGCAGTGCAGTCCACGTAGGGGCGACGCAAGAATTTTGTTTTTTAACAAAACCGCTACTCCCAAGTAGCGGTTAATACCAATAATGTGAAGTTGGCCAGCTACTTCAAATAGCGGTTATATGATGTCGCTTAAAACAAGTTATAAAAGCGTGCATATAAACCGCTACTTCAAGTAGCGGTTAATACCATAATGTAAAGTTGGCCAGCTACTTCAAATAGCGGTTATATGATGTCCACGCAGAGACAAGTTATAAAAGGGATGCATATAAGCGTTCTTGAAGTAGCGGTTTACTATGGAACAAAAAATAAAAAAAAATTAAAAAAAAATTTTTTTTTTTTTTTGTTCCACAGATACCGCTACTCCCAGTAGCGGTTTTGCCTTGAGTAAACCGCTACTTGAAGTAGCGGTTTTACCCCATATATCTTGTTTTCAAATAACTTTGCGGTTAACCGCTACTGAGTAGCGGTTTCTGCTTTGAAAAAAACAAATTTCTAGCGCCGTCTACGTGGACGGTATCCAATGGAATTAATTTGAACTTGGGCACATTTCGGGAATTAATACTCATTTTAGCATTATTCAAGGAAAAAATTCCATATTTGAACCATCCTACATAATATTTTGATATTGGGAGAAAGTATAAATATTTTTAAGGTTTCCTTTCCAAAATAAAAGGTAAAAGTAACAAGTAATTGGACTTCCTGTATTAGGAATTAACCTACTTAGATACACTTAAGAAAAAGATAGAGCGAACAATAAAAACAACCAAAACTCAAGTTTACGAATTTTAAAAGTAAATAAACAAAAAGAAAACAGTTTCTCATCTGGAAAGGAAGATAAGCTTTCACAACAACCTTAACGTCATCTCATCAAAGCAAAGATTTACCTATTATTATTTGTGACCAATATTAAGCAATCTAGCACCCATTATGAATTGTTGTGACTAACACACAACTTAATGATATGGTATGTTGGTTGTTAATACTCTTAAGGGTGTGTTTATCCCCGAGATCCAAACCCAAACTTCAAACCGTGCCACATCGTTTTCCACTAACTTTTTATTTTTCGACTCACTCCAGACTCATTCCAGTTTTACACTTTATTCCTCAGACTCTCTCCATACTCTCTACAAAAAGTTTAACATATTATTATATATCTAATCTATTTCATTAATATGTCATGAGAATATATAGTTCAAATATTTACCGACTATTATATCATTAAAATTATAATTTATGTAATTATTATGGGACACAAATTGAGTACATTTGAAATAATGACATAATTTAAAGGCATTCATAAACATAATTAGTTGCATATATAAGGGAGTTCAAATCAAAATTTAGATTTAGATCCATTAAAAATATAATAGGTGGATTGTTTTTTTGAGAGAAAGAAGAGAAAAGGGAAATTGATATGGGAGAATATAGGAGAATGTCAAAAGTTGTACACAAAGTGTTATTTATAGGCATTATTACAAATTAATATACAATAAATTATATAAATTATGACCGTTTTTTGAAGGAAAATTTATAACACTTGTGTTGGGAAGGAATTAGCCGTTGCAATTTGTGCTTGGGTGGGACATGGCAATATTGCCAGCAAAGACAAAGAGAGTCTTTGTCAAAGTTTTGGAAACCAAAAGTACATCCAAAACTTTCTCAACCTTTACGGAACAATATCGTGTGAGACTAGCAGAGTCTTTGCTTCAGACTTGTCTCTGAGACTCGCCATAAACTTACTCTAAGGGTAACAAAAATCTAACATGAAAAGTGTATATATGAATTAAATTATATAAAATGGTTGAAAAATACTTTATATGGTTTTCATTGGTTGTTATTATTTTTATTTCTTTTGGAGGAGGTTGTTATTACGTTTAAGGGTAATGTGGGAAAATTCTTATCTTACAATATGTTATGGACATACCACACCAAAATTTGTTTTGAACCAAATCTCTTTCTCACCTGAAGCTACCTTGAACCTAAGACCACCTAAAATGTAGTAGATGATTATTGCCCTAATGATTAAGACAATCGCCTTTGCTTAATTCACGCATATAGGTCTCGGAAAGAGGAAAATGTTTGCCATGATTTTTGATGACATACATAATATCTTGAAAAAAAAACAATTTAGAATACAAAGTAACAAAGATATGCTAGTAGAAGACTAGAAGTACTATTAAGCAGCCTGCAAGGCTGCAACTAATTCCATATCTAACAAATGTAGCCAATAGGGATGTGAAAGGTGTATAACATTCTGAAAATGAAATGTGCATGTCTCAAACCTAACAATTTGACAAATCACACTTCATTTGAAGATACCCTTAATCAATAAAATTTTTTGAATGGTTGTTCATCTGTTAGGGTGTGTTTGATTGGGCCGTCCAACACAAAGAAAGTGGTTTTTACGAGAAAATCATTTTTTGAGGAAAACTCAATTCCTAGATTGATTTTCCTTTGTTTGGTTGAAGGAAAGTTTGCAAGGAAAGTAACTTTCCTTTGAATCTATTTTCCTTTGTTTGTATTGTGTTATTGTTTGATAGAGTGTGGAAACGTGTGAAGCTTCTTCGCATCCTTAGGGAAAATAATTTTCCACCTTGGAAATTGAAGTTCAACCTATATTTTTCCTTCTTTTGATCCCGTTCCAATCCAAACATTAAAAAGTGTAGGAAAATAGTTTTCCTGAAAAACAATTTCCTCCCAACCAAACACACCTTAGTACAAATGTTAGGAAAGATGAACTTTTCCTCCCAACCAAACACAACTTTAGTACACATGTTAGAAAAGATGAACTTTGTTGTTTATGGTAATGATTTCTTTAACTTATTTAATGCCTAATCGTTATGTATAGCACAAATTGCATATTGGATTGTAAGTTTGTAACCTTACATTTTGTACCTCAAATTGTAAGTCAATATACACTTTGTTCTCTATAAAACCGTTAGGTAAATAGCAACTCTAACCTATTTCAGAAAAGATAGAAGGAAAAAAAAAACAAAGTACAACAAATCCAGAAGAGGGGAAAAAGGCAGAAGTCTCAGTGTCAATTGTCAAGTTGATTCACAAGCTGTACTATTGATTTACTCGTATAGATATGGTACATACAACAGCTATATTAAGCTCTTGTTCAATGAATGTGGGACATAGAGGATACCATGAAAAAAATGGCTGATATATGAATCAAAAAAGAAAAAGAAGAAAAAGAGAAAGCCAAAGCCCAAAACACCTACCAAAATGGGAGATCTTGTAAAATCAAGCCTAAAAAGGGTGAAAAAAAAAAGAAAAACAAAAAGAAATCAATTATGATACAGGAGATTGGTAGGCTGTTCCAGTTCCAGAATGCTTCTTGTTCAGTTTGGTTTTTAACTGTCTGATTTTGGCTTCGACTCTTGCACTAAAACCAATCTTGGTCGTTTGCCTTGCTTTGGATTGTTCCCTGACCCACATAGTTTGATCTTCAACATCCTTCTTGTAGTACTTAATCTCTTGGATTATATGGTGATCCAACGGGTTGAAAGATCGTTGGAACACAATATGAGCGAAGTAGGGAAGAACACACGCAATTGTTACCAAGAGAGTTGTGGTCCAATAAATGGGTGCAGGTGCAAGGGCTTCCACGAGCAGCTTATGAGCATTCCCAGATACAGTAGAAGGCATTGCACCATATATCAACAGAAATATGTACCACATTCCAATACTGCCCCAAACAAGCAAGTGTTGGATCCACGTAAAATGACTCATCGTGAGGGCAATCTGAAAATTGACCGCCCAAATTATTCCAGTGAACATGATGGTTCCAACTGCTGACATGTCAGCAATCTGGCCTCCAGAGCGAAATGCTTGATTGTAGAAGATGATGATGTTGAAGAAGAATACTATTATAGAAGTGTAGAGCCCATTTCCTATCCATCCAAATATCCTATACCAGTCGAAAAACAGGTTTCTTGGGCCTTGCTGATATAGTGCAGGGAACTGGAAATAGTGAAAGCAACAATTATATGAATTAGGCCACAGCTTTTGACATAAATAAAAATATGTTAATGGATATAGATTTTGATGATGAGAACTTGCCTCCAAGCAGACATCTGAAGAAACATCCTGCTCGAAAACTCCAAGAGAAATGACAGGCAATGATGTGAGGATTACATTGAAAGAGAGAGAATACCAATCATCATAGATTGTTTGCCCGGAAAAAGCCAGCAAAGGCCTCAAAATAAAAGAGTGTGAGGCCAAAAGCTATATTCTTGTAGAAAAAGTAGCAAATCTGTACCAAAAGGCAAAAAAGATGCATAAGTATGATTATATCATGATATGAATATATATCATACACAAGGTTTGAGTTTAAATTCCTTACCATTTGAGCTATTCTCTTGTAACACCAATGTCCATGTACAAGCAACAGTCTTTCCAGAAACCGAAACTGTGCAATGGCAAAATCACTAGCCATCACCGCCTGCAAAAAGCTGAAAGTTATTGTAAGCCTGTCTCCAATGAGAAGTGCATGTAGGGTTAAAAAACTTAACAATAGAAAATCATCAAAAGATCATTTGGGTGAACAGTAGCAGAAACAGTGCTTCACAATGGTTGCGTCATTGATTAAAGGAGGAACAAACTAACACAGGATCGTGCCTTTTAGTTAGGTGCTTGTTTATCAACACATGAGGACAGCCCACTAGCTAAGGTTTATACTTCTCGAGTGCTCGGTGTCCAAATTACAATATTTTCAAAATAACTCAATATGCAAGATAATCACAATAATCAATAATTCTAATCATAGGCCTTAAAAGCATTGCAGTCATCAAGAGTGAAGAATATTTGCTGGCAAGAGATAGTTCAATAAGAGTGTAACAAAAGCTTAAAGACCTTGCTCTGTCATTAAGAGGTAGAGAAGAGCAGGAAAAAGGAAAGAACAACACAGGAGATGGCTCTCAAACCTCACGATTTGACATGATGCAAGAACAAAATACAGGTCAGAGAGAGGGGAAGAAACTGTCATGGATATCACCTACCTGCATACCTTCAGCCCCACTAATGCCCACACCAATATCGGCTTCTTGGATCATTCCAACATCATTAGCACCATCACCAATGGCCAAAGTGGTTTTTCCAGTCCCTTCTTTGACCAACCTCGTTACCTAATTATGAAAATTATAGTTACTTTTCAATATGTTTTCTTTAAATTAGGGGTGGTGGAAGGGGGCACGAGCAGAGAAGAAAATCCGAAAAGGGGAAAGCAAAATCAAACATCAACACAAAAAATGATTGAAGACAACAGAATGAGAATGCATACCAGTGCCTTTTGCTTGGGAGAAACACGACAGCAAATAACTGATGCACACTCAACTGCTAGACTCAAGAACTGATACTTCATATCATCTTCTAGAGCATAGGTCAAACCTTTCCCGTCAATGATCAAGGCAAACGCAGCATGTGGATCCTTTTCAAGCTTAATCATTTGAGAAGCGTTGGTAATTTGTAATGTTATGTTCTCCTTGATAGCCTGGTTGGTCACAAACAAAACTTTCTAGCATGAAATACAATAAATTTTCTGAAGCCAAACTCTCAGATTATTTCTGTAGACAGTAGGGTACCTCTTTTGAGTCATTGGCAGTTCCTTCAACATGAGCTGTTGTTATACATATCTGTTTCATGCCTTGACGAAGGAGACTGCAAGAAAAGCTGCAAAGACCAAAAAAATGGTTTTCATGTTCAGGTTACTATTCAATGTCATAAAGAGATTCAGCACACAAGTCCGACACTAATATTCTAATTCAGCTCAGATTTTACTACAAGTTACACATCTCTCTTTGGATAATTGAAAAGGAGAATTTGTGTTCCGCCTTTCAATCAGGAAAGGAAGAGGATGAGAGCACACACCCAATATTTATAGCAGTTTCCATTTTATCACCAGTGAGAACCCATATCTTGAGACCAGCTTGTGCAAGTTTATCAATACATTCAGGCACCTGCATTAAAAGAAAATGTAATTATATGCAGAATATCGGATGTAAAATGTAGGAAGTACATTGTACTTCTGAGACAAAACAGAGACATACCCCTTTCTGCAGCTTGTCTTCAACAGCTGTTGCACCTACGAGAATTAAGTCTCTCTCCATCATATCTGAAACCCGCTCCAGATTTACGTCCCTATCACTCCCAATCGAGCTCTTAGCTTTCAGAAATTCATTGTTCCAATCAGAAAATTCAGACTCTTCAAGCTTTTTATAAGCAAGGGCCAATGTACGCAACCCATTATCTCCATATTCATTCAGATGCTTTGTAGTGTCCTCCAGATACGTTTTTCCATTTTTTGAGAGCCGGTCAAAAATTATGCTGTAGACCCACAGAATCATGAAAGGTTAATGAGAGGGCTTCTAATCTTCAAGTTGATGTAAGACCAAATTAGATATAAAAACGCAGTGTCAACTCTCATATGTATAGCCAGATCAACAAAGCTAATTAAATCAATATGAACCTGAGATAATTTCATTCTATTGATACATTCGCAATGCCAAGAAACAATGGAGAAAGACCATAGACACATACCTGTCTGCTCCTTTGCAGAAGAGCAGGATCTGGCCGTCCTCATCACGCACAATTACAGACATCCGTTTTCTCTTGCTTGTGAAATCTAAAAGAGTAAGAATTTTATACTCCCTGACAAATTCACATGGAAAAGAAATTGTTTCAATAAATTTCAAAACTGAGGACCAAGACAGGAAGATAATTTTTAAGTAAGAACATCTTGTTAACACATGCTGACCTTTCAACAGGTTGTCCATGGTTAGGATATCTCTCACGAACAACAACAGTTGATTGGGTTCTTTTGACAAATTCAAAACCAAATTCCCTGGCAGCCGCAAGAAACGCAGCTTCGTCGGGAGACTCTGCTTCATAAGTGTAAGTCCCAGTCTCTTCATTTAGCTCTGGGATGGCAGTATGACAGACTGCAAGAATGCGGAAAAACAACAGCATAGTCTGCACATTAGGTTCTTTTAACCAATGGCCACCAAGGAGCCGGTCATCCTCAAAACTGAAGCCTTTGATCACGGGCTTATGATCTCTCTCATCTCTGGAAGTTATTACAGTTTCCAACTCTATTTCTGACCTTCTGAATGTAGAATTAGACATTTCTGCATCTTGCTCCTCCAGGTCCTTAGCCATCTGTTTAGCAGCAGCAAGTTCAACTTCACTAGAACGTGTGCCATATGCAACACCCGCAATGGAACACTTGAGAAAATCCATTTGATTGCATGTCAAAGTACCAGTTTTGTCTGACAGGATTGTGTCAACTTGCCCCAATTCCTCATTTAAATTTGATGTCCTAGCCTGTGCTGGTGTTCCTGATTCTTCATCATACATGTGTATGTCCTGATCAATGAAGATGGCTTGCAGAAACTTTACAAACTCAATAGAAACATACAGTGAGATTGGGATTAAATACCCATACAGTATGAGTGCGGTGACAAGATGGAAGAGACCAGACAATGCTGGCCTAGTAGGATCATACAAGCCCTTAGAGTCTGGGGCTCTCAAGTACCACCACTTTGGCATGTCATACTTGGTCCTCACTGAGAAGCCAATTGAGCTAATCAAGGAGATCAACACAAGCACAGAAAATAGGATGTAAATGATATGATCCATTTTCTTCTCTATCCTACTTCTTTTTGAAGGGGACTCTGTTGCATTTTGCATCACTTTGCTGTCATGTCCAGTAAATATAACAACTCCATAGACATAACCAGTATTCCTGAGCTTTGAGTCCCTTAGAAGAATCTGATTTGGATCAATAGGAAAGATTTGGCGCTCGAAATCCAAATTACCAACAAATGTGTAAAGGTTGGGATTTGGGTCCTCACATCTGATCATTGCCTTAAAATCCCTGAATGAAGTGTCCTCATCCAATGGTAAGGTTACTTCTAGAGCTCTCTTTACTTTCAAGTTCGTCTCGCCATCTAAGTTCATAGTCTCCACATAGCATATACCATCCTCATAACTTGAAGACAGCAGCAACAAATCTGCTGGGAAAAACTCATCTTTCTTTACCTTTACCACATCTCCAACACAAATATTTTGCCATGACCTATCCCCAAACACGCCATCCCCTTTGTGAAGACAAACTTTTCGATTATTGACCTTCATATCTTGAATAAACCTACGCCAATCCTCAACAGCTTCCTTGGCCATAGTAAGCCCAACCACAATGGACAAAGGAGCAATCATACTAACTGCACCAAAAGGTGACACTGAGGTAACAGACAGAATTGCAGCCAAGAGGAAGTACATATTGGCAGCACGGCGGAATTGCTCAAAGAGACCCTTTGGAAGAAATGTAATGACATTGTATTTTGTAGTTGATATATTATTAGACCGGTATTTAAGAGGTTTTCTGCGATGAAGCTCAGATTGGTTGCAATATACAAGTCGAGAAAAGCCCGGTCCCTCAGGCAATGAGCTCGGATCATCAGGCTTCGGTGGTTGAGGCCTGACACAGGAAAATGTGTAAAGATTGCTCCGACGAAGCTTTGCCCTAATCCTACCCTTTGCCATATCTTAAGCTTTCCAACTCTCAGTTAAGATATCTTAACAAAATTAAAATCATCTCATGGGAGACCATCCCTTCAAATTTTCAGCTGAAAATTCCAAGAAACCACCAAAGCCCAGAAAATGATTGGCTGATTCAAAGCAATTCCAACATGGATAAAGTCAATATAATGTATGCAGAATCGAAACGCATATCTTGTTATTTTTTTCACATGTAATAATATTTCACAATTCTAAAGTCAACATAATAAAAATTCTCTACAACCCCAAAAAAGCACTTTTTCAACCATGAATTAAAGAATGGAAATAGATGAGGAGGCAAATCAGAGAAAAAAAAATTAAAGAAAAATTCTCAATCTAATGCTAAAGACTGATCCAATAATGAAGAATAATGGTCAAAATCATATAATTTGTATGATCATACATTTAAAACAAACAACAATCTTATAACAAGAAATGCCCAAAAAACTTAATTACCCAAGAATGTGAATTCTATCAGACAAGATAACCCAGCTCAGCTTCATACCCAACAAAATCAAAATCATACCCAGATAAAATCAAGTAAGATTTTCCCCAACCCATAAAAATTAAACATTTAAAAAAGAAAAATAAAGATTACCCAGAACAGAAAAAATTGTAAAAAAAAAAAGGTGATGATTTTATTACCTGCGATAATCACAATGCTTGACTTGTTGATTCAAACAAACAAAAAAGGTAAAAAAAGATAAACCCAGTTTTTGAAAAAAATGAGATCTTGACAAAAGATAGCTCCTTTATTTTTTGGAGGGATCTAAAATGTATGTTTAGTTTTAGAAGAGAGAAAATCTAGAGAGAGAAAGAGGGGGAAATGCAGAGAGAATGACTGAATGAGAGACAGAGGAAGAGAGAGAAAACAGGGTTTAGAGTTTCGTCTCTACGTCCGGAAAACTTCGAGCCAATTAGCAGCATTTTCCGGGCCTTTTTTTTCATTTTCTCTCTCCTCACTTAATTTAATTAAATTATATTTACTTTCACAAGAAAATTAAATTATACCTATGTTTACAATTTCCAATTAAAGCGTTTGGTGAATGGGTGATTATTGATTAATTTATTTGTTGCACCCATACATGAACTTTTTTTTTTAGTGGAGTATGGAAGTATAATTTTTCCACCTATTATGTGAATACAAGTTTTCTCCGTTTTCTAATATTCGTAACATATGAAACAGCACAATAATTAATAAAAGGAGACACATTGAAAACCCATATGTAAGAATTTACCTGGAAAAAAAATACTTTGTAATTTTAGAGTGATTTCATTAATATTTATATGATTTACAAAAATAAAAATCCTAACTATGCTAGGAATCCAAAAAATATAATAATTAAACTATACAAAATACTATCTTAGGTGAGAAATTATTATCCTAAATATTATCCTATCAGTGAAATATCTCAAAATAAATACTCATGTTACAAGTACTCCATTAAGAAGTAAACTTCTTTTTTCTTTTATCTGTGAAATATGAGGCACTGATTGATAAGAATAGAAGTTTCCTAGCAATTGTGAGTAGGCGTAATCAACCTGCTCAGTGCTCACTGAATGAAAGCAAGAGCTACTAGACCGCAATTGTAAGTCAACACTAATTTCCAACAAGGGTAGCATCTTAGGGGTGTAGTATAGGAATTTGGACAAAAAAATGAAGAAAAAAAGGTATTTAATAATCAAAGGGTATTTCTTTTGTAAATGTTAGCTAAGATGGTTAGCTGATTGCATTTATGAATTGTATAGTGATGTTTGGTAAAATTCAACTCTTATGGTTGTTAACTAATACTTATTCTCTTAGAGTGCATATGATCGTCATGTGTTGCTTGTTCAAAGTTTATAAAAACGGTTTTGAATTGGCCTACTCAAAGCATTATGTGACATGAAATTGTGTGTCTAAGTTGTGTGTCATGCTCGAATCTCTATATTTGTTGGGAAAGCATGGCACAATAATGCGAGACACAAAATTCAGCACGATATAACATATATAGCAACATTACATAATTTATGTCCAGGCACGTACGTGTAAGTCGGCTCGTGTTGTAGCGCTCAGACAAAGACAATCTAACACGCCAACGACATCTTTATATGACCACGAGCCTCTAAAGACCGACACGTAAATTAAAGATGTATTTATAAAGTACCTAGCTAGCTACTTGATTTTCTAAAGTAGCTCCTTTATTTTTAGAGTAACATACACGAACATTGACATATTTATTGTTAAGAGGCTTTTCCCAATAAAAGTTTGGCGATACACTTATCTTGAATTTTTTTTAAATTTAATCAACTCTTAGAAAAATAGTCATGTTATCAACTTTCTAAAAATTATGACTGAACTCAAAACCTCTAATATCAAACAAACATTAAAGGGGTCATTTGTTTCACTATTTCTTGGACTCCAAGAAACGGAATCAATTACCGATTCTCTTTCTTCTTATTTGGTTCAATCCCTCATTAATACGTTATCGTTACTACATGGTAATGGATTCTCCCAATTTGTTACCTCCCCTCAAGTATCAAAATCCATTACTTGGTGTGATAGTTACCATTCATTTCATTTTTTGGCCGAACCAAACACTCGATAAAGGTAACTATTTTTGTTACCATTTTCCTCCTCTATTTATCTCCATTCCCTTTCTATTACATATCTTAAATCAAACGACCTCCAAATAATCTAGTACTAACAATGATCCCATAACCCTCTATTGATTATCTACTTCCTAAGCACAACTACACAAGTATATAAGTCAAAACTCTAAAAGGATTGCAAATTTTTGTGATTTTGGAGAAATACTTATATGTTTGCCGGGGTCATAATTGAGCTTAAATAATAAGTTGCTTAAAGGAGCTTAATTTAATTAAGGTAACTGATTTTAGTTGTCCTTACATGAAACTACTTATTTAAAATGATTTTTTAAATAAATAAAAAAGTTATTTGAATACTTTATTTCATAGCTTTTTTTTCCAACTGGACATTACATATATCTCCACAAGTAAAATGGTTATATTGGACTAAGATATTTTTACAAGTGGCTAACTACGCTTTTAATTTCCATTAAGAATATCCAACATCTAAGGAACACCAAAATTCCACCAAACTTTTTTTAAACAATAACTGAAAAAGCTTAGTAATTAATCTGATCTTTGGACAACAATAGATGGCCTAATCCAAAACATAATACCAAAAAGTATGCAACAACAATGATTAATTATATTATCATCTAAAAAATAACTTATATTTCTTTTTATCAGGAAAAAAAAATCACATTTTTCCTTAATAGAAGTATTTATAAAGTTTGCAAGTAGCTAAATAGTTGGTTCAACATGCATTTAGACAAACTAATTGGTTGCAACTTGCAAAACATTGTTTCAACTCACCACCTATCATCATAGTATGTTAATGGAATCATTACTGTCCAAATCAACCATATAGTTAGTTAGTACTTAATTATATTAGTTAAATAATTAATGATTATTGGATTTTAATGTCAGCTACTCTGCGCTAGCTGCTTTGGATAGTCTGACAAACCCTACTGAATGATAGTAGTATTAAGCAAGCAGTAATATTGTAGGGTTTAATATGTACTTTTAACAAAGGTAGCTGAGTGTTTATATTGATAATTGATTTATAGCAGCCTCAACCTCAAGGTTGTCATTCTCATTTCTCACCCCCAATTCCCAAATACTCCAATTTTTTGATTTTTATGTCTGGGGTCCACGTTAAGGCACCCTTCTTCTTTGTCTATTTGTCTTGAGCCTTGAGCCTTGAGCCTTGAGCCTTGAGCCTTGAGCCTTGAGGGGAAGCCACTTGATTTTTATTCTTTTTCATTTTTGTATGTTTTTGTTTAATTGTTAGTAGTACTTTGGTGTACAAATATCTCTTTTGTTTTAATTTTTGACGTAGATATACTTTGATAATTACTTCCATTATTTGCTGATGTTATCTTTTTTTCTTTTTTTTTTTGGAATTGGGTGTATTTAGGTTGTTAATTGACTCTCGATCTAATGCCATGTGTATTGACATCTATACTCTCACAAAATAATCCAAATTAGATTAGATATAAAGAAATATAAGGAGTATTTATTAGAGACCGTGCCTTATAATTGGGAAGAACTCAATATGCAAAGTTGACCGCTAAGAATCAAGTATATGTAGTTCACGTAATTAGGCTTAAGTGGAAAATGAAATATAAGGAAGAAATTTAATTATTAGAAACCGTACCTTTTTGCCTTGTTGGGAAGAACTCAATGTGCAAAATTGATTGCTTGAAGATATAGTATATATAACTTTGAATATTCTAATTCTAACATGAATAGGTTTTGTAGAAAAAACCCCAATTCCAATTGAATCCCTAATTCTAATTGCGGTAGGTTATTTTAATACTACTCTGTTTTTTAGTTGCAACGATTAGGCATTTTCTACTCACACTTTATGTCAAATCGTTGCAACTAAAAAAGAAGGAAGTATGCTAGTATATAATAAATTTTTGTTTTTATATGAATGGATCTTATTTTATAGTATTTTTTAAATACTTTCCAAGTACAAAAATTAAAAATTTTCGAACTATATATTAAAAGTTATAATCGATTTTCTATACTTAAGTATTCCGTTGTAAACCCAACTCTATTTCTTCTTATCCTAAACTCTATATATGTATCTTTATTAATTTAGAACTCTATTTATTTTAAATATCCTGAAATTTTTGTCAATTTGATTATAGTGTAAATTTGTATTGAAATGCGACAATTTTTTTTCCATTTTTTTTCACAATATTCCTTTAGTATATCAAATATCTCTCTTTTGTATTTATTTTTCATGTTGACATTTTTTTAAACGTAAAAGATATTCATTAATTGCTTCTCTTATTTATCAACTAGTATTGGGACCCGATTAGATGCACATTCTATTAATAAAAAGAGGTAGACTTTTAAAATTTTCACATACCCTGTTTGAACGTATTTTTGTTCGACATACAACAATAAAAGTTTTTTTTTTTTTTGAGAAGCAAGAAAGAAAATATATTGCACCCAAACAAACTTTTGTACAACTCAAGCAAACTAAGAAAAGACCTTAGCTACAAACCAACTGAGGCAAAGCCTCTAAAAGACTAATTACAAGGTATCAAACCACCTATGTTCACTAGGGGACATTCTCCTATACACTTGTATAATTCCTACAACAATAAAAGTTATAATGTAGTAACTTTGAATATTCTAATTCTAACAAGAATAAGTTTTGAAGAAAATTCCTAGTTCTAATTGAATTTCTAATTCTAATTGTAGTTTGTTACTTTAATGCGTATATTAATACTTTAATATATATAAAATTTTAAATAAAATATAAATGGATCTTGTTTTATAGTATTTTTTAAGACACTTTCTAATGGTATAAAAATTATAATTTTTTGAAATATATGTCAAAAGTTATAATTGATTTACTATACTTAAGTATTTCATTGTAAACACAACTCTATTTCTTCTTATCCTAAACTTTATATATGTATTTAGAACTCTATTTCTTTTCAAAGATAATCTTGGTGCAATAAAAAAACACCCAAATTGCCTGGAAGCCCTTCCCTTCCCCTAAAAGTTAAACCCTAACTTGCTTGATGATGTAAAGTTGAACCTGATGTGTAATTAAACATGTTGTTATGCTGTTGTTGAACCTTCTATTGTAATGAATTATTAGTTGTTATTAGTTTTAAAAAAATGGATAATTCGGATTGAATTCAATCTAGTGTCTGAAAAAATTCGAATTGGATTGGTTTGAACTCAAACTCTAATCGGTTTGGATTTGGATTGAAAAATTAAAATCCAAAAAATTTGTTCGGTTCGGATCGGATTGGATTAGCTAAATCCAAACCGTACACCAAACTTTCAAACCCTACCTATTATCACACGAATATGTGTGCTTTTTGATGGAAGACGGTGTATATACTTGTAGATATAATTGAGTGTATGATAGAACTTTTATCTTTAACTTTTTTTTTTTGAGGGGGAAAAGCAGGTGCATATAATTTTTATCTTTAACTTTTACCGGAGTGTATGAAAGAATTTGATGCAATTACTTGTGAACAAAAGAATCTTGGAAAATATACCTAAATCTCTAACAAAGAATAACAGACATTTATTGGAATAATTCTTATATCCACAGTCCACTATAAAGGGACCGATAGAATTACATATGAATGGAGTAATAGATAAGGAAAGTAACATCCTTAGAAGTTAGAACAAAGATTAATGGGTTATGCAAAATAAGTACAGAACGTGGCATCCATAACATCATTGATCCTCTTTTCTTTTGTTCCTTTTATTTTTTTGACTGAACATCATTGATTCCAAGCATACAACTAGCACTCCACATCTTTGAAATTTAAATACAACAAGCACTGCATAGATATTTTGGGAAACTTCACCGACCAACTGATTATGGCTTTGGTCTATAAATGGAGAAGACATGGACATCTACCGATTTCCATATGGAAAAGCTACGTTCTAAATCAAGGGGAATCTGCATATCTTCAATTAATTTACAATTTGAAATTGCACCCCTATATTAAAGTTGTATGAACACTTTATATGGGTAGGGTATTTTATACCTGGAACATATTAGATTAGACATTGATATATAAGTCAAAAATGAGACATACCTTAATATTATGTGCCAATACTTTAAATGACGTGTTAGATACTTTGACTTTTTATGAAGCTGATTTTTAGGATATTTAAGAGACACTTTCCAACTCCTAATAACATCTTTATAGCTCGAATCTTGTAAGAAATGGAAGTTTTTATGAATAATTGATGAGACAAGTAAAATAAACGAGAGAAAGTGGGAACTATATTTTACCTTTATAAAAATTAGTGATGCGATAGTGTCATAAAAAGAAAAGAAATTATGTGCTTTTTGTCTTTTTAGAACAAATACAAGAAATTAATAATAAAAATTGGAATTTTTATTATATTTTTTGTATGTCCATGCCAATTAATTTTAGCATGGCTTTTTTCCATATACATGTTGTTTATGTGCCGGTGTCTACATATGTGCAATCTAGCCACCATATTGATCATTTGAAAGAGTTCCTTACCATGTGTAACAATAATATTAATGAAGGATCTTTCAAAAAAAATATTAATGAAGGATGCGTCTTGTTTATAATTTAAAGCAGATCGGAAGAGTTGCAAAAAAATGAGGAAAACTATGACCGAAAAATTAACTTGAACTTTTATAGGCCTTAAAATTTTGAGATTGATTAAGTAGTATAGGTATATAAATTTGATTATATTATATACTAAATAAACCATAAAATTATACTTCTTCGGTTTTAAATAAACCCTAACCTCCATTAGTGAATTTCAAAGGGGCTTCCATCGATTTTATCGGTGGATAGCCCCACCTTAATTTTAATTTTCATTGTTGTTTAGCTTTGTTTATGTTCGTTCTTGTTTGAATAATACTTCATCCTTTAAAGAGAGGATCGTTTCTCCCTCGAAAGAAAGGGTTTATTCTCTTCTCCTCGGAGAGACTTTGGTTCTTACTCCTTTGTTTCAAGATTTAATTATCGTAATTTTGGATCGTTGATGAAGAATTATACGGTGTCGAAGCGATTTCAAATCTACAATTACAATCAATGGTATCGATTTAATTATATTTCAAAACTACATCATATCGAAAGCCCTCGTTGAAGGTCAAACAAAGATGATGTGGAAGAGAGTATGCGGAATTGTTAGATCTACTACACAACGATCGTGGTTTTGCAAATTCCCGAATTTTATTTGTTCAAAATTGTTATGTATTTGTTATTCCCGATTTCTATCAGATGTCGTATGACTTCTTTTATTAATGAATTAATTTTACTTTTAAAAAAAAAAATCGAGATATTTGATTGCGACTCACATTAAACAACCATATCTGAATAATAACCTATTGAGCGCCCACTAAAAATTGGTATAAAAACTACGTTAAAACAATAAATTAATAGATTCTACAGCTATACCTAACTGACCTGTTTCACACGTCTAGCTTATTTCATTAAAATTTTCTAGCAGTCTAGCTTTCTTCTACAATGCCAAATGATGAATCAACATACGAACTTTTATATTTACACTTTGTAATGTTAGCATTGCATTAATATATATACCAAGTTGCCAACCAAAGCAAACTTTTGATCCGCGGTGGATCTCCATCTTTTAAAAAATATACTTATCTTGAAGATATAGATGAGGTAAGGTAGTAGTTCTTTGTTTCTTGGAGTAAGGTATTAGGTCAACCAAGAGCAATAACAATGTTCCTCATTGTTCCTTTCTGTCAGACCATTTTCTTTAATGCTTTGACTTTTTTTATTATTTGGCCACGTATAATTGGACTAATCTCTCCTAAGATTTTCTCCCTCCTAATATATATATTTGATTATTTGCCCAATTATTCTCTTTAAGACACCTATTCCAAAAACAAACATGAAAACCTAACATTTCATATTCTTATTCACTATATTTTCTTTTTTATAAAGGGAAAAAAACTTAAAATTGACCCCTCGATTAGGAGGGCAGCCTAAAACATCATTTCGGATGATAAGGAAAAAGTCAATACAGTAAGGAGAGAACCAATATAAAAGTAAAGGTAAAGGTGACCCTTATAAGCCATGAAGTACGCCAATTTATTTGCTTCCCGAAAGTAATGAGACACCCGTCAATCTGGAAATCTGGAAAGTTTTACACTTACATCATGAATAATAGTGTTAATCTCCTAAGGGATATGCCAGACAGACTTGACTGAGTTAATAACTGAAAGATTATCCCCTTCTACGATGTGATTATCCCCCTTTTATTCACTATATTTGATTCCACTAATTTAGTCGTTTATCATTATTTCCCAATCGAAATCTAAACAAAAATCATACCTCCAACGGAGCATACAATATGGAAATATAAATAGCAAGGGGCCTGGTCGATGGTATGCACTCCTATCTCCCATGGGAGGCCAAGGTTCAAATCTTGGTGGAAGCATAATTTCAATATTGTTGGGGGAGGGGGTTTGAGGCTGTTTGCGCCTCGGTGAATGGCCTTATGCGAGAACCACAGAGAAAATTCATCTTACTACGCGGGTTAGAAGGGCCCAAAAAAATGAAAATATAAAGAGTATGTCTTGTGTTATTTGTAGCTTTTTTTTTCCAATTCTCTTTCCTACTTGGGTGTACCTTTCTTGATTATATATGTATCTCATCTTCTGTGCGAGAAGAAACATTAAGCTTTTTAATATACTTTATTAGCGTTTTTCGGAAATTCTTGAAGTTTACCAATAATCCGTTCTGGCCTCTGGGAAATGAGGATCAGCTAACTCCAACTAACATGTGTCTATAAATAAGCCTTGCTTACCTATCAAACTTAAATCAGGTTTGCCCTTTTAATAGCCCTCAAAAACAAAAACAAAAAATAAAGTTTGCAAGCTAACGTGTAGTTTGTGAAAGGGACGAGTCTAAATTTGATGGACCAGGTGTAGAGGAGTATACTTAAGTCCTAATCTACTGCCTAACTACCCTAATGTCCCTAAATATTAATTAAAATTCTCACCTCACTCAATTCTCTCCAAATTGCCTGCCTTCTGGAAGCTCAACAAGGTGCCCCAATAGGGGCGGAACCATAATATCTTAGAGGGACCAAAAATATAATTTGTATTTTTAAAGGGGACCAAATATAAAAATTAAGCTATTTTATTTAAAAAAAATTACATTTTCAACCTTAATTTTTAGGAAAATTCAAAAGTTGACCGGGGCCGCGGCTCCCATCAAAGGAATATTTGTTCTTCGAGCTTTTCATTTCGGATGTTCTTTAAACCATTTTATTAAAGTTTATTTGAATTTATTATAATATATTGAAACTTATAAAAATTTATCTAAACTTATTTAAACTTATCAATGTGAATTTTAACTTATCTGAGAACGTACCCTGTTATGTGGACTTTGCATTGGTTCGATTTCATATTCCCTTCAAAAACATTGGATAGAGTAAAGAACGCTGGGCCATCTAACAAGGAGATTCACAAATTATAGAAGCTTGGTTCGATAAAACTTGCAGCAAAATAATTAGGTAAAAGAAACTATAGGAGCATTTTTTTTATATTTATAAGATTTAGGAGCATGTATACTATAAGAAAAAGCTATTGCCGAAATGTAAATTGAGTAAACAAAGCATTTAAATTTTTATATTTAACGAGTTATACACAAAAGTATACATCATCGATGATATTTCTGGCTAGCAAATCGAAGGTCTTCAAGGTTTCACTAAGAAGAAAAGCAGAACAATCTACTAATAGAAAAGCGCCGATAAACGGTTCAATCAAGTGTGCTCAAATATGCTAAGCAAAGCTACATGATCACATCACCAGGAAAATCAGCCACAAAGATACACCGCAGCAATTGACTACATTAAGCTGGGGACTGGTGAAGAATCAAAAATAGAGTAGATGACGGCTGACAATTTCCATGTAAAGATTAGCTCAAGAGGGATCTAGTCAAGTGCTCACGAGCCAAAGCCAACGCCTGAGATATGGTCTGTGGATTACAGAACTTTTTGTTAGTGTCTTCCCACAAGAGGTAAATGCATATTGTATATATACATGCACCTAGATTTTTAGGTAGTCTAGTGATTTACTGATTTAGGCCCAATTCACTTCACCTAACCAACTGATTGAACTGCTTTTTACCGACTAAAACTGATTTTTTGATGACCCACAAATGTTTTTCTCTTAAATGCAATTTACTGATTTTTATTGATTGAAACTGAATTTTACACATTTTAATGTGATTTTTGTTGAATCAAACTTATTTATTAAGTTGAAGTGCATCGGGCCTTATTTTGCATTTTAGATATTTAACAAGAGCATATTTGCTGTCATGAATCACACGGGTGAAAAGATAAATTTTGAATGAGAAAAGGCGCAGGAATAAATAAAAATTCACCTGTTCAGACAAGGGTGCAGCAGGATCAACGCTACTGGTGGCAACTTTTGAGGCAATGACATTACCATCGGTCTCAAGAATCATCCTGCAAGTGGGAATGAGAGATTGAGCTCAAGGATACCACAACGAAAGACATAGGAAAAGTATTAAGCTATTCAGCTGGTTCCTGATGCTCCCATGAAGTCCATTCATGACATAAACTTATCACACCTTATGACCTGAGTCATTAGTAGACTTGCAAAGCATTCTAAAGAAAGCACAGAGTATAAAGCATGACGATTGACAAGCAACTAGAGAGCAAAAATGGCATTGTACCAGAATTTGAGAAAATCCATCCATGACTCACCAACCTCCTGCAGGCTGCATATAGACATAATCCCTAGTCTCTCTGCTTCTCACTTTATATAGATACTTCAACTTCAACCAGAAAACTCTTAACAAAACAAATGCACCAGCCATGAAGAATGCACTGCCTAAAAACCATCTTGGGCAAACTACTACAGAGACCCATACCAACGTAACAGTTAAAGTGACAACTTAGGTGCTGCAGTTCAGGAGTAAATCTACTACTTCAACATCCCAGATATGATGTTTTGTAGGTTTCAAAAAACTTTAGAGACACTATGGCAGAGATATCGATAAGGATTTTGAATGCAGCACAAGAATGATGATTCAGAAGAAAAAAGAACCATAAAAGTCAACTAGTAGAAAAATCACATGAGAATCAAGTGCTTGGACTTTAGCTTACCCTCTGTCAACTATCTCATCAAGGCATAGAAGTATGAGGTCCAAATTCTCAAGGGCCTCACTTTTGTCAACCTTGTTCCTAGACACATATAACACCAGATATAGATGGCCAACAGGCATTAGTGAAACTTAATCGAATTAAAAACATAGAAAAAAAAAGTAATTCACTCTTAAAGAGCTACCTCAATAAAAGGGTAACAGCATCAAAGAAACCCTGAAGAACAGCATCCAAAATGAGTTCATTTTCATCATCACCTCCTGTTACAAAGAAATGGAGGTCTTGGACAAACTTATAGATGACAATGTTGTTGTCAAACATTGTAATCTCAGCTGCAAAACAATGATATCAAGGATATTTCATATTAAAAAAAAAAAAAAAAAAACATATATTTCAAAGGAGTAAAAGTTCCAAGGAAAAAAGCAACATATTTGACAGTCTTTTGACTCATATTTCAGGCATAGCCACATGGGTTTCCACAGTTAACATATACAAACTTCCCCCAACCCAAAATCATCGTCTTTCTATTTTAATCTGTCCAATTTAACCTCTTCTTTGGTTATTAAATGCATATTTGACCAATCATGTTTCTCTATTCCCATTACGCTAACACATTTATGACATGCCAAGGAAAATTAAAGAGAATTTAGACAGGAAGGTCACTTATGCGTACATATATATTCAGGGACTATGGATATGTGTAAGGATGTATTAGTGAAGAAGCGACAATAGATATGCATACCAATGACCTAAATCTTAGTGAGTATCCTGATTCTACATGACCTATATGTGTAAAGGATACAAAAGAATCAACCGCTATTTCAGCTATTATTCTTTCGAGAAGGTCAACTATCTCAACAACTCAAATTTCTATCTTCCATCAGTGTTAAAGATCATAAAAGAGTTGGACCGTTGGACCATCAGAAAATATTGATTCTAAAAAGTAAAAACATTGGTCTGATCAGAAACAGAAGTTCTCCCTTCAATCCTCCATTCCTATTGGCTGTAAGCCTGTAACATCTATAAAGAAAAAGTTCAAAGGGTTGAAGAACAAACAATGAACAAGGACCAGGCGCAGAGCTATGCCCAAAGGTGTGGGGTCATTTGACATTTTGACCCCACTTGAATTGGATTTTGAGTAATCTTTTTATATGAAGTGTGGAAAATTGTAGTTTTTCTTTCAAAAAATCATCATTTGGACCCACTCAAATATTCAAATTTTATTTTGCACCCACTAATAAATTTTTCAAGATCCGCAACTCCAAAGGACTCCAAGGATCATATGAAGTCTTCAGACAGTGACCAACCTATCCACCCCAATCTCTGTCAAAACACCCACCAAATTGAACACTTGACTAAAATGACTTAGTAGTATCAAATAGATTTCAAACTTGCAAATCTCAATTGATCTCTTCACTCCTTTTCAAGCTGATCTTCTTTTCAACTTTATCACTGCACCAAACATATACGTGGGAAAGCCCCATCATCTTCTGTCTCTATAATCTATACTGCCTCAGCCCTCACTATCATTCCAGTTCCTTCACTGCTTCCATAGTTTTCATTGATACTCATAATTTTTCCACTTTCTGCCAACTTTTGGTGGCCTTTCCCAAACATAATCCTGAGACAATAACAAACCGAAACCCCACTAAGTTGCTTGGTCAACTGAACTAGATCCCTATAGAGGAAAGTATAAAATCAAGCTTCTGGGTCAAAGTCTCAGCAATGCTGAGTTTGCAGACATATGGGGTTGAATTGCTCTTAAATGCAATATTTCTCATAAGATTCTAAGGGGGTGTTCCAAGTTGCATTATCTTTCAAGCTTTTGGGTATGCTTCAAGTGTTGAGTTACCAAAATCAGCAAGACAAAAAAGAATTGAAGTTCTACCAGTGTCCACTCTTCTGCCCCTTAAAGTCAAACCAGATGCAATCTCATATCACAAAGAACAGCTGGATAAATGATAATAGAAGTATTGAACAACAAATTTGCAGAAAGATATACCCGATCAATATAAATATTCTAATACCAGCAAACTTAGGTCCTTGAAGAAAGTAACTTCATCCTTTATACATGAGACACAGTCCATGCAAAAGAAAATCCAGCTAACTTAAACACTCGTCAATCGAAGGATAACTCTCAAGATTCAGATGCAACATCCTCAAAGAGAACATAACTGATTTCCTTTTCTACCGCCCACTTTAGAGAGATAACGTTTTCAATGTAGACAGCACGCCATGTTACATAACTTTTTGACATAGAGACCCAACAATTCCGGAAGCTATCTAAGCAAAAACAAAGAAAACTGACATGAAGTTTGAGCCTTTTTTCCAAAGATAATGAAACCTCAGATTAAAGTCATTAAACATGCTATGGAAAGCCTTTAAGCTAGTGGAATGTGTTGAGCAGTCAAGGACCTTCAGAATAAGAAAGCAGGAATACAGCACCAGAAAGGGCAAGATTCAAATTGAATTATATCTTATAAGAACTCCTCAGCTATTGCTAACTAATAACTAGGGCAAGATTCAAATTGAATTATATCTTATAAGAACTCCTCAGCTATTGCTAACTAATAACTTCCCAAAGACACGTAGCTAAAATGCTAACATAACTCCAAGGGCCAGTTTATTAATAGGATACAATTGGAACTGAAACTATTGACATACCAACTAATCTTCATTGCAACATCCATCAGAATCAATCTTCAAAGCAGTAAACAAGAGCGATTTTCGCACTATATTATCCCTAACTCTGGTATGTTTCAGCCATTTTTATTCTGGGTGGACACACTGTGATTTATTGATGTCATTTTATTGCTTTGACTCCAATTTAATGGGTAAAATTAACTGCCTCTAGCAATAGATTATGCACTTCAAATGCAACAAAGTCCTACGCTGAAGATCAGATAGCCCAACAAGTTTTCGTTCTATCATCATTACCTAAAAAATCATACAACTCTAAACCTTAATGACAAATGTCTCGATGATATCTTTAACTGCATAAGCTTTTAAACAAAACTACACAGCAGTATCACACACCCAAACAAATCCCACAAATCTATAAATTGCTGATGATCTCGACGCCCTCATTAGTCATTACAATGTATGCGAATCTAAGACATCAATAAACACTAAAAAAACAAATTTCTTTAAACAGCATTAAAAAATATAACTATATACCACTGATGCAACAAAACCTCAATCATATGGTACCTTCAGTCCTAGCATTAGTCTTCTGGGTTTTAGTAAACACGGATTTCTCATACGCCAATTTCGCCCCGTTCGTGGACCAATCATCGGAATAATACTTGACAGCTACCCTTTTCCCTTCTGAATCAAGCAAAAGTATATTTTTCACTATTGGGCATGAATCCTGCACAATCAAATCATAATCACAAATCAAAACAACCAAATTCGATGAAGATATATCATTTCAACACTACATTACACAGTACGTCATTAATGAAAACATAGTAATATATGAAATGCTTCACCGACGAATGAAATTGTTTGAATCAAACCCTAATCAATGTTGATTTTACTCATAATAACAAAAAAAAACAATTAGATCAAATTGCGTGATTTTATTTTGGGTAGAAGAAGATCAGATCAAATTAGGGTAATCGGATCAAATCGGAGTGTAACGAAAATTGCAAGGAGTAATTGAGCAGCAAATGAAGTGTACGAAAAAATAAGTGGTGGATCTAGAGAAAGGAAAGAGAGAGAAGACTCACTCGGTAAACGGAGAATGACGCCATTTTTCTGGGTGGAATCGGAGATCTGGAACGTCAGTGAAGAGGAGCTACAAATGTGCGAGATCAGAGGAGAGAGAAAGAGAGGGAGGAGAATTTTGGGGATAATTTTGGGATATTTAAACCATGCTTCAAAACTAGGGACAAAAATGAAATATTATAGGGCATTGTTGTAACTTGTAAGAAAATTAAGAATTTAGTGCGTCTACTATCAAGCATGTTTGGTGTAGTCTTATATGTATGCAATGCGTGCGAAAACATATATTTCCTCCGTTCGTTTTAAATAAAGCATTGGGTGAAATGATACTATTCATTAATCGATTTTGACTCCAATTTATCGTCATTATATAAAAAAAAACATCAGTGGGATCTTTGCTAGATTCGTCTCGATGCATCTTATCAAATTATAACTTTTTTATATTTTTTACGTGTGCACAACTAAAGGTATTAATGATTAAAGAAGCGTGTTGGGTTGCGTGAAAAAGTAAACGTTTCATTTAAAACAGAACGGAGGAAGTATAAAATTAAGTTAATTGTGTATAAAAATTGTCTTTTTTATCGCAGGTCAGTGGGGCTAACTCGAACCTCAAAGCCCCAAGTCGCGAGGTGAGTTCCCCACCACCTCCATCAAGCAAGTTTGGTTGTAAAAAAGTTGTCTTTGCATTTTATTTTTTCAAAAAACTACGGTATGCGATATTTTTTTCTTTTTTCACCCATTTTTTTTTGTTTAAAGGAAGCAGTTTACCCTTTTCTTTTTTTTTCTTTTTTTTTCTTTTTCTATTTTTTGATTTCCCCATGTGTTGCCTTATATAATAAAGATGGAGATTCACCTTGTAATCTACTCTCAATATGCCATAATGTCACACCGTTAGATCTAGTAAAATCAACTTGATTTGCTCAACTATAGGTTATTCACATATTTCAATTTATACCAGTGCGATTATTTTTAGTAAAAGTGGTCACTTGGTAGTCCTTGATATGAGACGTGATTCGGGTGTATGAAACCATGTACATGAGATCTGTTGTTGATTACTAAAGATATTACTTTAGGTTTTGATCATTGTTTTTTGTATAATTAGATTTTGTTCGTTGTTAGTTTCGTAATCTTAGTTGATCTAGGGGTTAGGTGTTGCAATCCTATTAAAAGGTGAATCAATTGAGTGCAAATGTGTCACATACGATTTTCAGAGAGAGTTAAGGTCGAGAGTTGAAAGAGTACTCTCTTTGTAAATGCATTTTCGAGAATCCTTGCAAGTGTGTGGAAGCAATTATAATTCTTCCATATGTATTCATCTTCATACATATTATTGAGTCTTATTCTCATATTTTGTTGTTCCTATAAATATAATGTATTATTGTTGCCATAAAGTGTAATCGAATCTTGGATTTATATTCCGAAACAATTATACCTTTCTTAGTTTCCACAGGTGACTAGACCATTGGTTTGTAGTTGTCCTGTAATTAGTTTGGGGGTATTACAAAAACCTTACTTATTCTCATGTTCACATTCACATCAACTCTAAGTTAGATTTAAATAAGTGGTTATCGTCTATGTAAGTTGTAGTAGCAAGGAACAAGATCTTGTGAAAACAACTCTTAATATGAAAAGTAAAAACAAGACATCTGGACCGTTGATTTGGATCGTGCGGCCTATATCATCAATTCATTCTCTAACCCACTCTGACCCCCTCTCTCTCCTCATAAAACTCCACCCCTCACTCTCTCTCTCTCCTCTAAAGATCCAACCCACATTTAACCCTTCCATTTTTTTCTCTCTCCTCCTTCATCAATGGCGGAAAACACCGAGCGCCGCCATCATCAACACCTCCATCTTCAACCAAAGATCCAATCATAATCTACGCTCGTCGTAAACCTTTCGAGTACCCTAGCTTTTGTTCTTCCTTTCAATTCGGATATCCTCGTTGTTGCGAAACCTGATGATGTGCCTGCGATTGGTGCGAATGTGTTTGATTCGATTTGTGTATTTAGTTTTATGAGAGGTGTTTAGTTCGCACTCATAAGGACGTTGCTGTTGTTGATGTAAATTGATTTTCAAAGTCTGACATGGATAATTTGCATTGGGAACGGAAGATAAGATGTTGTTGAAAAATTGATGGGTATACTTGACTTGAGTTTCATTGTCATTGTTGTTGAAACACACAAAGTTTGGGGAAAAAATGGAAGAAGATGTACGTTGAGGAAGAAGGTGGCGATATTGGGAAAAAAAGTATGAGCTGTAATTAGTTACTCTAAAACTAATTAAAGTTACTCTTATAATACTAAAAGTAACTCTAAAAAATTCAAATTAAAGCTACTCTTTAAATATAAAGTTATTCTTAAGGTCTTAACATAATAAAGTTACCCTAAAAGTGGCAAAAGTTACCCTAAAAGTGTTAATATTTACTCGTATAATAAATAAAGTTTCCTTTGAAATATATAGAATTATCCTTAATATAACAAAGTTACCCCAAAACTGGCAAAAGTTACCCCAAAACTAACAAAAGTTACCCTTCAAATATATAAAGTTACCCTTCAAATTTATAAAGTTACCCTAAAAGTGTTAAAAGTTACCCTTGTTTTCGCCGATTAAGAGCAGTTTTCAGCGGATCTCAACCCGTAGTAGCAAACTACCAATATATTATTTACCCTTGTTTTACATAGAATAGTTAGTGAAACTAAAATAATTTTCAAAATATTTAGTATTACTTTAGTGTAAGAGAATAATAAAGATTGATTTACAACATTTTACTAAAGATAATCATTTAACGTAGATCAATTGTAAATTTCAATATACACTTCTATAATTTTATAATTTTTGTATAATTAGATGTAGCTTGAAAAATAATATTAAACAAGATCCATATATAATAAACTTAAGAATTTGTAGAATAAACATATATGATACATTCATTTTCTTGAAAATTTATATGAATTGATTTATCATACTCCACTAAATTTTGATTAACTAATTACAAATATTTTTTTAATGGGTAAAATCTTTATAGTTTTAGAATACCATTAGGACTACATTAGTCCAAAATATACTTCGCTTTTCCATAATTCATGCAACATTTGTAATTTTACGATCTTCATTGCATAACTTTGACCATTACTAAGTGTTATTAAAAATTACACATTGAAATGATTCTAGCAAATCGCACATGACCATATTTTATCATAATGTTTTATTCTATATAATAGTGAGAATTTGTGGTCAAGATTATTAAATTTGACCTTCAAGTGTAAGTGTCGAATGAACTGTTGAACAAGATTAAGTAAGTAAATAACGTTAGCCCGTATTTTTTTATTAGGCAATAAGACTATCTTAATCCTACAAATGAACAACCTAGCTAGGGCTGGAAAAAGCTGATCCAACTTGATAACCCGACTCTAATTTTACCCGCATTTACTTGTTTGGGTTGAGACATCTGGCCCGTAATAAATTGGGGTTGACCCAACCCGAACTGAAACCTCGTATGGTTAGATCCAGGTTGTTCTTTATATATTCTGAACCCGAAATAACCCAAACAACCTGATTTAGAAACCGGGTTAGGTTGAGTTTGGGTGAACCTGAAATTAACCCGACTTTTATAACTTATGTCACCTACTTTCTTATTATAAACTTGTATTGGGCCTAGCCCATTTCTTAATTTGAAGCATGTGCCCAATTTTATGGCTTTGAAGTTTGAATTTTTGACTTAATTGGCATTTGAAGTTAGGATATAAATGCTTTATAGTGTATAATTATTGCAATTATAAAATATAAATCAGGTCATATTGAGTTGGTTTTGGGACAACCCCAAACTCGGCAGGTCGGGTTTAGGTTATGGTTTTTTACCTGAAATTGAACTCAGGTCGAGTTTGGGCTAGGGGCAGGTGACCCAAAATAGAAGTCAGACCGGCTTGAACCCGACCGATCCCAATCTGATTGTGACCCCTAAACCTAACCCATCCATCTGGATAATATGAGAGCAAACACCCTTTTACAAGACGGAAACGTATACAAGATGAATGAGAGTGGTGTAGGTTGGCCATGAAATCCGCCACTTGATTTGCCTCTCAAAAGATATTATTCAAGTTCAAACCGAATCAAAATGGCGAACGTCTCAGTGTCTCACCCAAAATCACAAATGATGTTGTGATGAATAGCCCGTAGAACCTTCCATTAATACTTAATCGAGTTGTTGACGCATAATTTGTTACCTTCCACAAAAAGTTGGTCTAATTCACAAGTTCAAATTAGGGCGTGTTCGGCAACAGTAGCTGTGGTAGTAGCTTTTAGCTGTGAGAGTAGATGTTAGCTGTTAGTGGTCGGCGTGTAGCTATTAGTTGTTAGTTGTCCAAGTAGCGGTATAATATATTGATGTTCGGTAAAAGAAGCTGTCAAAGTAGCTGTTTACAAATACTCCCTCCGTCCCTTAATAGATTGCCAATTTCTAATTTGGGCACTATTCATAGGTAAAGAAAGTCCTCAAAAATAATTTCAAATATATACGATAAAACATAGTCATGTGGGGTCTTGTTGGATTCGTCTCATGGTGTACATTTTGAAAATCAAACTTTTATAATTTTTACTAATATATAATTAAAGATATTAACGATACAAAATGTGCATTGGCAAACGTGCATTAGAGAAATGGGCAATCTATTAAGAGACAGAGGGAGTAACTAGTTAAAAACTCAAACTAAACTTTAATATATAATTTATACACCACAAAACGCTACCCCAAAAGCTTTTGACAAACACTACTCAAACACTGTTTATACCACTAAAAGCTACTTAGAGCATGGCCAATGGATGATCCCAAATTTGGGATCATCAATTACTTTATTAATTTCTCACTCTTCCACCTCATTTATGATCCACAATTGATTTTAATGATCTCTTCACCCCCAATGGATGATCTATAATTTTAGATGTTCACCTTCTCTTTCCTACTTTTTACCATACCCCACCATATATTCTCTCTCCTCAATCTCCTTTCCATCCCATCTTTTTTATTTATTATGGATTATTTAAGAATCAATTAATGATTATTGAATGTAAATAATTTTTATGTTTGTGATTAAAAACTATTAGTAAAAAATAATTTCGTTAATATTGTACATAATTAGATACGGTAATTAACTTAATACTATCGATTTAAATATATAATCAGAAAAATATAATAATAATAAAATATTGCATTAAACAATAGAAATAACACATACATATAGAATTACATAACATATAATAATAAAAAAACGTAGCAGCTTAATTAACCCCTATGTTGCCCGAATTTAAGCCAAATATTTTCTACGAGGTATGCTTTGAGACGTCTATGCACAACTTGGTCACGAACTCGACCCCTATTGTTCATATATATTTCTAGACTTGCTATGCGATTCTCACTAGTGCCGTATGCGAAAGGCTCATCAGAGGTCCCAACATTCCTTTGCGTTGAAGTAGTAGGACGTGGAGGATGGTCATAATCATTAGGATCAAAATGAAGGGAATATGAATCTCGTTCATCTTCAACTACCATATTGTGGATAATAATGCAGGCCGGCGATCATTATTTTCCCTAACATTTATTTATCACGCGCTAGAGCTGGTTGTCGAATTATAGCAAAACGAGCTTGTAATACTCCAAATGCACGTTCCACGTCTTTTCGTTTGCTCTCTTGGTTTTGGGCAAATAGACTTTCTTTTTCATTTTGCGGAAGACTTATTGTTGGAATAAATGCAGCCCATTGAGGATATATACCATCTGCTAGGTAATATCCCATATCGTATTGGTGTCCGTTAACAACATAGTTAACTGCGGGTGCACGACCCTCAAAAACATCATTAAATAATGGAGATCTATCAAGAACATTAATATCATTACACCTACTTGGCGTTCCAAAGAAAGCATGCCAGATCCAAATACGCATGCCGGACCATCTCACTGTTGCTTTCATTTTCATGATTAATCCTTTGGATCTCGACTTGAATTAAGTTCATTGTTTTTCTCCAAATTTAATTTTTGGACTTGATCCATCCACTCTTGAAAGGTTTTTGCAGGCATGTTCAAAACCTTTCCCTTGCCTTTATTTTTGGTGAATCCGTCGTTTGGAGTAGTTGGGTCTCCACTGCTTGGCGTATTTGGCTCACTTGAAGTGGAGTAGTTGCCAGCTTCATTGATCCTCCACCTCTTTGAGCCACTTTCTTGATTAGCTGTCTTCTTTTTGCAAGCTTTGACAGTATCTCCCATAGGCTTCCATACATCATTATGCCTCAGAATTTTCCCAACAATGAAGCTTACTGAAGTCTGTTTTATTATCCTTTTTGTAGATTGCAAATGCAGTTTTCATGACGTCGTCATCGGACTCACCACTTTTCCGACGAGCCTCTGCATGAGCATATGCACCAACAAATTTGGATACTTTTGCATGTATTCTTTTCCATTGACTTTGTAATTGACCCAACTCTCTGTCAAATGGTAAGATATCAGACTCCTTGAAACTTTCAACTCCTTCTTCCCAGCATCGATCTCTATAACACTTAACTTCCTTAAACATTTCAGTAATTTTTGTCCAGAAGATAATTGTTGTTTGTTTAGTATTACTACCTTTATTTTGGCTTACCGTTAGCCAAACCTTCACGAGAATCTCTTCTTCAGATGGCCTCCAGAATTTCCTCGACCCTTTATCTTCTTCTTCATTGTTGTCATCATCACGCTCAACCGATGCAGCTCGAGACCGATATGAACTACTGAAGTTCGGAAATGACCCTTCACCTTGTGACTGCTGGAAATGTTGAGACATAGGAAATGATGCTTCATCTTGAGAATAACTATAATTCTCATTCGAATTGTACAGATTTTCTTGTGAATGTGGAGCAAATTGGGAGTAAGAAGGTGTATTTGAGAAACTCATATTATGTTGGGGGAGTTGTTGGTTAAGTTGAGTAGGATACATCATATTTTGTGAGTTGTATCCCATATGAAAATTTGGTTCAGTTTGAGAATTGAGATCAATTTGGGAACTAGACGATTGAAAACTTGAATTAATGTGAGGTTGTTGAGGTCTTTTGGATTTTGGAGGGTTTTTTTTTCTACCGATTTTGGAATCCATAACTAATTTTTATTAGGAGATAATTTATTTTTGTGGGGTAGATAAATGAAGAAAGGAAACAAATATGACTTTCAATAACAAAATAAACTCAAAAATAAGATGTGTAAAAATAGTTCAATATTGGTCTCTATTTATAGACAAAAAAAAATATAGCTGTTGGTGTTTTTTTTTTGAAAAAAAAAAAATTTAAAACTGACAATATGTCCGTTGCAAAAATTTGCAACGTTAACAATTACAAATAATCCTAGCCGTTAGATTGGAGAAATGAGGGGCGTTGGATGTCTGCCATGCAGCAGTAGTGGGGCCCACTCCATTTTTTTCTTCCTCTCCCCTTGCGCCATGTGGCGATGAACTCATGTTTGCCAAATTTGTGTGAGATCGTTCCAACGATCTGACCATGGTTCTCTTTCCTCCTTTTTTTTCTCTCTCCTATTTCTTTATTCCTTTTTAATACCTCTCTCCTCATGATTCAAATTTGAGATCAACCATTGGCTCTCCTCTTACACCACTACCTCACCAAACACTACTATTTTTTTAACTGAATCAGACACTAAAAGCTACTTATAAAGCTTGTGCTGAAGAGGGCCTCAATCTCAAAATACAAGTGCGATTTATATTTAAAAAGCAAGAGTAACAAAAAAATAAACGGGGAAAGCGCCAAAAAAAGAGGGAAAAGAAGAGCAAACCCATCAAAATTAAATCGTTATGATCTGCGAAGTTTCCTCCTACAGTTCTTCGAAACCAAAGCAGGCAAACAAACACAGAACAACGTGTAAACCCCTACTTCTTCTGCTTTGCTTTACTTCTTATTTTCTCCCTTCAAACTTTTCTTTTTCATCTTTACCCCACTTTCTCCCGAATATTCAACAAAAAGAATATACCCACCTTTTTAATGTGTTTGATTCATCAGATTCACATTAATCAGAATCTCGAAAAACAAAATCACCCAAATTCACAAAATCTTCAATTTTGGAAAAATCTGTAGTAGAATTGAAGTGGGTTTGTCTCAGATTTCGTGATGGGTTCGACGAAGAACACAACATTGTCTTCTTCGTCGAATGTTGCTGGTCTAATTGTGGATGATGATGCAACACTTGTTGATTCGTTGCCGATTTATGTCAGAGAATTGATTGCTGGAGGTGCTGCTGGCGCTTTTGCTAAGACTGCTGTTGCCCCCCTTGAGAGAATTAAGATTCTTTTTCAGGTTGTTATTGTTATTATTATTTATGGGTTTCTTGAATTTTAATGATTAAAGTTTTTATGGGTTTGTGTTAAAAAGTTGTTATTTTGATTTATGGGGATGATTTAAGTTTTTATGGGTTTGTGTTAAAAAGTTGTTATTTTGATTTTTGGGGATGATTTTGGGTAGTGTTTTGATTTTGAAGTTTTTTTTTTTTGTGTGGAGGTATTAGTGGATGACAATTGCATTGTCATTTTAGAAATTATCGAATGAGACCGTCTCATTATTTATCTTAAAGGTGTCACTTTTAGTTTACGCTACTTATGAAGCGACCCTTTAGTTTGAAGAATAGGTAAGGCTTTTTTGGGACCAACTATTGTGAATTTAGTTGTAGAGGAATTTCTAGATGTTGAGTGTTTGTCTTGGCCACTTTTAAGTACTTTGCTAGTGCAGTCCTCATAGTGTTTGATTAACAATTGTGAAACTTTGATGATGACACTTTGTTTTAAGGCAAGCGAATAATTTCTATTCATGGGAATGACAAAAGTAAATCCACAACTCCCTGGAGTAGCCATTGGATCTTTGATTCTATAAGAAATGGCTGATTCTATATTTCGAAGTGTTGCTTATATGGGTTTATGACACGTTTGTAGACTCGAACGGAGGGATATCGTTCTCTTGGGGTCTATGGATCCCTGAAGAAGGTGCAGAATCATGAAGGCATACAAGGGTTGTACAAGTAAGCCTAAGTTGAAATCTACTTTTTTTTTCTATTTTTCCTGCTTTCTTTGTTTTATTAGGTTTGATGCTAGTTGTTAATTTCTTTTTCTCAAACTGCATTTTAGAGGGAATGGTGCAAGTGTCCTTCGGATTGTTCCTTATGCAGCTTTGCATTTCATGACGTATGAGAGGTATCGATCTTGGCTGTATGATAGTTGTCCTTCCCTGGGGACAGGACCCGTCGTAGATCTTATAGCTGGTTCAGCATCTGGTGGTACTGCAGTTTTATGCACTTATCCCTTGGACTTGGCGAGAACGAAGCTTGCTTATCAGGTGACTAATGCACATTTATTAAAAATAATTTTTTTGTTAGTTTACCAATATTGAGTTTGTTAGGTTGTTCGTAATGCAAATTTTATGGCTTCCGTCATCATTGTATGTGTTCTAAGGTAGTGGACACCCGGTCAACTTTCAGGAGCAGTATGAACTGCACCAACTTCTCATCATCTTATAGTGGTATACAAGATGTATTCAGACGTGTTTATAATGAAGGCGGTGTTCGTTCCCTGTACCGTGGTGTGGGTAAGTTCTTGCTTTGAGAATTAAATCAATTCTTTATGCTTGCATCTAGAGGGTTCACTGTGATTGTTGCTCTTGTTTTCACCTTTTCTTGGTTTTACCCTTCACATTTAGATTGAAAAAGTAAACAATAACCTGAAGGTTGTTGGTAACACCGTAAATCACAAGTTTCTTTTGTAGTTAATATGTTCACAGTATGGTTAATCAACAAGTTAGGAAGGTTTTCTCATGACATTCTAGCTTCTTTATATTTCACTGTCTACAATATAACAATATTCACCACTGACATATTATTTGTGCAGGACCAACACTTGTTGGAATTCTTCCATATGCTGGTTTGAAATTCTATATATATGAGGAGCTTAAAAGAAGAGTTCCTGAAGAGCATCAAAATTCTATTGTATTACGTCTTTCTTGTGGAGCTTTGGCTGGCTTATTTGGACAGACCTTCACATACCCATTGGATGTTGTTAGGCGACAAATGCAGGTAAATTCCTTAAACTGTTTTCTTATCTTGCTTTCCTTTCCTTTCCTTTGATTTTTTTTTCTCATGCAGCAGGCGTTCCTCTGTCTTTTATTATCTATTTTAGAAGCATTAATTGGCTTAGAATTCATCAATAGATGTCAATACACTTATATCTGGTTGTAAATGTCCCATTAGAAGCAAGTCCCTGAAGCTCCCATGTTTCTAGTTTCTCATTCATCACATTTTAGCATGCAGCCATATTAATTGATTTACGCTCGGCGCCTTTGGAACCATTGCTCTGCAAGTTCTTATGAAAATACCCATATGATCAAAAGTGGTATTCTAAAGCTCTCATATGTCATGAAGTGATAATGTAAATTATTGCAAAGCTTTGATTCGAAATTTTCTTATTTCATCCCCGGTAAGAAGTTGACAAACATTTGACTCTTCCTTTATTCACACTTAATGCTTAGTCAATCAAATTATATAATCCATCGTTTAGTGTATTGGTTAATTTGGTTTGAAATGAAATGATTGTCGGTAGTATAGATTTTCATAAGAGAAGATGAGCTCTTAGTGAAATTGTTCGGTCTATAGAGAAGCCGTCAAAATCTATGTCCTAAGCACGTGGGAAAAGCGTTTGGAGAAGACAAGATGGAACGTATGGAAGTTAAGGTGAATTCAGATACAGACTGCCTTCTTGTCCGGATGGGAGATGTGAGCTTAGATATGAAAGAGTACCTTTGGTATGCAGAAATGAAAATTGGCCATTCTTGTGTCAATCGGGCCGTCTGCAAAGAGAGTGAGATGCTGGATTCTTCAGGGGCAAAGGAAGTATACAAAGAGGAGGTGGAGAGCCCTTTGTCAAATATAAAATATACAAGTTTTGCACATGTCAAACTGATAATATATCCAGTCGTTTTGAGTTGACAAAGTACGGGCCATATGGCTGTGCAAAGTTTCAATCTAGAGTATCATACTTGTCATCGTTTTGCTCATTTTGGTCGTAGAAATCCTTGCGTTTAGAACTCATTATAAGCATTCTTTAATCCCCGAGAGATCAAAAGGCCCATTCCTCAAGATGGGAAGAATAGTTTCTACAACGAGGGAGGTTGCGTTTGTGATGAATTCCTTGTCTAGATAATAATGCTTCATACAGTCCAGGTCTCCAGGGGAGGGGACTGGGGAGCATGAAATACATAATTGATTAAACCCATTAATTCCATATCTTTTTGTCCTCGCTAAAGCATTAGCAAGCTTGTTTGCTCCTGGGTCCTGGCCCCTCATGGCTCTAGTAGCAACTCCCTGCAAAGTTTCATCATGTTAGTGCTGGAAATCAACAACTCACAGCAAGAAATTAACAAGAAAGACAAATGGAACCAAAGGATAGTAGTTGTATTGACAAAACCAGAGTAGTAATTATCAATTACAACCCCACTTTTCGAGAGGTGAGGTCTCTCCAAGGAAAATATTCTCTCCACTACAAAAATCAGATATCCCTCTTCTCCCTTTTTCCCTCTTATTTATAGCCTTCTTCACATATATTTACAATAACCAACTGTCAGAGATGGCAGCAAATTTCAGAGAATATCCTTTTTGCCGATAACTAACTGTGACGTGGCAAGGTGTGATGTGGCAATTTGTTGTGAGTGCCCCTTTTTCCCCTCCTGATGTAGGTAATTAGAGGCCTAGCAGTAGGCTCATTTTGATTCCTTGCATTACCCCGCTCCCAAAGAGCCACCTTGTCCTCAAGGTGGAAGGAAGGAAATCTGGAATTAATAGTGTCAAAATCCTCCCAAGTAGCCTCATAAGCAGGTAGATGTTGCCACTTGATTAACACTTGGGGACCAGAAGAGTGTAGATCACATGAAGTCCTGAAATCCAGCAGAGAGTCAGGTTGAACTTCCAAAAAGAGGTCTGGAGTGATCTGAGGGGGGATGGTAGGGGAGCAAGGTAGTGGCCCAACAGACTTTCTAAGCTGCGAAACATGGAAAACAGGGTGTATCCGAGACTCAGGAGGTAGCTGCAGTTTGTAAGCAACAGAGCCAAACTTCTGTATGACCTTGAAAGGTCCATAGTACCTTGGAGAGAGTTTTTCATTAGCACGTGAAGCCAGTGATTTTTGCCGATAAGGTTGCAACTTGAGGTAAGCATAGTCCCCAATTTCAAAAGAGAGTTCTCTCCTTTTGCCATCCTCATAGAGTTTCATTTTATGCTGGGCTTTAAGCAAGTGGGCTTTAAGATCATCAAGTACAGCATCTCTCTCAATCATTTGCTCCTCGAGGGAAGAAACTGCTGTTTGTCCAGGCACAAATCTGATAAGGTGGGGAGGGTCCCGACCATACAAAGCCTTGAAAGGAGTGCAATGAGTGGCGGCGTGAAAGCTGGTATTATACCAATATTCAGCCCAATGAAGCCACAATGACCACGAACTAGGTCTACCATTAACAAAGCATCTGAGGTAGGATTCCACACTTTTGTTCACCACTTCAGTCTGGCCATCAGACTGGGGGTGATAGGCTGTGCTCCTTTGTAGAGAGGTGCCTTGTAACCTGAAAATTTCCTTCCAAAAAAGGCTGAGAAAAATCTTGTCCCGATCTGAGACAATTGAAGTAGGCATGCCATGGAGTCTGACAATGTCCTTGACAAAAAGAGCTGCCACCATAGGGGCATTAAAGGGATGTTTGAGGCACAAGAAATGACCATATTTAGTGAGTCGGTCCACCACCACTAAAATAGTATCAAACCCCTTTGATTTTGGTAGGCCCTCCACAAAATCTAAACTGATGTCTTCCCAAACTTGGTTAGGAACAGGCAGTGGCTGAAGTAAACCCCCTGGACTAAGAGAAGAATACTTGTTCTGTTGACATATGTGACAAGCATGCACATATTGGGCTACATCTCGACGCATGCCAGGCCAATACCACTCACTAGCCAACCTTTGGTATGTTTTCAAATCCCCAGAATGTCCCCCCACTAAAGAGTCATGATACTCTTTAAGAAGTGTTGAGACTATAGAAGAATTTTTGGGGATTACAAGTCTGCCCTTGTAAAGGAGAGTGCCATGGAGCAAAGTGTAACCTTTCGGAACATACTTGCCTGCTTGAATATCTGATGTCAGTTGGGAAATGAAGGGGTCATGCTGGATCTGCCTTTGTAGCTGCTCCCAAGGTACCTGGCAGGTGGTGATGAGGGCACCTAATTCAGCATTGGTGTGCTCTTGCCTAGATAGGGCATCCGCCACCACATTGGTGGAGCCGGATCTGTATATGATATCAAAGGTGAAGCCCATGAGTTTGCTCACCCATCTTTGATATTCAGGCCCAATTTCTCGTTGCTCCATGAGAAATTTGAGGCTTTGTTGGTCTGTCTTGATGACAAAACGCCTTCCCAAGAGATAGTGCCGCCACTTTAAAACGGCTAGAACTATGGCCATTAGTTCTTTTTCATATATGGATTTGAGTTTAGCTCGAGGACCCAAAGTTTGGCTAAAAAAAGCCACCGGGTGATCTTCTTGGGATAAAACAGCACCTAACCCGAAACTTGAAGCATCGGTTTCCACAGTAAAAACCTTGGTGAAATCTGGCAGGGCTAAAGTAGGGACTGATATCATGGCCTGTTTCAGAGCTTCAAAGGCAGCAGTTGCGTCCTCATTCCACTGAAAATTATCTTTTTTGAGCTGTTGGGTGAGGGGAGCAGCTATTTTCGCATACCCAGCCACAAATTTTCTATAGTAACCCGTAAGGCCCAAGAAGCCTCTAAGAGCTTTTAAATTCTGTGGTACAGGCCATCTGAGCATAGCTTGAATTTTCTCCTGGTCTACTGAGACCCCATTTGCTGTAATAATATGCCCTAAATAAGCAATTTCTGTTTTTCCAAAATCACACTTACTTGGGTTGGCGAAGAGGTGGTGTTTGTGGAGTTGGTTTAAGACAAGGGCAAGGTGTTCTTTGTGGAGCTCGGTGTTTGGGCTATAGATGAGGATGTCATCGAAGAAAACAAGTACGAATTTACGAAGGAAGGGTTTGAAAACTTCATTCATAAGAGATTGGAATGTGGCCGGGGCATTAGTGAGTCCAAAAGGCATCACTAAGAATTCATAATGACCTTGGTGAGTACGAAAAGCTGTTTTGTGTTCATCCCCGGCACGCATACGGATTTGATGGTAACCGGATTTAAGGTCAAGTTTGGTGAAGATGGAGGCTCCTTTGAGCTCATCAAGAAGCTCATCGATGATGGGTATGGGATACTTGTCGGGCACTGTGGATTTGTTCAAGGACCTATAGTCCACGCAAAATCGCCACGAACCATCTTTTTTTTTAACTAGTAGGACAGGACTAGAAAAGGGGCTAGTGGATGGTCTGATAATTCCTGCCTGAAGCATGTCATCAATGAGACGCTCAATTTCATCTTTTTGAATTTGGGGGTATCTATATGGGCGAACACTCACAGGGTCAGTGCCGTCCTTAAGGAGAATGGAGTGCTCATGGCCCCTAATAGGGGGAAGGCCAGTAGGCATGGAGAAAACGTTGTGATAACCTGTAAGGGTGGTTTGGAGGTAGGCTGGGGCAGAAGATAGTGGTTGTAGGTCAAGGCTTTTTTGTGGTGGTGAGGTCTCCATTCTGTTCAACTCTACTAAGAACCCCCCACCTTCCTTGGCTAAGGTTCTCATCATAGCCTTAAGGGAGATCAATGATCTACCAAGGGAAGGGTCTCCTCGTAGGGTGATTGATTCATGGCCAATGCGGAATTTCAACACTTGAGTTTTCCAATTAGCAGACATAGTACCCAATTTAGCTAACCATTGAATGCCCAAAATGAGATCAGAGTTACCTAGATTCAAAGGCAGGTAGTCCTCAATTATATCAATGCCCTGCAGATGGAGGAGAACTGATTTGCACTCTCCCTGGCCATGGACAACTTCACCTGTACCCAACGTTACCCCAAAACCTTGTGTGGGAGTGATGGGAAGGCCCAACTGCTGGATAGTTATAAGGGAAATAAAATTATGGGTGGCCCCCGGGTCCACCATAACCACCACCTCCTGGTTGTTTACTGTTCCCCGAAGCTTCAGGGTCTGTGGGGTGTCAATTCCCAACACGGAATTTAAGGAAATTTCCGTTTGCAAACTGGCCGGAGGTGGGTCATGATACTCCTCCGCCATGGTTGCTGCTGCTGTTAGTTCGCTAGGGTTGTCATCATCCTCCGATGTGAGAAGAACACTTAGCTCTTTTTTCCGACAACGATGGCCGGGGTGCCATTTGTCGTCACATCGAAAACATAGTCCCCTCTCTCGTTTTTGCTGAAGCTCAGACTCACTGAGTCGCCGGATTTCCCCCATCGGTTTGGCTACTGGTAAGGTGTGGGTGGATAGAGGTGAGAACGACGTATGAGAAGGATATTTTGTGGTTGAAGCCTGAAATTGAGTTGTGGACAGGGTGGGTTGGGTTAGTTTTGGGTAATGGGTTGTGGGCTGGGTGTGTTTTGAGTAATGGTTAGTGGGCTGGGTGTTTTTTGAGTAATGGTTAGTGGGCTGGGTGTTTTTTAAGTAATAAGGTGAATTAGGGTTATAAGTTTTATGAGGGTTTATACTGGGCCCAATTGTTTTGTACTGGTCCAGTTTTTCTTCAGCTCTTAAGGCTAATTCCATCACAGCTTCTAGGGTCCGAGGTCTGTGTAAACGTACTTCAGCTTGGATGTCGTCATTAAGTCCAATCAAAAATTGACCCCGTGCTATTTCTTCAGGTATCCCCGTTAATGGTGCCATGAGTTGGATGAAATTTCACCGAAATTCTACCACGCTGGTCTCTCCTTGACTGAGAGCCAGCCACTGCTCATGCAAGGTGCCATTGCCGGAGGGACGAAATTGTCGAAGAAGGAGCCCTTTTAACTCCTCCCATCGGTACACCGGTCTTCGTCCATGTTCCCACTGGAACCAGAGAAGAGCGTCTCCGTCTAACGCCACTACCGCTGCCTCTAGCATCTCCGCTGGGTCGAGGCGGTAAAATTTGAAGAAGCGTTCTGCTCTTAGAATCCAACCATCTGGGTTGGTACCATCAAAAACCGGCAGATCCAGGCGCTTGTGCCGCCACTTGTCTGTCGTTCCTCTTCCAAAAATCCCATCCCCCATGAACCCTTCCTCTCCACCTCCATTGTTCTGGATCTCCTTTTCTCTATGATTTGGAAACCCACTAATGGTATCCGTTGACAGTGGTGTGGTATTCCTTAGAGACAACAGGGTCTCCTTCATCTCTGCCTGGAATTTTCGCTGATCCTCTCTCATCTGAGCAATCAACGCATCCTGGGTCTCACGCGCCCGTGTTACCTGCCCTTCGAGTCTCTGAGAAGCTTCATCCAGGTTGGCAGAAAGCTTCTCCACCAAGGCCTGTTGTGAGTTCACCAGCTCTCTCACTGTAGCTTGGACTCCGGTGAGCCCTTCTTCTAGAGTTTCCAGGCGTTGCTGTTGAGTTGGGGCCATTTTCTGTTGTGACAAACCTTGCTCTGATACCAAGTTTGCTGGAAATCAACAACTCACAGCAAGAAATTAACAAGAAAGACAAATGGAACCAAAGGATAGTAGTTGTATTGACAAAACCAGAGTAGTAATTATCAATTACAACCCCACTTTTCGAGAGGGGAGGTCTCTCCAAGGAAAATATTCTCTCCACTACAAAAATCAGATATCCCTCTTCTCCCTTTTTCCCTCTTATTTATAGCCTTCTTCACATATATTTACAATAACCAACTGTCAGAGATGGCAGCAAATTTCAGAGAATATCCTTTTTGCCGATAACTAACTGTGACGTGGCAAGGTGTGATGTGGCAATTTGTTGTGAGTGCCCCTTTTTCCCCTCCTGATGTAGGTAATTAGAGGCCTAGCAGTAGGCTCATTTTGATTCCTTGCAGTTAGTTAATTTATTCCTGATCTGTGGGGGGCTTGGATACCACAATTGGCCTTAGCACAATCTGTTGCTAAGAGCACATTTGACCGTCCTTTTTGCTTGATCCATTTCAGACCTTAGAGTATTCCATTTAGTTCTGCTTCGAGAGGGTTGGGTGAAAAGAAGTTATAAGAGATGCCTTCAATCCAGTTGCCCAAGTGATCCCTGCGTACAGATGCTGAAGAGGATTATTTGGATTTATAAGAGATAAGTGGGAGGGAGGTTGGGGGGGGGGCAACATGGGGGTGGGGTTAGGTCTCACCATAGCTTGGATTTGGGTTAACACCCATTCGGTAGAGGCCCAAACATCTTGATTAATAAGGAAACTAGAGGGTGTGTTTTTCTTTTTTGAGATCCAAGAATTTCTTCGGTTCCAAATATACCAAATACCGAACATGAAGGAGACATTGGAAGGGATTAGGGGTGCAATGTTATTAGATTTTGAGAGGGAGCTCTTCAACCATACCTTGGTAAGGCTGTGTTGGCATTTAGAACTCATTATAAGTCTTTGTGCTCTATTATCAAACTTGTACCTTACAGATCAAACTTGCAAAAGATTGTCATGATTTGAACTGGCATGACAATGAGAGTTTCACATAGCTATCCCTAAAAATGTGCTTGAGCAATGCTAGTTCTCTATTCTTTTTAATTTTTTTTTTTATGTGTTGGGGGGGGGCACGAACGAAGGATCAAAGACGTGAACCTCTTTGTTATATTGGTTTATAATCAATTTTGGTGATGTGAAGCACAGTTTAGATTTTTTTGTATCATTGTTTCTTTTTGTTAAATATGAGGCTTCTCAACTGTTACTGTCTTTAGATGGATATCCCTTTGGCTGACTTCTAGCTAAAATTTTGGGTTCAGGTTGAAAATTTACAGAATGGTGGACCAAGGTATAGAAATACTATAGAAGGGCTTAGAGAGATTGTCCGACGTCAAGGATGGAAGCAGCTGTTTGCTGGTCTGAGTATTAACTACATCAAAGTTGTTCCATCTGTAGCCATCGGTTTTACCACTTACGACCTCATGAAGTCCTGGCTAAACCTTACGTCTCAGCACAAACGACAAGTGATATCTGGTGGGTAAAATATAAAATCATATTCAACCATGACAGCAGTAGGATCGAAAGAAATGCGAGTACACGTACAGAACACGTAATAATGACGTGATCACCATTGATGTATTCTTTGATTCATAACATTCAGTAAACTCGAGAATCAATTTAAAACAGAGAATTAATATATATACATTGATTTGATTGAGGTCTCCAATTGAATTATCTGATCTGTACAAAGCTAATTGAACTTCTGAGGCAGAACACATAGTAAAAGAAACATTGACTGAGCATATAATTTTATCTATCTAGAGTAACAAAAAAAAAAAGAGTTAAGGACTATATAATGACATCCCACATTTGCATTTCCAGCTTATAGGCTCATAATTTGCATATTGTATGCCTAATTTTCCAGTTACTGTGGGTACTTGGGTGGCTACACAAGGGGTGCAACCACCACATTTGCGTTCACAATTTGGAGGTCTTGAACCTAGTGCATTTATTCCTCTGTTGCTTTCTGATTCTGATATTTCCTGTGAATCCTACAGGAAGTTTAGCAATGGAGAGAGAGAGAGATAAAGCGAGCGTAAGCGCGAGGAAGAGAGATTATACCTGTATAGAACTGTAGGGAGCTTGTAAATTTTTGGTACTTCCACCAGTGCCTAAAAACAGAGAAGTCTTAGCTTTTCTTTCTTTTTCATATTTTATTTGATGAAAGAATGGGGTTTATAAAGGTACCTGATAGTTGTGAAGAAGTATCATAATTTGGGGACAAAGGCCTACTTGTTGCTGGAATCCAAGCCATGATTTGCAGAAGTAATACTATGAAAAAGAATAACCTATTTTTCATGGCTTCAGAAGTTCAAATGATGAATATGATGATTATGTTTTATGGAACTAACCTCTAATAACTAGAGGACTGGTGAGAGAGAGAGAGAAATTCTGTGTGTGAAAAATGATTGAGATTACTTGTAGTTGGAACTATTTCATGCATGAGTTTATTGTCATTATATATAAAGACGAAGGCCAATATTCTGGCAGTAAGAAAAAACACAGAAAAGCCAGAGAAGCTGAAGTTTATTGGGTGGATGTTTTTTTCTATGTTACTAATAGCCTGCCTTCTTGCATTGGGGGGAGAGACATTACTTGAAATACAAGGGATTCTGCCTTTTCCTACTGAGATACTACACCACCCAACATACTGAATTTCCTTCTCTCCTTAAGTTTGACAACTCACTTCTTTTTTCCTTTTTTTCTTTTGAGTTTTTCTATGGGGTGTCCTATGTTTATTGAAAATCTATGTTGTATTTTCACATTTTTTGAGTCCTCAGGTTACCCCGGTGGTTCTAGCTAGAAAAAGTGTCTTAATACCACTCGCACCGTTATGTTTAGTGGAAACTCTGTTAAAATGGGATTAAATTTATATTTACCAATCTCATTACAAGAAACATAGCTAATTAAATACGTCTTAAATCTAGAATATGTGTTTTTAACGTAAAGAATTTTACTAATGATAGGAGTATCATCGAGACACTTTTATAACCATAGTTGTACTATAAGTTCTTTGAAAAAGATGTGTTACAACTTAGTACATTGCAGGTATGAGCATTTTTATATAGTCTTTGATCACATGTTTTGTTGTATTTCACTCTCTCTCCCCAAGATATGGGTATAAAAGAGTAGAATATAAAAAAGTCTTGAAAGCCCAAATGACAGCTGCCATTTATGGATCTGAGAAAGTAGAGAGTAGAAAAGGAAGGGAAGATAGTGATGAGTCCTAACAAAATCTCAGGGTTCTTAAGAAGAGAAGGAAGGAAAAGTTGAGTATTGAGTTTTAGATAGGATAGAGATAGAGTGTAGATGGATCATTGACTGCAGTGCCTTTTCTCTGTATTTATATTATTTGGTTCCTAGAACAGGAAAGAGATCTTCACTTGCAGAAACCTTTCTTCATCCCTTATTTATTGAATCTGATTCTATGATTCAGTCATCAGTCTACAGGTGCTTCTTCAAAGCTGTTTTTATTATGTTTGTTACTGGAGTACTCTTCTATAAACTCCTCCCCACCTTTTTTTTTATTAAGTGTTATAGGCTGATTGTTAGGGATTGGGAAGCAAAAAAAATATTGTTAGGCCCCTATTCTTTTAGCCTGAACTGAACTAGAAATGTGAGAGGAAAGAATTGAATGAAACTTTTCGATGATTTATCGTTTCGACTAACTTAATTTAATCACTACTATTGGAGTATATACAAAGTCAAATTGATAATGTCTAAATTGTATGATGGTAAGATCTTGGTTTCAATTACTACACCCAATTTGATCAAGTAAACAATTAATACTATTGGACTTGTAGTAAACAAAATTGTGATATGTTCATTATTATCTCAAAGATTAACCTAAAGTTTACGTTCGTACTTGATATTAGCTTCTTGTAGGACCTTGAAAAAATAGGACCTTTTGGAAAAATAAAAGTTTCTTTTTTCTATTACTAGTTACTACTATAATAGTACTATCTAAAATGGGGAGGATATGAGAGTATGGAAAGAAAATTTTATTTGTAGTGAAGAGTTTGGTGAATCAGGTTGGAAGGTGATATATGATTTGACTTGGTGTACAAGTATCATATTGAAAGTCGTATGTGTCTTTTGAGAAGTCATAGTGTTGATTCAGGCATTCAGCTCAATAGTTGATGTAGCCTTCTGCCTTACAGTTCTGATCTTAAACTGCCATGCTACAACCTACATTTCCTCTTTATCAATTGAATTTATATCCCCCTTAAAAAAAAGGAAAAAAAATTATATAGGAAGTCAAAAACCAGTTTGTGCAAATCCATTTGAGTGAGATGACTGCCACATGTAACAGCCTGAGATTGAGTTTTCAGCCAGTTTACTATTTTAATTGTGTAATTATGTAAGAAATCATGACAATAATTTAGAATCTTGGTTTTAGCATGTTTAATATAAAAAAAATTAATCTAAAATTTCATTTTAAAAAAAAAAAAAAACTTCCCCACTTTTTAGATAGTTGTGACTTGTGAGAGCATTGCCATTGGAGGAGTGATAAACCTCTAACGGTTAGAGGGCAATTGCCCTCTAATAAGGACCAAAGTGCAAATTTATAAACCCATGTTTGTGTATAAAAAACAACTTGTTATTGATAAACCAACCCATGTTTATGTGTTTGAGACACTTGTTACTTACAAAACAACCCTTGTTGGTGTAAATTTCAGTGTAACTTTTGTCAAAAAGTCAAACTGTGATTTCTGACAAAAAGTAAAAGTTGTCTCGATTTGCGCATTTTTACCAGCTTTTTCCTCGAAAAAATGCAACCTTATTTTTATAAAAACCCATGTTTGTATGTTTAAAACACATGTTATCTATACATCAACACATGTTTGTGTATCTTATACACTTATTATTTACAATTTAACCCCTATTTGTGTTTGTTTTGTCTCGATTTGCGCGTTTTTGCCAGCTTTTTCCTCGAAAAAATGCAACCTTATTTTTATGAAAACCCATGTTTGTGTGTTTAAAACACATGTTATCTATACATCAACATATGTTTGTCTATCTTATACACTTGTTATTTACAATTCAACCCCTATTTGTGTTTGTTAATATGCCTTGGGTCCACTTTATTTTACACTTTGGTCCTTGTTAGAGGGCAATTGCCCTCTAACTGTTAGAGGTTTATCACTCCTCCATTGTCATGTGGTGTGTAACTTGTAACTTATATATTGTGATTCTCCCAATTTCCAAATCATTCTATCTGACTTTCTAATTGAAAATGAAAGTAACAACTTTTAGAACTTTTAGATTCTATTTAAAAAGTTAATATACACTTTTATCCGAAGAAAAATAATTTAACACTTGCTTAAAAATATAATCACATAGGAAAAATAATTAATCCAATGAATCATTATATTGAACACTGTCTTCTTGTAACTTGTTGAATTTTAGCATTTGCTTAATTAAAACAGTGTTTGGAGGAGAAACGTGATTTTTAATCAATGGAGGAGGGTTTTTTTTTTGTTTTGTGATAATTAACTTAGGGTCATGTTAGTAATTCAGCTTTAATTGAGTGCTTAGTCATATTTTAAGTAGATTAGGGTCACTAAGTATAATTGCTCAAAGTAGGATGTCACTTTATATAAATCTTTTCTTGGCCTGCCACCAAATAGAAAAATTAAAAGTAGGAGACCACCATGTTGAATTTCCAAAAAAAAAAACACATGAAAAAACATAGTTGGTTTGTAACCCATGTAACCATGAAGCCTCTATTTAAAGTACACAATGATGTAATAAATGTAGATTAATATGTTCATTAGTCATTTACTTGTACTACCTCCGTTTTTAAATAGTTGTACCATATTCTTTTTTGCAATGTTTTGAATTAATTGTATCATTTCCTTTTTGGAAAAGGTTTTCTCTTCACATGTGTTTTGTTTAATATTTTAAACATACACTTATACAACAACTCTAAATATGGGTGTCATTTCCTTTTAGTACAACTAAAAAAAACGGAGGAAGTATAATCTTCAGAATTAACTTACAAGATCATAACTGTTTGTTTCTAATACTAGGATTGTAGAAACAACTTTAAGGCCCTATTCTTTTGAACTGAACTAAACAAAAACTGTGAGAAAAAACAAGTTGAAGTGATCTAAACTAAGCTAAACTGAATTGAATTAAAGTGAGTTGAATTAAATCGATTTGTAACTGAATTGAATAGAATTAAAATTGTGCCCAAAAGAACAGGTAGCACCTTAATTCATTTTAATAATTTAATTTCATATAACTTGGACTTTAGTGCATAAACATGATCGGACGTCCAGCCAAAGATATGTTGATTGCCTACCTAAGTTCAATAATCAAATTAAACCTGAGGTAAAGAACAACATTAAAGTTGTACAGTGCCAGATTTGGAACATTGGTGGGACATTATTAGGAGAAAATCAAAGTGATAAAAGTAAGAAGTGGAGAACATTATGAACTTAAGATAGATCATAGATGATTGAATGATTGGAAGTGATATTGATTTATCACTGTACTTCTGTTGTTGAATCAGAAATCAGAAAGAGGGCAGATAATGGTAACAAGACAAGACATATAGCAGTCCAGTTTGTAGCCTCGCAATTGAGGTGACTTGCATGAAACAGTGTACGTTTCCATGCAGGAGAGAGAGAATTATCTTCACATCGTAGGTGTAGTACGTGCTACTATATGACTATTTACTAGAGTATTATCTGTGCTTTAGTATATCTGTCCTACTTTCTTCACAGTTGTAATGTTCCCGACGTTCTTCTGGGAGTATATATCAAATCGGAGCTGAGGTCAAGTCAAACGAACCTAGAGAAGATACATAACATTAGTTAGGGCAATGTCCCCAAAGTATCGATGAAGATAAAATAAATAAGTTACATAGTCAGCTCCTCGATTTGCTTTTCGTTAGACGTGAATTGTTGAAATTGAAGTGTAGTGAATGAGAAGAGGTTGGACATTGTCCATGGGATGTGGATCTTCAATGTCCATTGATTTATTTTGACCTTGCAAATTGATAATCAAATGTGAAAAGTGAAAACTAGTAAAGTTATCTCTTTCAATAAAGATTCATTTTAATTATTTTAGAGAAGACCGTAGATTATAAGTTTGAGTTGTCATTTTCATTTACCATTATGGTCTCTAATAAGTAATAACTAGTTCTTCAGCAATGACGTGATTCTATTGGAATTTATTAATTACATTTTAAATTCAAAGATTGAGGTTAGAGATATCTATGTGACATTTATATTTCCATGCTAAGTTCTAATATGTAGTGTCACACATGTGGTTGGATGGAAAAAGTTTTAGTCTGTTCTATCAACATGAAAGGTTATACAAAGTAACTTTGCTAGTTTCAAATACATAAACACAATGCAAACATATTTCCAAGTCGATCAAGTAACTATACACCAAATAATGTTATGTCATACGTAAGCTTTCTCACATTTGCTTTAGAATAAAACCAGAACATACTACCTCTAATACTTCCTCCGTTTTTTAATAAGTGACACAGAGAGAAAGTGGTGGAATACCAAGAAGTATAGAGAGAGAACGTTGGGACCACTTGTCTAACCAATCAAATTTGATTATTCGATAAAGTAAGTAGATGAAACAATTAAATGATGGCAACGATGTAATAAATAAGAAGTGTAGTATTTTTTACTAACTTTGAGTTATGGGTCACTTATTGTGACAATTCCCTAAAAGAAAAACGTGTCACTTATTAAAAATGGAGGAAGTATAATGCTAACAGATTCGCCTTAACACAAGATACAAAAACATGGTTGTAAAAAATATCAATTGTATAGCGTATTTATGTAAAATTTAAAAACAAACATCCCTTGATTCTAGTACCACTTTTCAACGAGATCAAATCATATGTCCCACCTTTTTGTATTATTATCTGTGTCACACAATATTATTGGTTTGCATCATCATATTTAAACCAACCTCTTATTCTTAAATAATTAATAAAACATCTAACAATTAACATCAACCAATAAGTTAAGATTGAGTGGCAACTGGCACATACTATAATACAGATAAGTGTGATAGAAGATACTTTTTCCTTTTTGAACTCAAAACGACAATTATGAAAAAGGAAACATTTTTGTTAATCTGTATTAGAAAGACAACTTTCTAAATTACCTTTGCTAAAATGAGTATTAGAAGCAAGATCACAGCAAAGGAAGTATACAAAATACCATCCAAAAGAATAACTTATTTTCAGTTCAGTTCAACTTTACTTTTATTACTAGGATTCGAACACAAGACCTTTGAAGCGAAATGTGAGTGTTTAACCCCTATTCCATTACAATTTAATACTTAATGTTGCAAAGTAAAACATAATAATGTCTTATAATTATATGTAATTATAAAGACATAGACAAACTTTTTGATTTCTAACACTTTTATCAAGTAATAACATTCTTTTAACCTAATTCTATTGAAATTGTTATTTTATCCTCAACTCCTTAGAAGTTTTTTAAACAACTCATCATGCCATAATGTCCATTTTCCAATTTCTCACTAGACAAAATATTACGAAAAGCTAATAAAATCAATTATGAAATTTATGTATAATACTATATTTGATAATTGTAAGTGATCCGCCCACCCGGGGTATCGGGCCAAAATACTAGTTTTTAGCTAGCTTGTTTTACGTAGGGGTGAAAGTTCGGTGTACGGTTTGGATTAGGGCCTAATCCAATCCGATCCGAACAAAAATTGGATTTTAATTTTCCAATCCGAATCCAAACCAATTAGAGTTTGAATCCGATCCGATCCAATCCAATCTGAATTTTCATACTCTAGATTGGATCCGATCCGAAAATCCGATTTTTTAAAACTCTAGTTTTTCTATGAAATAAATTAAGCACAACAGCAGCCTAGTAGATTTAGGAAATGAGGAATTAAGTGATGTTAGGGTTTTAGGGGAAGGGTTGAAGACAGTGGCGTATCCAGGAATCCAACCATATGGGTTCGGAGCCGATGAAAAAAAAAACTAAATTCATTTACTTAAGAAGTTCAATACATTTTTTTTTTGATAATTTGTTTTGTTTTATTAATAATGGCATAGATCACCATTGCCTCCAAGGAAGCGAGGTCTATTACATGCTAAAGGACCCAAGCCCTATACATGAACTCATCTTCGATAAGAGATGAGATAATCAGAACAATCATACTACATGGATAAAATTAGAGCCATGCTATAAATTCATCTCTCCTACTCAAACCTTGCTTAGCTAATGAATCCGCCACCATATTTGTTGCACGACTTTTGTGAGAGATAGATATACCCGGGGATTTCTTTGTTTTCAATACATTAATTCAAATATCAAATAACAATAGCTAAATAGAATGTTAATTTATTACATTACATCAATAAAAATTTACAAAAGCATCCTACGAGTTTTCATACTTTGAAAACATTTTAATACATAATCATAATAACTAACTTGAACAAAAAAATAAGCAGAGAAATCTACAACTTATTCAATTGAAAAGCTAAAAGAACATCACTCAAAAAAATAAAATCACAAAAAAGAGTAAATAATTACTTGGTATAGTTGCAACTTACAAGCACCAAAGTCCAGAGAATATGGCATTGACATCTAATATCATATGAATCCATTCGGTATACCAGGGAATTTCAATCTTTTTGAACCTCAAACCCCTCATTTTATACCGCGACAACCATTGCCGTCTTGTCTTCTTTGCGATCTTTCCCGTAGTCCAGGGAAGAAAACAAAAAAGAACCATCCTCTTAATTGGAAAATAAAGAATTTAATAGAAGTATGTTTTAGAGTAGTTGAAGAAATGCAACAAAAAATTGACTTTTTTTTTTTGGGAATTATAATTAATTAATTTCAGCAATTTCAAAGATTGCCTTTAATGGTGTATTAAATATGGAATTTTCAAAACCTTAATGATAAGACGTAGTATGTTTTGGAACTGCCAATATTTGAACATTTATGGACTTCCACTTTTGCGCTTATGACTCCAATATTACTAAGATGAAATTTTTGGGGTTTGATAAAATTAAAGTTGCTATTGCTTTGCTTTGGTAAAATCAAAGGCGCGGGGTTCAATGTAGTAGAGCTGTAGAGGCCTCTACATTTAGTACAAAAAAGAAAGAGTGTCACTAGGATCGAACCTGCGCCCGCGTAGAAATAAAGCCAATTAATGGGGAATCAAAACCACCGCGCTACTCTCAGCTTACATGTTCTATGTCGCAGCGAAAGATATATAACTGCTAGCTAAGTTTTTTTGATTAAAAAAAAAAAGAAAAACTGCCCATTTTTTTCCCAAAATCATTGGGTTCACCTGAACCCAGTGAACCCATAGTGTATCCGCCCCTGGTTGAAGACTTGAAGTGCTACGCCTACTGGGCTATGGACTAGGCTTTTTCAAAAAAAAAAAATCGGTTAAGCAAGACGTCAGGCTCAATCCATGTACAAATACAAGGCATATTACTATTCGGTTATATTGGATTTTTGGATCCAATTACCATCAATCCAATCCGATCCGAAAATCCAATTTTTCAAAAAAATCTCAATCCAAATCCAATCCAAACACAGTTCGAATCCGATCCGAATTACTAATTCGAATTGGATTGGATTGGATTTTAGATTTTATCCGAATAACTTTCACCCCTAGTTTTACGCATGGGACTCCACTTTGGAAAGACATCGACCTCCAATTTCATCTCTGCAAGTAGTTTCACTTTTAAATGAATTTTGAAAAGTAAGTCATGACTCTCCGAATTTAATCCGTCCACAAATAACCTAAACATTTGCGTGTATTCCAAGGATTCTTCTAACTTTTCAATCTGAACTTTGAAAACTTAACTCGAAAAAAAGTTGAACTCACTCCTAATACCACTGATAATTATATGATTTGAAACCATGATGTATCTTTTGCACTTTGAGATCGAGATTACCATAAACAACCCTAACACCCTTTGATTTGTTGTTTTGCTCGAGCTAGCTATTGATATAGTATATCGCTTTCAAATTGTTGGAAATATAAGGTATATCGAGGCTACAAATAAAATCATAGAAAAAGAAAACGTTCAATTTCTTCCATGGCTCTCGAGCTTCATTTTTTGTGACATTTTAAAAGCTCCTTCAATTTTGATAACCAGCCAATAAAACAATTTTCAATTCAGTCCAGTCCGACAAGTTTGGACTGGACTGGATTAGATTTGGACTTCTCGCAGTCTACTTACACCCGTACCCACAAGCCACAACTAGTAATGTTAGACCATTAGTTGAATCGTTGGTTAAAGCTTGCAAAAGGTAACTCTCCATCCATTTAGTTAAGTGCTACAATCAATTCGCTAAATTACAAAATCATAAATATAATAAAATATACAAGTAGTATTAAATTATTACAAAAATATTCATTTTTTAAACTTGTTAAACAAAGGGATTTTCTCCCAAACTTAGATAAGGATCATCCTATGAGGCTATGACCTATCAATTATCATCCTATATTCCTATCCTAGCACCCAGCATCTTATTCTTACCTGTGTACTGCATCACTACTCATAACATTAATGAAAAATATACTCCTTATTAATTAATTGATTAATACCAAAACCACCATACGAAAAACATCAAAAGCTCATGGTAATATCAAAAGATATTAATTTTCTCCCTTTTTTATATGCTTCTTCGTCAAATTTTCCTTTCTTTATTCTCTTTTTGGCAGCATCAAATTGACCTTTCTGGGTTATAATAGCATTAAAGTTCCCATCTTTTTTTAGCTTACTATTTTAAATAAACACAAAATTTCTCAAATGGCAGACCACCCAGCTGCAGCATCAAACCCAGAAGATCATCATCCAAGTATGCAACTTTTTATCATCTTTCATTTTATTTATTTTGTCGTTCCCTGATATTTTCTTCATGTTTTTCAGTTTCTTTTTGGGTGTTAAATTTCCTGTTTTGAGATCCGTTGCAGCTTTTAAATGTTATTTTCATTGATGTTATCTAATTTATGCTTAATTAAAGAATATGGGTATCAATTATTTGCGAATTTCATCCTTTCTAAGATCAATTAGAGGCCATTTTATTGCATCTTGGATAATTTCAAGAAACTTATGCAATCTTTACTGTATGAAACGAGGGTTAAGTAACCGCATCATTCACTTCATTATGAAAATTCTAATATAGGATATGTCTGAAAGTTTGAAACCCAGCAAAATTGTTGAATCTCTGTGATAGACATGTGAGTTAGCATAAATTGGAAAATATGAGGACTTAAACTTCCCATTGCGAATTGATTTTAGGATGAAACCTCGCTCGGGCTTACACTTACCCGTTTGGTTAATGGTACTAAATGATGGTAATAGTTATGCTTTTTAGTGTAAATTTGTAAAGACTTCCCCACATTAACATCCATGGTAATGAAACTTGATGTCAAAACATATGTTTTCCTTCCTAAATTTCCATTACCACCCAATACCACCTTCCCAAGTGGTAATGGATGGTAATGAAATTTTAGGGAGAAAATAGGTGTTCTAGGATAGAGTAGCATTACCATGGATGTTGACATGGGAATGCCTTCACAAGTTTGCACTAAAAACCATTACCTTTACGGCCCGTTTGGTAGTCGTTAATAAATTGTGGTAATAGGAATGAATTTTAAGTGTAATGTTATTAGGGAAGCACCCTTAAAATCTCCATGGGGAAGCATTTTTTCTTTATGGGCAAGCAATCTCACCCATAAACTTGTGTTTTTGTCTCCAAGGGGAAGTAATTTTCGTTACCACTCATTACCACCTACAAGGTGGTATTGGATGGGAATGAAAATTCAAGAAGAAAAGTAGACACTTTAGGATAAATTAGCATTACCATGGGAATGGACAATGATACTCTTCACAAATTTACACACAAATTCTTTTTCATTACCACCATTTATAACCAACTACCAAACGGGCCGTTAGTCCTTTACCATTACCATTACCATTACTACCATTTTATACTGCTAACCAAATGGGCCGTTAGACTCATTTTATAAACTTACACGACTCTTATGTTAATCTGTGTTTACTTGAAATTTTTTGTGTATTGGTATTCTTCTTGAGTTTCCCCTCTTTATTAATTAGATTGATCTTAGCCTAGTGCACCCTTTATCCGTATAAAAAAAGCTATCTAGTGTTGATCCAGTTGTTTGGGGGTCTCCCCTCAACTTGTACTCATTTCATATTTTCATGTGTGAATACTTAACTCGTTTGGTCTGGCACCCGCATACATATTATGGAGGACTATTAGTTCATAGTGAGATGAAAAAAGTAAGGATTGAGGATTTGATGTAATCCTTTTTTCATTTTATTCAGTAGATTCATCTCGTATAAGGAAATAGACAAAATATTTCGAGACAACTCTGTTGGAAAGTGAGTAAATTATTGAGGGACGGAGGAAGTGGCGGTGAAATGCTCCAATGTTTTGAGTGGATAAAATTGATTTACTTTAGGCCCATTTGAAGGGCAGCTGCCCAACTAGAAGCAAAGAAGGTTGACACTTTGTTTGGATAGCAATGATGGAAGGAAATGTAGGGCAGGAGAGGGAAGGAGGAGGAAACGAAGGGCAGGGAAGAGTTGGCTTGTGTTTTCCTTCCAAATCTTTTCAACATTGGATTGATTTGGTGCTTTAAGAGGGGGAAGGAAAATGAATTATTCCGATTTCCTATGTTGTATCCAACTAGATAAAATGAATTTATCACTTTTTCCTCCAAATTTCTCTATCCTAACAAACTACTTCATAAGTACCAATTGAGGACAGGGCAAAGCAAAGCTCCTACAATATTGCCCTTACTCCTTGATGATCCTTCCAAGTTTTTTTTTTTTTTTGGGGGGGGGCGAGGCTCTCGAAGCACTGTTAGCTTATTTGCTTGCTCTCCTCTCTTGTTAGCCATCCAACGGATGGCTTTGTCTTTGGATTGATGTGTTAACTAGGAGTAGATGATTAGCTGCAAGACTTGTCCAGTTATCATAAACATCATATTAACCTAACAGGCTAACAGCCACTGTCATTGCTCTACCACTGGGTTCAAGAATGTAGTGTTACCAAAATTTCCTGTGTTTTAGTGGGCTCAATTTAGTGGATGATTTTTTTTGCGTCTAGGCCCTGTTCTTTTGGACTTATTTTCAGTTCAGTTAATTTTAGTTCAGTTCATTTCACTTTCTCTCTGCAATTCAGTTTCTCTGTTAATTTCAGTTCAGTTCAGTTTATCTCAGTCCAAAAGAACAGGGCCCTACTTTAATTTGGTACAAATAAGCCCAAGTCAATCTAATTTTGATTAAGCCCAAGTCAACCTAATTTTGATTATTTAGTGTTTCTTTTCAATGAATTTAGCCTCAACTTCTTAACATTCAAGCATTATCATTCATTGACTGCATATTTTTCACATGGTAGTCTTTGGTACCTTTTGATGGTGTATGCCTTTCCAAATTCCAGCGCATAAGAAGTTTATAAAATGGATGGTCTGAGCATGGGTACTTGTCTGGATCTTTTGGATGTTATTAGTTGTTTGAAGAGATCCTGACATTTAACAATGGCAGATTTGCTCTATTGCAATTGCAGAACTGTGCCTAGTTTCTTGGTCTAATTTTGTTTGGACATTCAAACTTATGTCTAACCAAGTTTGTTTCTCTATAACAGAGAAGGTGAAGTCTCCTAATTTCATACAAAGAGCAAAGGAAGAGATTGAAGCACTCTTTCATCATAAATCACCACGCCATCACAAGGAAACACACGGCACAAGTGGTAAAATTGATGAAAAAACACCTGTTAATGAAGTCACAGCGCCAAATGTGTTTGAACGTGTAAAAGAAGAAGTCGAGGCCGTTACTGAAGCAGTCCATCATAAGTCACCACACCATCATCACGAAACTCATGGGACAAGTGGTGATATTGATGAATTTACATCTGTTGATGAAATCAAAGCGCCAAACGTGTTTGAACGTGTAAAAGAAGAAGTCGAGGCCATCGTTGGAGCAGTTCATCAAAAAAAGGACTCTAAAGATCTCAAATAAGTGAACAACTTTTAAGTTGGTGCCACAAATATGTTTGATTCAGTTGGATCCTCGCTTCACACCGGTATTCAGATTCTGAGGACGAGTGTAAATCTTTTGGATCTTATCTGTTTGATTCATATATTCGAACACCAAAGATTAGATTGCTGGAGTTGACTGTTTATTTGTGTAAATTTAAACTTCTATTCTGGAAATACAGAGGACTGGGTATCTTGGAAGTTTGGTTTATAATTTATCGAAATATTATGTTGTACTGAATCCATTAGTTTCATAATAGAAATCTCAAAAAAAATCTTGAAAATGTGCATCTTTTGTAATTACTTTTTTCTGGCTTTAAGAGCTGCTTATTGTAAATTTTGCAGGTTTATTTTGTGGTAAACAAAGACACTCTGCATAAGAATCAAGCCTTTCCAGCTTTCCTTCATATTGGTAACAGAACATGAAAAAATTATAGTTGCAGTATTTTATTTCATATGTTGTATTACTGAGCACATAACCTTTTCCAGTTTAATGATTCCAAATAGAAGCTCCAGCTTCCAAGACTGGATTTGTAGTATTATTTCATAATTTGAAGACTTTTAGACAATATAGTAGTACTACTGTATGATGCTCCATTTGTGTTACCTCAGCATTTCATAATGTAAAAAAGGTGTCACTTTCTTAATAGATCTTTGATCCCACATATATTTTCCTACATGCAGTTTCATAACACTTCCCTCCATACAAGGAGGGATAACCTAGTGGTTAGAGCTTTCCTCCCGGTTTCAGGAGATCCTGTGATCGATTCTCACCCTTGGCAAGTTGGGATCCCCTTTATTCCCTCAACTTGTCAAGGGTTCTCCTTACCTTATAAAAAAAGTACAACTTACTCTTGCAGAGTCAAACAAATATTGTCAACTTAAGAATGGATAATCATATTTTTTTCATAAGAAACTACTTTGAAGTTTAGTTTATTTGGACTAATAAAATCTCAAAGAATCCTTTCATTGCTTCCCCACGGCCCACATGTCCTAGCCGTAACACAGTAGTATGTTCTCTTTCTTTTCTTCTCCACCTTATAGTTTTGACATATTTTTCTTATATTAACATAACATCATATGTAGAGCCAAAACAAATATTTTTTAACCATATAGAACGACACTGTAAGAATTTTAAAAGATGAGATTGCTCATTTTTTCAATGTTGTGACTTGTAAATAGGTTTAACAATTCTGAATCAATATATGTTTAAGCTAAATTCATTGTTCATTAATTCCCTATACCCCTATTTTTGTTCGAATCTCTGCTCAGGTCAACCTAATCAATATTCAATGGATGACACTTGACAGGTAGGTTTTTGGCAGCCTCTGATAAAACAACACATGATACGTACTTGCAGATAACAGGTGGGATCAATGATGTGTAAGTGTTATATCATCACGTAGCGCAACTATTATATTAATTATGGTCATAATTCACTTGGAGGGTGAAAAAAATGGATGAATTTCAAATGATAATCATATGAAACATAATCATGGAAAGCTAGCATTTCAAAAACAATTATAGATCCACTTTTAATTACTAACCATTTCAAACCACCAGATTTCTCATAATCATATAGGAAAGTATTGTAATTTGTAGTGGATACCAGATACCTACGTTAAAAACTTAAAATCAGAATGTTCCAACTAAAATATAGTCCTAAAGAACTTCCAACAACAATATCAAATGAAGACAAAGAAATAAGAATTGTTCTTTACCTTGAAATACTTCCTTTATTAAGGAAGCTTTGTCTGGGGAAAGTAAAAGAAAAGAAAAGCAGTTCTACTGTTCTACAGGCCCCAACTAAAAACAAACATTTTATTTATTAAAGCCTTCAATTCAATTCATCTCATCATTATTAGTTCATTACCGTTATACTTCCTCTCTTTCACTCCAACTTTCCGTTCGAAATTCAAATTCAAACATTTCCACTCTTATATCCCCACTCACTCTTTCTCTCTCTTCAATCCACCATTCTTTGTCTCATTCTCTTTCCAACACCAAACCAAATAACGTTAAACTCTTCAAATAAAACATCATCGTTTTCCTCAAAATGGGTGCTTCTACAAACTGGCTTAAATCCTTCATTAATCTTAAAAAATCCAACCCAAATGATCATGTAAGCTGACAATACTCTTCATTTTTTCTGGGTTTTCAATTTCTTATGACGATTCATGTTAGCCGAACCCAAATCATTTTGGGACTAAGACTTAGTTGTTGTTTATATAAAGTTTATGAATTTGAATTTTGTAGGAGAAAGTGGGGTCAGGGAAGAGTCGTAAAAGATGGTGGCTTTGGAAGAATACATCAGTGAAAGGAGTTGGGCAATCTGAACCGTCTGATCAAACATCAATGGTTAATGGAAATGCAAGAATTAATGCTGCAATGGCTGCTGTTTTACGAGTTCCTTCAAAGGATTTCTTGTTGGTTCGTCAGGAATGGGCTGCTATTCGCATCCAAACTGCATTTCGCGCTTTTCTGGTATCATGTTCTTTTTCTTTCTTCTGTTTATTTTTTTTACCAGATTTTATAAGATCTGAATTTTGGTGTTATTTGGTTCTATTTTGGTTAGATTTTGTAGTTTTAGTGTAGGGTGACATTGTTTTTTTGAAGGGTTTTTATTTTGGCAAGTTTGTGGAAACTATACCTTTAAAAATTAATTATGTGCATGTGCTGTTTATCTAATATCTAGCTGAATGTCATGTTTATGAACTGAATTTTTCATGAGAGAGTATTTTGGAAAAATATATTCTGTCTCACTTATTTGTACCATTATTGTGCCACTCAATGTTATTGGTTGATGTCAATTATTCTTTGTCTTCTTTATTTTTTTTTAAAAGAAAATTGTTTGAATCTAATTATGTACACCAATAATATTGAGTGACGTATATAATGGTACAAAAAAGTGGGACAGAAGATTTGGCCCCTTTCTTTCTTTAGTATTACAGGTTGTGGGTTAGAGATTATGGTAAGTATGATGGATGCAGCATAGAAGTATATATTAATGTACTTGATACTAAGAAACTTTCTTGCTTTTACTTGATGTTTTGTCGTTAAAGATTGCTCAAAATTCCATTAAAATGCTATTTAGAGTTACAAATGGAACTAATTATGGCATCGAAGGTCAAGATACTGGTAGATTGAGGGTTAGGGGAAGTTTATGAATGTAGTTTAAAGATTTGCTTTATTTTTATGTTCGAAAATTAACTGGCCACATATGACCTTTGGATTGTAATGAACTAAATGAAAGTAGTTATTTCATAATTTTATCTATTGTGAAGGAGTAGATGGTTGTTGTAGATTGTATCAAGGTTCAAATCTAAAATTATCATAGGCGTGAAGTATATTTCATATTGGACACCTCCCTAGGGCCTAGGCCCTAGCCACCTTGTTTAAGGCAGGAGTCTCGGTGGAGTTATTGACTTGTTGTATTGATCACAAGTGATAAAATGGTGCATATTATTTGATATGAATGGCAGGCTAAACGGGCTTTGAGGGCGTTGAAGTCACTTGTGAAGCTCCAAGCAATAGTTCGAGGCAGATTAGTAAGAAAGCAAGCTGCTGTAACATTAAGGTGCATGCAGGCGCTTGTTAGAGCCCAAGCTCATGTCAAGGCACAACGGGTCAGGATGACATTGGAAGGACGGGATGCGTTGAGATTGGTCGACAATCTTCAAGCTGATCCTGTTAAGGAAGCAGAGGTATAGTTATTTACAAGTCTAAGTTGTGTTTTCATGGGTGTTTTGGAATCATTTTGGATGAGCAAGAGGAATTTCTATTTATGTATGATTCTTGCTGTTGCCCTATTGCTTGGTTTGACATTGGGTTTTGAATCAAGCCCTGCTCACATCCACTTGAAGAAGTGATAATTAAAAAAAACCAGTTTTCATCAGCAAAAAGAGTAAGAAAAATCATATTATAAGATCAGCAAGAATAGTTTCAGTTGAGTAAACACAAGGTGAAGTGAATAGGACCTAAGTCGACGAATCTATTGTCTATCTATAGGAAGGATGGTGTGACAGTAGAGGAAGCGCGGAGGAAATCAAGACAAAGCTGCAGTCAAGGCAGGAAGCAGCACTCAAGAGGGAGAGAGCAATTTCATATGCGGCTACTCAACAGGTAAGCCATTAGGAAGTACTATATGCATAATTATTACAATTTTTTTTTTTGTACTGCGTTTGTTTTGTTTCAACAACATGACACATTATGCTTTCTCCTATTACAGCAATTCAGAGGCAGCCCAAATTTAAACCCCGAGAAGAACAAACCATTTACCAGTCCTAAACTTGATAAGAACAGCTTTGGTTGGAATTGGTTGGATCGTTGGATGGCTAGTAAACCATGGGAAAGTAGGTTGATGGAGGAAGTTCGAAGTGACCGTCCAATTATGTCACCACTCTCTAAGATTTCGTCGAGAAAAAGCAAATTGAGAGTCGAGTGTGCTAGTGTTTCTGAGAACAGTTCAGAAAAAGTCGGAAGAAACGAATCAGCAGTGAGGATTGTCAGAAGGCCTAATTTCCTGGGACACATTGCTCGAACTTCTTCTGAGCTGAGTTCTAAGCTTCTGATTGAAGATACCTCAACTTCTACCTCATCTATGTCAGCTTCTCGGACTCATGTGTCGTCTAGTAGCACGAGTAGAACAGACGAAAGTGGTAGCAGCAAACCAAGATACATGAACCTTACAGCATCAAACAAGGCTAAACAGCAAAGTTTTCAGAGGCGGCCACTGCAGGAAATTCAGAACCATCATATGTCATGGACAAAAACAAGATTTAGTGGGGATGCTCGGAGTAGTATTGACTCAGTAGCAGTCCCTCATTCACTTCCTTTATGTGGAGATCTTTACCCACCTTTCCAAGTGGACAGATTTGATTGGACGAGTTATCATTGAAGATGATATAACTACAGTTTTTTGTTTTTTGCTCTTCTGATTCCATTGAAAAGTTCAACAGCTTGTTGTTCTTCATGATATACCAAAGAAAGATAGAAAGAATTGATGGTGAATATGCAAAGGTTTATGCAAATATATGGTGGATTGATATCATACAGTGGGAGAAGCTTGGTGTGACATTATACTTTGTGCTAATTTGTAAGTGTGTGACTTTCATGTTTTTGCTGTGAGGGCTAAAAGCCATGTGGTTGTGAAAGTGTAACTTGACTTCCTCGTATCTAATTTTAACTCATATAATTTTTTAATATAAGATACTCATATAATAGTATTTGTTAAAGTGTAATTTGTGATGCATGGGTATGAAATCATGTGTATTTATCATATTTTCACCAGCTTGATGCACCATGTTTAGGATTTTTTTATGGGAATAATCCCACCTTTGAGCGATCCTCCCAAAACAGTCTCACCTTTCACAAATTTGGGAATAATCCCACCTTTATTGGACATTTGTCAAAAACGGGTCTTTTTACTCACACTGCTCAAAGTGATGACCCACCTTTTATGTTTTATTTTTAAAAAAAACCTCCCACCACCGCAGCCCCCACCCCAACCCCACCCCCACCCCCACCCCCACCCCAACCCCACCCCCACCCCGGAAACCCCAACCCCCCCCGCCCCCCACCACTCCACCCCCCCTCCCCCACCTTGCAGCCCCACCCCACCCAACCCCTACCCCCACTCCGGTCCCCACCCCTCCCCCCGCAAACCCCCCTCATCGCAAACTCCCTCCCCCTCCACCCGCCCCTCCACCCCCTCCACCGCCGCATCCCGGCCACCCTGACCCTTCAACCCCCCGCGCAGCCCCCCCACCCCCCTCCTCCGAGATTTCCCCACCCCTCCCCTCGCGATTTCCCCAGCCCCCCCCCCTCGCGATTTCCCAGCCCCCCACCCCCTCCTCGCGATTTCTCTCTCTCCCCCCCACCCCTCCCCTCCCCGCGATTTCTCTCTCTCCCCGCGATTTCTCTCCCCCGACTCGAATTCTTCCTCTCTAACCTCAAACCTCCATTTTTGAACATTTTGAGCTCCGATTTTGGCTTGAAACTTGAAGATTCTTTCTATTCCGGGATAGGGGAGTCTTTATTTACACTTGGTTGCAAATTTTGTGTGGTTTTTGCACACTTTTGTGCGGTTTTGTGAGGTTTGGAGGCTCGAAATGAACCATTTTTGTGCCTTTTCCGGCAGGAAACGCCTGTGAGAGAGAGGAAAGTGCGAGGAGAGTGCGGCGGAGGGGGAGGGGAGGAGGGAGGAGGGGGAGGGGGTGGGGGTGGGGGGTTGGGGGTTGGGTCAAGGTGGGGTGGAGGGGGTGAGGGCCGTGGAGGGGAGGGAGTGGGGGTGGGACTGCAGGGGGTGGGGTGGTAGGTGGTGGTAGTTGTGGAGGAGAAGAAGTAAAGGAGGGAGAAAAGAGAAAACCTGCATTTGCAGGTTACCAACAGGACCAACAGGTAAGGGTCCATTTTGAACAGATATATCCTAAAGGTGGGATTATTCCCAAATTTATGAAAGGTGGGATCCTTTTTGGGAGGATCGCTCAAAGGTGGGATTATTCCCATCAAAAAATCCCCATGTTTATGCTATGAATCCATTTTAGGGGAAGGGTAATTTAGAGATTATCTTCATTAGTTAGCTTGGGGAATAAGCTAGGTAGTTCTGCTAAGGAAATTACTCTATATATAGGGTTAATTAGAGAGAGAAAAGTATGTTGAAAATTGATTAGAAAATTGCGTGAGCTTTTAAGAGTTTAATGGGAGATAACAAGCCTCTCGAAAGCTTGTAACTATCCTTTTTATTGTTGTAATTTCAGTTTATCAAGCAAATAATCATTTTCTTCCTTAATTTCTGCCATTAATGGTGTCTAAGCTATGTTAATTTGCTATACCATTCATCAAAAATTCTCGAAAGCTCCGTTCCTAATTAAGTGTTATGTTTAGTAAATTAACACTATTCATCAACTAACTTTGACTCTATTTCTCGCTACTATACAAAGAAAAAAATATTCAAGTCTCAAGTAGAATCGTGTTAGATTCATCTCAGTTTATACTTTCAAAATATCAACTTTTTATAATTGTTACTTATGCACAATTAACGATATTAATGATCAAAAAGCTTATTGTGTTACGTATAAAAGTGAATGTAACACTTATTTAGGAAAGCAGGAAGTATTATTTTAGAAGTTTCGGAATTTCCGGATTGGAAGAAGCCTACTTTACACTGGTTTATAGATGCAAGTGTGCAACATTGAAATCTATTCAAGGTACCACATTGAGATGTTTTTGTGTCACCTTATAAATTTTGAGATACTATAGGTACGTCTTGATAACTTCAAATCACAAATAAAAATATGGCAAATAGAAACACATAAGAGGTACTCAAATTCAGTTTAGTCAGCGATTTTTCTAGGATAAAATATTAAGGCCTGAGTATACATCAAATCGAGCCATGGTTCCCATGAGGTCAATAAGACTCATTACATTTTATGGTTGCACTTATTTTTTCCCAAGGCCCATAATTGCTGGGCCGATGAGATTACTACTCTAACGTAATCCGATTCACAAGCCGATGTCATCAAATCCTCTACTAACTAACTCTATTAGTTTGTTATTGCTCTTGTAATAAGACTAGTATAAATATTGTTGCTCTTACAGCTTAGTACTTAGTTGTTTTCTTTCTCTTTTCTTCTGTAAGAACTTTCTCTCTGTAAGATTTTTCTCTCTTCATGAATAAAATTAGTTCTAGAATCTGAGTTTGTTCTACAAAAAATACATGGTATCAGAGCAACCAGATTCAATCCTGGATCATCTTTGCTTCAATTGAATTTCTTCTTTCTCAAAATTGCTCGAAATTTCTCGTATCTTTTTCTCGAATTTTTCTCAGAATTTTTCTTAGATTTCTCAGATTTCTCGTTTCTTAATTGTTCTTTTGAGTTCGATTTATCCTCAATTGATTCAAATTGATTAGATTGAATCAATTCATTTCTCAGAATCTTTTTTTCTCAGAATTTCTCAGTTCGTTATTTCTCGAATTTTTCAGCTCGATTTCTCAGTTCGTTATTTCTCGAATTTTTCAGCTCGACTTCTCAGAATTTCTCAGTTCGTTATTTCTCGAATTTTTAGCTCGATTTTTTCTCAGAATCGTCAATTCTTGATCGATATTTCCTGCTGTTGATTGTTCGTTTTTTTTTCAATTGATTCAATCAGTTTCAAATGAGAAATTTTCTCAGAATCTTGATCCAGTTCTTATTTCTTTTATTTCTCATCATCTTCAATTTCTGTTCAATCTTCTAGTCATCAATGGATGCAACTAGTGAGAATAATTCAGGAAATGAGCAAACAATTGATCCTTCACAGGATCCTACTTCACCGTTCTATCTTCATCCTTCCGACAATCCAGGAATTAAGCTAGTTTCTGAGAAATTCAGTGGTGAAGCTTATACCGATTGGAAACGATCAATGATGATCAGTTTGTCTGCCAAAAACAAATTAGGGTTCATTGATGGAACTGTTCACAAGCCTATACCAGGTACAAGAGAGTTTCGAGCTTGGGAGAGGTGTAATTCCATGCTGATTTCATGGATTCTTGGAGTCTTGGATCAAAATTTAGCTCGAAGTGTGTTGTATGTCCACACAGCACGAGAAATATGGTTGAATCTTGAAGAGCGTTTTGGTGCAAAGATTCGGAGTCGTTCTATATGCCTTACAACGATCTCTTGATGAAATGAAGCAAGGTACAGATAGCATTTCACTATTTTTCACTAATATCAAGAGAGTTTGGGACAATCTTGATGAAGTTGATCCTCTTCCAACTTGTGATTGTGGTAATTGTGGATGCACAATTACACAAAAATTGCTCAAATCACAACAAGACAAACGTTTAATTCAATTTCTTATGAAGTTAAATGATGGATATGAAATTGTTCGAGGTAGTTTGTTGTTGATGCAACTTTACCAAGTGATCACACATGCTTATTGATTGCTTGTCCAGGAAGAGAAATACAAACAGTTGTATCAGAATACTTCTAAGCCTACTGAAGAGTCTAATATGGCTTTTATGGTGAATAGAATGAGGTTTCATGAACAAACATATGACAGAACACCTAAACAAAGTTCTTATCCTGTTAATCAGCCTCATAAATCTTTCTCTGGTAATGAAAGGAGATTTGAGAAGAAAAATGTGAACTACTATTGTGATCACTGTAAGGTGTCTGGTCACAGTGTGCAAAGGTGTTTTAAACTTGGTTATGTGCCTCCTAATGGATATGATAAAGGCAAGCGTGTAGATGCTTCTGCGCATAATGATGAAAATTTCAGCTATGATTATCAAGATGAGCCAGATGTTACTATTTCTGCTGAAGAATATCATAAGCTCATGAGTTTGCTTGACAAACAATCGCTACCACCTCTCGGAGAAGCATCTACATCTAGTTCATCCAAGAAGGCTTGTGTAGCAGAGTTCTTCAATGAACACTCAACTTCTTGGTAGGCTTCATCAAGGCCTTTACTATGTTGCTCTCCCACCTGGATATCCTGCTACTCAGTCTACTATTCTTTCTGCTGCTGGTGATGTTGATCATGTTCATAAAAATAAGATCAATCATGCTGATATGAACAAGTTGTTATCCAAACTTGGCATGCTCAATCCCATGCCTAGTTTGAGGGGGGGGGGGTGATGAGATTACTACTCTAACAGAATCTGATTCACAAGCTGATGTCATCAAATCCTCTACTAACTAACTCTATTAGTTTGTTATTGCTCTTGTAATAAGACTAGTATAAATACTGTTGCTCTTACAGCTTAGTAGTTAGTTGTGTTCTTTCTCTTTTCTTCTGTAAGAATTTTCTCTCTGTAAGATTTTTCTCTCTTCATGAATAAAATTAGTTCTAGAATCTGAGTTTGTTCTACAAAAATTACACTGGCCATGATCATGCCATCAAAATTACTTGTTCTTGAGTTCATTTGATCCAGGTTCTCGCTTCAAGTTCAATGATTAAATTAGGAGCTGTTGTGGTCTAACAATCTTTAAGGAATTATCTGAGCTTATTGCAGTGGCGGATCCAAGAATTGAATCACGTGGGTTCGAACTTATTTAAACATAGAACAAAAACTAGTCTTATTTGCACGCGAAGCGTGCGGCATAAATTTGCTATTAATACTTATATTTAAAGGCGTTAAAAACACTTGTAGTGGTTTGGCTAATAAATTATTAATGATATTAATGATTAACGACTCACCAACAATAAGGTCTTTGTAATATAGTTTGGCTAATAAATTATTAATGCTATCAATAATTGATTGCTTAAGCAAGCTAGTAAATTGGAAGAAATGGGGAATTAAATCAGATTTATTTCCCAATTAATATATTAGTACTTGGTGGGAATTGGGAGGGGAGTATTTGTGAAGAAGAAAAGCTGAAAAATGGAGGATCAAAAGAAAAAGGAAAAATAAAACCAAGAATAAAAACAAAAGTTGTAGTAACAAAAACCAAAGGGAAGGAAAAAAACTAAAAAAATACAACATGCTCTAGCCGTGGTTCGATCCCGCGACCTAAAACACAATAAAGCTTTAAGTTTCACGAGGGCACCACTGAGCCAACTGCATATCATTTAACTTAATTGGGCGCTTTGGCTTATACACTTGTTTTAGTTTTTTCCCGTTAATTTCAGCTTCTTTCGCGTATCCACGTGGGTTCAGTTGAACCCACTGAACCCACACTGGATCCGTGATGTGTCACTTTTATATATAGTTTTTAGATGCATTTTGATTGCATTTAGATTTCCTTTTAGAGCATTTAGGTGCATCATGGCATGAATTACGTAAGTTGTGCTCTACTACTCCCCGTTTGCGTGTTTCGATGATTTTCAGGTTATTTTGATGCAAATTGATTATGATTATCTAAGGTCAAGCCTATTAATCATTGAGGATGAAGATAGCTTACACAAGGATCACAATGCATCCGTTTGGGACAATTTCGAGTTAGAATGAAGCAAAGAGTTAGTGAAAGAAGTGCCAAAACTGATACCTGTTCACTATTTTGATCATAACTTTTGATAGAAAATTGATAATCAAGAAATTCCAGTTGGGTTGGAAACTATACTTGAAGGGATTTCCAACGATAGGTCACACGCCACAAATGGACTTCTGGTTCGAGAGATACAGCCTTCACAAGTTGACGCAAAATCGCAGTTTTCCCTCCCGACCGGGCGAGAAGAAATCTTCATAAGAGCACAAGACTTGTTCGCCCGGTCAACCGGGTGAAAGAGGAGCCAAAATTATTTACGCGCTCGACCGGGCGGAATCTCCCTTTTTCTCGTAAATTCAGAACAACGTCGCCCGACCGGGCGGTTTTTCGGGAGCTTTAATTTTTGCCTTTTTTAGCCGGTTTGTAAAAACTATAAATAGACTTTTAGTATTTTCGATTAGGACATCTTAGAATTCTGCGTTTCTAGGTTTAGTTTAGTTTTCTCTCCATCTTTTTCTCTCTAGTTTCTAGTTGCAAACCCTAGTTTCTCTTTTTTTCTTCATTAATTCATGAGTTCAATTAGTTTCTTCATATATTAGTTTAATTATGTTTTCCTTTGTAGATGTAGTTTTTATTCTTTGTTTCATGATTGAGTAGTCTTATTTTCTAGGGTTTGGGAATCCATATTTATATGATATGATTATTGATTGATATTTATTCATGGTTTGATTAGTTATTGATTTCTCTAATTGATTAGTGTTTTTATTGTTAATCTTACAATCTGATCAATTGTCTGATTAAATATTGCTAATATCGAGTCATAGATCGAGAGATAGTACTCTTTAGAGGCATACCTACAATTAGCAAATCTGATTATGTTGAGCGACCGTACTAGCATATGTTGATTTGAGAGCGTTAAGACCCGACCGTAGGATTAACCTGTGCTCTAGATATCTGATTAATTGAACTATTGATGATATTTTGATAGATTTTAAGTATAAACATGGTGAACCATTGCCCTATAACTTCTTACTTTGATTTTCTTTATTTATTAGTTTAGAACTTTAGTACACATATTTCTGATCTTATTTAGTTTCTCCATACCTTAGAAGCTAGATTAGAACAACCATCTCTATGTGGATTCGACCCTACTTACCCTACTACATTGTTAGAAGGTTTGTTAGGAATTATTTTTGACAGGTGTACGACGGCCTATCATCTATCCGCCACCGGCTTATTATGATTTTATTTAAAGGGAATAGGAAGATTATCATAATTAAATCGACATACGAGTTACGACATCTACAACAATACTAACCCTTATGTACAAAATAATCTAAAACATCAATTTGAAATTCTTCATCGAATTTACCAATATAAACGACCGTTTTTTTTTGATATGGTAATATTCCAACCATAAACGAAATTCGATGACTCATCATCTTTTATGCATGATGTTATAGTAAACTGAAATCTGACCTTCATCTTGATATTATTGATCTTCAACCAATAAGTACGATTTTCCACATCTTCAAACTCCAAAGCTAACCTGAAAACCAAGACTCTCATGGCGAGAATAGATAAAACTATCATATTGATGGAGACACCCCTCACAAAAGGAGGAAGAGGCAACCCTCACAATAGGAGGAAGAATTATATAAATATAAACTATAAATTTAAAAAACTAACAATAAAGCGAAGAAATAACAAAATTTAGGGCTTTCCAGTTTCCATTGGTACAACAACTTGCAGAATCCCCTACAAGAACATTAATAGAGGCTAGGGTTTGGGAGAGAGGAAGGGAGGAGGGTTTTTTTTTTATTATGAAATTTATTATAGTTGAGAATCAAACTTGGGTAGACCTTTCCCTTATTGTCCTAAACTTAATAACTTACGGAGTTTATTAGCTTTAAACTTATTTCATCTAAAATTATTAATTTTGAGTTTAAATTATTTCTCTCAAATAAATTAATGATATGAGGAGAATATAAACTCCACCTAGCTCCAAAGACGTTCAAGTATGCCTGTCAAAAAAAAAAAAAAAAAAGACGTTCAAGTATGGGGTTTTAATCTTTATGTACTTAATTAATTAAATATTAGTTATAACTATATGAATTATTTTTAACCATATGAAAGGTGTAGAATACCTTATTAGGACTTAGGAGAGTACACGGTATGGGCAAAATCTAGACTCTATTACAATCCAGTCTAAATTTATGGCAATCTGAGACAATTGGGCTGGAATTGAACTCAAAATTTTGAGTCTAAAATAAATCTAACTAAACTTATAATCAATCTTTTGGAATCTAAGGCTAGACTTAGGCCCAAAGTTCAAGTACTTTCTTTAGGGTTATGAAACTTGATTTTTAAGAGTAAGTAATATTGTCAGACTATAAGTAACATTTCTTTTGCTTTTACGTTCTGCAATCTTCATTATCCGTTTTAAGTAAATTATGAAATAAAAAAAAGTTTCTGAATACTACTCCTTCCGTCCCATTTTATGTTTCCCGTTTCATTTTGGGTACGGGAATTAAGGAAACAACTAGTTATTAGGGTCGGGCTATGCCCCGGGTAAGGAAAATTTTCATTTATTAATATCATACTTTAAAATTATAACACTAAATATCACTTGGTCTAGTGGTTAAGAATTTAATATATAAACTTAAAGTCACATGATCAAACCCTATACTATGCAATTTCAATTTTTTTTTTGGTATGTGGATTACATGGAGTAAACCGCCATTAGGGAGAACGCCATGTGGCACCGTTCCTTGTTTATATATTAGTATAGATGATTGTGGTGTACATGCATATGCAGTTGTTTTTTTGGCATTATTGTCATTAAAAAATGAAAAAGAATGGGAACATTAAATGGGTGAGCATGTGAAAAGAGGAGAGAGAGAATATAAAGTGCTTTTTATTATACCCAACCAATGAGATTGATGGAGCATTAAATGAGAGTGTCAAAACCCATGTGAAAAGGAGGAGAGATAGAGTAAAAAGTGATGTTCTAAAATAGAAACAAGGGAAATGGGGTGTATTTTGTATTGCTCAACATTTGGACTTGTGCCATACAATATACTTCCTCCGTTTCTTAATAAGTCGCAACATGTAGAAAGTAGGAATACCAAGCGAATATAGAGAGAAAGTTGGGACCACAATAAAGTAGAGTAATTCAAGTGATGAAACAAAAAAGTTGTGGTCCCCTCTTGCTTTTTGGTGGCATATTTGTAATAATATTGAACGTTTTATACCATTTGAGCTTGGTTGCACTTATGACTATTCCAATTAAGGAAAGTGTTGCACTTATTAAGAAACGGAGGTAGTATATAATTTTTTTGCATTTTCACCAATTGGTCTCGCTCTCAAGATCAATGATTCAATCCGTGATAATTAAAACAAGTACAGCTTCAAATAATATTGATTAATAAGAAAAGTTTTGTATCCTTAATAAGGAAAAATAAGTTTTGATAAGGGCTGATAATTTTAGACGAGGTCATTTTAGGTTGAAAAAAAGCCTGAGACAAAATATAGTTTATATTTTTTTTGATGCATAAAGAGAGGAACAACCTCAAGAACAAGAAACAAAAACAAAACAAAAAACAAACCAAAAGGAAACTAGGGAGGAACAAAGCGTGGCAAGGCCACACCAACAACATCCTCAAATAAAATTCTACCTAACTGTAAAGGAGGGACTTGAATCAACTCAATTTTGTTGTTCTGGTTAACACCTTGATTTGCTAACCAATCTGCAGACTCTATTACCTTCTCGATAACAATGTATTACCTCCACTTCCCAACTTTCTTCAAAGAATGAGTTCCCCGCATTGGCGTATGATATGTGAGCATTCTCCACCATAGTTATCGGTTCCTCTAAGAGCCCAAACCGCAAAGAAGATTGTCCATTTGTATTTGCAACCTCGATATTCCCATGCGTTTGGCTAACTCAAGGCCAAAATCCACCGCACGTACTTCAAAGCAATAAAGGTACGACAAGCCCCATAATTAACCGAATATGCAATGTGCATCTTACCAGTATGGTCTCGAATTAGACCTCCACCACCCGCAGGTCCAGGTGATCCCTTGGCCGCACCATCTGAGTTTAGAACCATCCAACTATGGGCTGGGGACTTCCACCTAATGAAGGCTTCCTGTTTAGACAAAATAGGCTACTCCTTGTCAACAATAGCATCGCCCAATGTCCTCCACGCCTCTTCAAAACGAACCATGAGGAAACTTAACACATCAATAGGAATCTCATTCGTATTATTAAAGGCCACGCAATTTCTCCAGCGCCATAACCACCATAGCACAATTGAAAAAAAGATCGGCCATGTCTCCGGAGATAAGTCATGACTGTTTTGGAATTTGATGTTCCTCATAAGCCATTGTTGAATGGACCCCGTTCTAAAGGAACTTGAATTAGCAGGTCCCCTCCACTTATTTCCAAACTTCTCTTGCCGCTTTGCAATCCCTTAAAACATGAAGGAGAGTCTCATCTTCATCCTCACATAAACCACATCTTGTGTTATTCGTCAAATTGCGTTTAGCTCTATTTACATTTGTCATTAAACGGTCATGCATTACCAGCCAAAGGAAGACACGGATACGCTGTTGAACTCTCAATTTCCAAATCATGCCCCAGCTTCCATCCGTAACCTCTTCCATGTCTTTGCGAATAATATTCAAGGCAGATTTGATTGTGAACTTGCCACGAGCTGTCCCACCCCAGTAAAGTAAATCTGCAACATTGGCATCCGTATTCAATTCATGTGCATCAATAATTTGAATAATAGCAGGGGGTAGGATATTGGCAAAGTCGTTTCATTTCCATCCTGTTTCATTGTCCCACAACTCGCAACCGTAGCCCCCTCCGTAATCTGGGGATTGGTTGGACCGCCACTTCACGCAGACTTATCTAAGGCCCACTTATGATCCCGCAATAGAGTAGTTGCCCCATTACTTGCAGCCACACGAGCCCCTTCACATAACGTTTTTGCATTCTCCGTTATACCTCTCCACACATTTGGCATGTTATTTTTTGGGGTGAACATGTCAATATCACATCTACCACTACAATACTTGCTACGTAAGACATGAGACCACAATGCATTGGGTTCAGTTAAGACACGCCAACCCAATTTTGTGAGGAACGCTGCATTAGTCTGTTGAGCAGATCGAATACCAAGACCACCCTGATTCGTGGGCTGCTGTAATTTTTCCCAAGAAATTAAATGAATTTTTCGGGTCTCTTCATCACCACCCCAAACAAATCTGCGAGTTTTCTTGTCTATATCATCACAAATTGATTTTGGAATCTTGGCTGATTGCATTGCATAGGAAGCCATGGTATTGATAGTAGACTTTGCAAGAGTAATGCGTCCAGCTAAAGAAAGGTATTTAGTTTTCCATTCGGAGAGGCGTCTGTCAATTTTCTCACAAAGATAACCAAACGTATCTCTTGTGACTCTACTTGTGAAAGTAGGCGTGCCCAAATACATGCCTAAATCTGCAGTTTCTTCAATCACAAGAGCATGGCTGATGTGAGCTTTGTCTTCACTCCTCATATTATTCGAGAAATAAACTCGTGATTTAGGGTAGCTAATTTTTGAACCAGATGCTGTACAAAATCTGCTCAAACATTGTTTCAACACCACCGCTTGTTCCACCGATGCTTCAGCAAAAAGGATTATGTCATCCGCAAAACACAAGTTTTAAAGTTTGGGACCACTTCTGCTGGCCCTAATAGGGAGCCACTTATTTGCAATAATCGCTTCCTCTATGACTTGATTGAGTCTCTCCATACATAAAACAAACAGATAGGGAGATAAGGGATCTCCCTGTCTTATTCCTCTACTCGGGGAAAAATTCTCTGTAGGTTCACCATTCCAGAGAACTCTCATAGATGACGTTGTGATGCACTCCATAATCACCGAAATTAGAAGTTGAGGGAATCTAATTTCAGAGAGAGTCTCCTGAATAAAACTCCACTTTAATCTGTCATATGCCTTCTCAAAATCTATTTTGATGGCCATGTAACCCTTTTTACCCTGTTTAGTTCTCATGGTATGAATCACCTCATGAACAATAACAATATTGTCTGTAATTTGCCTTCCCGGGACAAAGCTTGTTTGTGTGCAAGAAGTTAAGTGTGGCATCATTGGTTTAATTCTATTCACAATACACTTAGTGATAATTTTGTAGATAACGTTACATAAACCAATTGGACGAAATTGTGAAGCAAGTTCAGGAGTATCAGTTTTAGGAAGCAAAGACAAGAAACGTATCATTTAAATTTGGAGGCATACCTTTTCCTTCTAGAACCTCCGTTACCGGTTACAAACGTTGTCCGCTACCGTGTCCCAAAGGCTTCCGGAAGAACAAGGCTTGGTATCCATCGGGCCCCGAGCTTTCATAGCTCCCATATTATTCACCACCACCTCGATTTCGCCTCTAGTATAAGGACGAGTGAGGCTCAGCCAGTCAAAAGACGTAAACTCTGGGAAAACATCGACTAGAAGGTCGGTTTCTTCCACAATACCCTCATCCATGAAGAGTGAGTTGAAATAATTAACAATAAGTTGTTTTACCTCTTCACTATTATGTATCCAATCCCCGCGGAGATTCTTTAATGGAACTTATCTTATTCCGCCAACGTCTAGCTATGGTACTTAGATGGAAAAAAGTCGTATTACGATCGCCATCTCTTAGCCAGTCAACCTGTGACTTTTGGTACCACAAGAGTTCCTCTTGCGCCAGGACTTCGTCTAACTCCTTTCGAAGTTTAGCTTCAAGCTTGATGAGGTCACGTGATTTCGAAACAAAGAAGGCATCTCTCGGACACCAAAGAATACGAGCCAAGTAATTGCGCTTCTTCTTAAAGATGTTATGGAACGTATTCCGGTTCCAATCTTGAAGTTGTTTCGCAAAGGAGTGAAGTTGAGTAACCAAAGGGGCTGATTTGTCCCAATGTTCATTAACAAAGTCTTTAAATTTCTCATGTGTCAACCAGAGCCGCTTGAAAGCAAAAAGGCCTATTAACATTAGCAATTGGCGCAAAGCCATTAGGAGATATAAGCACCGGGCAAAGGATCGATTGTATAGCCGGAAGATTTTTTGCAGAGGCATTAGCAAAACGAAGGCTCCAGTCACCATTACATAAGGCTCGTCAAGTCTAGCACTCTTCCAAGTTTCCATTGAATTACCTCTAGACCAAGTGTGTGTAGGACCGTAAAATTCAACCTCTAAGAGACCCATATCCTCCACCCATTCATTAAATCGAGCGGAGCGACGGAAAGTTTCAGAGCAGCTAGAACTACGTTCCCAATTGAATCTTGTGTCATTAAAGTCACCAGCAAGCATCCAAGGTTTATTATGAGTTAAGGAAAAGTCCTTATGTTCTCTCCATAATTCGGCTCTTTTGGTTGGATCAGGGCTTGCGTAGATAGCAGTGAAGTACCAAGGTTCACCATCTATTCTTGTAATGTCCATCGTAATAAATTGACCATGTTTGATGATAGGGTCAATCGAAACTAGCTCCCAGCTTTCCAAGAAATCCATATGCCACCACTGAAGCCTTGGGCATCGACTCGAGTGTGACCTGAATAATTGATTGATTTTGCGATTTTTTCAGCTTGGGAACCCCCCATGTGCGTTTCAACAAGCGCGATAACATTGGGTTTGTTAACCTAACCAATTCACGTAAAGCAGCCATAAAAGCTCTACTTCCTGCACCCTGCACGTTCCACATCATGCAAGATATAGGCAAGGAGTTGGGAGCTAAATTCGAATTCTCGTCTTCCATTAAAAAAGGAATAGAGGGGAGAGAGCTTAAATAAGCATCAATCAGGAATCGTTAGAGACGATTAACATTGTTCGGGATCAATAGGGTCACTATCAATACCGGTGGCTCCGGGAGCGGTTCCATCCACGTTTCCATTCTCACTTCCATCACATGGGTCAGGGGGTCTGCAATGCCCAAGTATGGGACCTCCATCGGACGTCCAACACATAGAATTTTCTCCGGGGGGATCCTTAATGGGATTACATTCGAGGGAGGTGGAAAAGCTTGCTGCTGGTTCTGAGATTGCATCATGGTGAGCTTTGTTTGAAAGTGCGTCTAAAGCTGTGAGAGGAGATTGCTTTTTGGAGGCTTGAAATTCAATTATTGTATTTTCTTTTCCAGGCTTTGGAATAGGTAAATTAATGAGACTAGGATTTCCTGTTGTAAGGGAATTAGACATAAGATTTAGGGGTTTATTTTGGGTGGCTTTTTTTTGGGAATTATCTCCAGTATTTTTATTTTTGGAAGCAGAGGATCCTTTTTTTTTTCTGCATCTTAGGCCCTAAGTTGAAATTCAAAGGATTAGGATTTTGTTGCATAATAAGAGTAGATTCCCCTAGATTGACTGTATCGAAAATAGGATTAGTAGAGATATTGCAATTTGCCACCAAAATCCTTGCCGAAATTCCCGGGTATCTTGAGAACTTAAGTTAACAGCTTTACCCAAAATTAAATCGGATTCCTCTTGATCTGCAATCGCCTCAAATCTCGACCCTGTACCAGTAGTTGCCTTACTTGGCTGCTTAACATTTGAATTATTGGCGGGAATATTATTTTCCCCCTTCGTCTTACCTGCTTCATCTGCATTTTTTTGGTTCATGTTCTTATCAGTTCTAGATAGGAGTCCTTTTGCGTATTGGTTTTTTAACCAACACCCATGATCCAAAATCTTGATTTAAATCAAGGATATTTTTGGTGTTAATATCAGCATCTAAATTTGCATTGAGGCTTTCATTAACCTTATCCACCATAGCTTCATCTAAAGGGTTGTTTTGGATACAATGATCTGCTATATGACCCAATTTTCCACATTTGTAGCAAACCATCTTGATTCCCTCATAATGGATACGTCAAATCTTGCCTTTGAGCCAGAACTTGGACAGGAGAGGCTTTGCTAAATCAATCTCCACACTTAACCTAGTAAACTGACCTCTATCCGCATTTGCAGTGGATTTATCCACACGTAATACCTTGCCAATTTTTGACCCAATTTTATGAAGGAAGTCAGTGTCAAAATATTCCACCGACAAATTTGGAATTCGAACCCAAGTAGTAAGGAGTTTAATGGAGGCTTCCTCCGGAATAAAATTAGGGGTCCATTTCCTAATGGTAAGGTAAGTGTCATCAATAAGCCAAGGGCCTTGAGTAAGCACATAATTGTAATCATCGACATTGCTGAACGGAGCTATGAAATATTTGCAACCTATGTCAGTTAAGGCTAATTCCCCTTTAAGTTTCCATTTCTTCTTTAATCTCTTCATTAAACCCATATAACCCAGGCTCCCATCAAACATCCTAATAATTAGGGTGGTTTTCCATGGCTGTCTGATTCTTTTTTTCTCTTCTCTAGTAAGGAGTATTATAGGACATTTATCTGAATCCTCAAAATCCTCCGGAGCAAGATCATCATCAGATGCATCATCTTCATTATCATAATTTAACAATGCAGAATTAAAGGGCTGATTGATGTGTTGAGGATTCCTTACCAGATCTCTAAATGAAATTCGAGGTACTTGACTTTGAGGCGGAAAAAGTCCTCTTATATCCTCCTGATGATTTTGCAATTGGGCCTGGCTTCCATTATTGCCTAGGTTATCAAGCTCCATTTGATGCTCCTCTTCTTGATTATCCCGATTAAAGATGAAATTCGTAATTTTCCGTTTTGGTTTTTTATTTGATCGAATGATTTGATCCATTTTTTCGTAAGAGTCGGGGAGGTAGGTTGGGGGACTTGAGAGGATTCGCTCATTTTCTCTATATTATTCCCTTCTAGCCTATCTTTATGATTTTATGATACAAAATATAGTTTATATGAGTAAACTATTTAGTTATCTCATTAATCATACTTACACCAATTTTATTCTCGCTAATAAATGTGTCAATACTACCAACACAAGCAACGTTTATCAACACAAGAAATTTGCGATTATTTTAAGAAGTTTCATTCATTTTATAACATTTCCAAATTATTTTGACATAATTTTTTAAAAAGTGAAAAATCGTGAGTAAGTAGTTAGTGTAGTGTTGTAGGCGTAGTGGTGAAGTATAAATAAAGACAATGAGAGGAAACTGATAAGAAGAAACAAATAAATTAGGATAACCCAATAACCAAGTAATACTTGGTCTAGTGGTATGGTTTGTATATCACACAACCTTGAGGTTGCGGGATCACACCTCACTAGAGGCACTTTGGGGGTGTGATTATATTTTCTTTCCCCCCAACTTCCAAATGACCTTGCTTGTGTAGCTGGATCGGTCAAATGAATCTCTGGAAGGTTATGCTTTAGTAGGACACTTCTTCTTACCAAAAAAATTGGGATAACCCAACAACATGATAAATTAAATTGCAAACCCTTTTTTTCAACAATTCAGTCTCATAGTAATTTGAAGACATTCTTAACCATAGCATAAATGAAATACTGCATGAATATGTTCATAATATGTTGCTCAAGCAGAGAGGTTTTCTTTCATTCATTTCTCTTGTGTTGCTATTACAAGAAACTTGGAAGATATTTAAAGTGACGGCTGCATGGGAGAATCCCTAGGTCACCACCTTAACCAACCAGTACAAGACACCTGGGACCACAAATATAAGGACACTTAGGCACAGATACTTTTAGGACAGCAGAATAAAAAGCTAATGGACTTAGTAAAAAGGCTACTGGACTTAAGGCTAACAAAATAACAGCAACACGGGCCCAAGGCCATCATAGACATATTGGAGTATCTCAACACTCCCCCTCAAGCCGAGAGTGGAGAGGAGAGAACTCCCACTTGGGACAAGGTGGTTCTCACGATGACTAGGAAGAGATTTTGTGAACACATCACTCAACCGGTGATGTGAGGGAACATAAGTAGGAGCAATGATGCCTTCTGTTGTTTTATCACGAATGAAGTGACAAATAATATCAACATGTTTGGTTTTCTCATGGTGAACAGGGTTAGCCGCAATGGCAAGAGCCGCCCGATTGTCACGTAAAATAGGTGTGTTCCCCGTATCGTGAAGCCCAAGATCTTAGAGAAGTTGTTGAAGCCACATCACCTCACATATTGTTAATGCCATAGATCTGTATTCAGCTTCTGCTGTACTTCTAGCCACTACAGATTATCTCTTAGACTTCCAAGAGATAAGAGAGCTACCAAGGAGGACACAATACCCACTAGTGGACCTTCTTGTAGAGGCACAACCTCCCCAATCACTATCACAAAAGGTCTGAAGAATGGCAGAGGAGTGGTTGGCAAGGAGAATGCCTTGACCAGGGTTGGCAGAGAGATATCTCAAGACTCTTTTAGCGAGATTGGAGGTGGATGTTTGTGGGTTTATGCATGAATTTGCTAAGGACATGGATGGGAAAGGTAATGTCACGCCCGGTGAGTGTGAGGTAAATGAGTTTCCCCACTAGTTTTTGGTAGACAATCGGGTTAGGGAGAAGATCTCCACCTTCGCAGAGAGTTTCACATGACTCCGCAAGAGGGAGCTTGAGGCTTTTGCGGCTTGTCATCCCATATTCACTTAAAAGATCTTGAACATATTTCTTTTGAGAAAGAAAATGCCGCATTTACACCGATCAACTTCTATACCCAGGAAATACCTGAGTTGACCCATATCCTTCATGTGAAAGTGTGCAGCAAGTGTGTCTTTGGTGGCTTGAATGGCTGAGGGATCATCCCATGCTATGATGAGGTCATCAACATAGACCAAGACAACTGTGAAAGTGCCTTGAGAGTGTTTTGTAAACAATGAGTAGTCACACTTAAATTGCTTGAACTGATGATCTTTCAACACAGTGCTCAGTTTGGCAAACCATTGCCTGGGAGCCTGTTTCAATCCATATAAGGATTTCACCAATTTACACACCTTGGTTCCATGATAAACAGTAGCTTCCTCCCCTCCGAGTGAACAACGAAGTCTCGCTACCATAACCCAAGTAGCCTGGAGGAAACTTCATGTACACATGTTCCTGTAATGCACCATGTAAAAATGCATTTTTAACATCCATTTGATGTAGGTTCCACCCTTTGATGGAAGCAATAGCAAGAAGGGACCTCATTGTGGCCATTTTGGCCACAGGAGCAAATGTTTCTTCATAGTCCACACCATATTGTTGTCTATTTCCCATAACGACAAGTCTAGATTTATATCTCGTTAACTCCACCATCTCGCATTGTATTTAATTTTGTATAGCCATTTGCTTGCTATGGGTGTTTTTCCCGGTGGCAGGTCGCTGATTTCCCAGGTTTGGTTTTCTTCTAAGGCATCAAGCTCTTCATTCATAGCTTGAACCCGGGTAGAGTGAGTGATGGCTTGTTTGAAGTGTTTTGGTTCCCCGGTTTTTTGTGATTTGGGAAAGGAAACAGAAAAATGAGGGGCTGTGAGATGTATTTGTGGTAGATAAGATTTTTGTAGGTTCAGGGAGAGAACGACAATTGTTACTGGTGATATAGTCTTTGTGCCATACATGTACTTTATGTTCCCTAGAAGATTTTATGAGAGTAATCACAACAAAGATCAAGGTGTCCGGGGTGAGGCAAGATCATTTGGTGGGTGGGGTGGGTCAGCCGAGTAGGTGAAGGTAGGTTAGTTCTAGCGGGTTCTTCAACAGGGGCCAAGTAAAGGCTCAAGATCGTGGTCCTCACTAATGCGGATGTCAATGGTAGGAGTGCTAACGTATGCTTGTTTGTTGTGGAATAATTTATATGGGAAAATATTCTCATAGAACTTTACATCCCTACTAATAAAGATTGTGTTGTTTGTGAGATTTAACAACTTATACCCTTTTTTATTTTGAGGGTACCCTAGGAAGACACAAGGCACCCTCTCGGCATTGAATTTATCTTTGACTCTACTAGGGTTGCTTGCCATACCAAGACACCTAAAAGTTTTCAAATGCTTATAAGAGGGAGGAGTTTTGTATAGTACCTCAAAAGGAGATGTGTTTTCCGAAAGAGAGGAGGGCGATGTTAATGATGTGAACCGAGCAAAGTACACAATCTCCCCAATATTGCAATGGTAACCCACTTTGAAATCTCAAAGCCTTAGCCATCTCTAGGTTGTTCCCGTGTTTCCTTTCAGCCTCTCCCATTTTGTTGTGGCTCGTCCACACATGAAGTTTGATGCACAATGCCAAGGCTAGCAAAGAAGGGCTTGCGTTGCTTGTCATCAAACTCTAAAGCATTATCTGATATGATAATCTTCACTTCAAATCCCAACTGATTCTTTCCCATGTACACAAAGCTTTTGATTGCTTCATAAGCATCAGATTTGTTTTTGAGAAGCCTCACTCATGTTATCCTTGTATGATAATCCACCATGGTAAGGAAGTACTTGTGATTGTTCCTTGTTGCCACCCTATATGCACCCCAGATATCAATGTGCACCAATGCAAGAGGTTGAGTAGCTCTAGACTCACTAGGATGGTATGGAAGTTTTGTGAACTTTACTTGAGGACAAGTGAGACATACATCACTACAAGTTAATGTGACTCCTTTCACCCAGCTTATCTTCAACATCTTGCTCAAGGGAGCATGCCCCGCCTCCAAGGTGCCACGGGTAGTATTAGACACTTTTGTCACCTTGATGTTACCCGGAAGCTTCACTTCCTTTTCAAAGACTCATGGCCTTCACTTCTTCCTCACCGTCAAGTTGATTATCAATCCATGCCGCCATCACCTTCTTCAAGGGTTCATCTACCGATAATACAAACCATCAACAAACCTTGCCTCTACTTCTTATCTTCCCACCGTTATTTTCTTCAATCACACAAAATTTTGAGTGAAAGTGCATAACATAGTTGCATTCTTTTGTGAGCTTTTGAACTGAGAGCAAGTTATATTTGAAGCTAGGGATAAACAACACATTCTTAAGCTTCAGGTTAGAATTCAGCAGAATTTCTCCAGTATGAGAGATGATGGGAGTCTGTCCTGTAGGCAAGTTGATCTTTTGTTCTTTTCCCATGTCGACTGGGTTGTTAATGAGCTCTTTACACCTTGTCATGTGGTGAGAAGCTCCTGAGTCAATGATCCACTCTCTCTTCATTGAGTGAGCAAGGTTACAACTTACCATACCAGAATATGTCACTTCCATATCTTCATCAGTATCAGACTCCTTGCACTTAGAGGGAGTGGGCAGCAGTTTCATTAATTGTTCAAGCTGCTGTGGTGTCAAGCTAGCAGTGCTGCCACTACTCGACCCCCGTATGTTGAGCATTTGCACCGTTATTCCCCCTCTATTTCGCGCCACCTCTGTTCCATCTCGCCTCCTCCCGGAGTTAGAGTGATACTCTTTGCTCCTTCCTCTGCCATTTCTTCCTTGGTTTGATGGCAACCCAATGACAAACCAACAGGTCTCCCTGGTATGTCCTGCCTTACCACATACAGGACAGTTCCCTTCACTTCCTTTGCTGTACATTGCAATAGTGTCACTTTCATCCTTGACACTTTTCAACACTTCTTTCAGACTCTCTTCTTGATGCAGGAAGCTACATGCCACATCCACAGTGGGAAGAGGTGACATCATGAGGATGTGACTTCTCTGCACTCCATACTCCTCATCTTTGCTCTAACTGATTCCATATGTGAGAGGCTTCTGGTAGGAACATAACTGACCTTTTTTTGGATTCACTCATATTACTTATAAACCACGAAATCACCATGCTATTGCATGTTTCCCAAACTTCCCGCTTGGTTTTATCTCGCTATGTCCCTTTTAACACCCCGCTACAAATCCAAGTTTTCTCTTGGATGCAAGGCTGATCTCTAAGGATCTCTTCCATGATCTATAGTTAGAGGCACTTTGTAACTTTTCTACTACAACATAATTACTTCCATAAGAGGGATGGAGGTATAGAGGTGAGTTTGCTTCTATAGTCGTCATTAATACTTTCTATTCAAGATAAAAACTTTCTCAAGTATCTTGAGAGATTCTAACAATAGATAAAGTTCTAGCAACAATGCATACAGGTTTGTATCTATAAAGATGGAAACTTTGAACGAAGAAAAGTTAACATTTTTAGAGCTATGGTAATATACTCAGGTGGATGAGTAATACTTACCCGTGCTCTGATACCATGAAGACATTCCTAACCATAGCATAAATAACGGTTTTTTCACCAAATACTCCCGACAAATTAAAAAATTCACAATATACCCTCAATGCTCCAAAAATTCACCATATACCCCTGACTTTTCAAAACCGTTCACCGCATGCCCTTTTTCTAACTCCCGTTAACTCACCGTTAGCTTCATTTACCATTTTGCCATTATTAACCCTAAACCCTAACCCCGATCTAACCCTAACCCTAATCTAACTCTAATTCTAACCCTAATCCTAAACCCTTACCCTCACCCTAACACCACCCCTAACCCTAACCCCCTACCAACCCCCACCCCCTCCCCCCCCTTCACCCCACCCCCCACCCCCTCCCCCTCCCCTCCACCGGCGCATCACCCCTCCCCTCGCCGCAGCCCCCTCCCCTCTCCTCTACCGCAGCCCCTACCCTCCCCCGCTAGCCCAGCCTCCCTTCCCCCTCCCGCCTCCCTCCCCCCCAACAACGCGGCCGCGAAAATTTCGAACCTCAACCTTCGGAAAATTTCGAACCTCAAGCCGCGAAAATTCCGGCGAGTCGAAGTAACCCCCACCCCTTTGAAAATTTCCGCGTCTCTCACTCTCTCGTCCTCGCGCGCCTTAAGCTTCAGATCTCGCGTCTCCCCATTCGAATTTCGAACCTCAAGCTTCATATCTCGCCTGAGTTCAGCCGCGAAAACTTAGCGTGGGCTTGTGGTTTGTCGGGGCTTGTGGTTTGTCAGTGAAAACTCGAATTCAGCTGCGAAAAGTCGTGCTTCGTGTGTGCTTGTGGTGGCTAGAACCAAAGATGGGCCGAGTTGTTTGTCGGGGGCGGGGGGACCGGGAATTCGACGGGGAGGGGGAGGGGATGGGGGAAGGGTGGTGGACTGGACCGGGAATTCGACGGGGAGGGGGAGGGGATGGGGGAGGGGCGAGGGGGAGGGGTGGTGGGCCGGACTGGGTCGGGAATTCGACGGGGAGGGGGAGGGGATGAGGGGGGGTGGTGGGGCCAATAGGGTGGAGGGGATTAGGAGGTTTAGGGTAAGGGTTTAGGTTTAGGGTTAGGGTTAGGGTAAGGGTAAGGGTTTAGGATTAGGGTTAAAATTAGAGTTTGATTAGGGTAAAGGTTAGATTAGAATTAGGGTTTAGTATTAATAATGGCAAAATGATAAATAAAACTAAATTGGTTAACTAAGTTAGAAAAAGGGCATCTAGTGAACAGTTTTGAAAATTCAGGGGTATTATATGGTGAATTTTTGGAACAATGAGGGTATATTGTGATTTTTTTAATTTGTCGGGGGTATTTGGTGAAAAAACCACATAAATAAAATACTGCATGAATATGTTCATAATATGTTGCTCAAGCTGAGAGGTTTTCTTTCATTCATTTCTCTTGTGTTGCTATTACAAGAAACTTGGAAGATATTTAAATTGACGGCCGCTCGGGAGAATCCCTAGGTCACCACCTTAACCAACCAAGATACAAGACACCCGGGACCACATATATAAGGACACCTAGGCACGTATACTTTTAGGACAACGTAATAAAAAGCTACCGGACTTAGTAAAAAGGCTACTTGGACTTAAGGCTAACAAAATAACAAAGAACACAGCCCAAGGCCATCATAGACTTATTGGAGTATCTCAACACTCCCCCTCAAGCCGAGAGTGGAGAGGAGAGAACTCCCGGCTTGGGACAGAAGGTGGTTCTCGCGATGACTAGGAAGAGATTTTGTGAACACATCAGTCAACTGGTGATGTGAGGGAACATAAGTAGGAGCAATGATGCCTTCTGTTGTTTTATCACGAATGAAGTGACAGTTAATATCAACATGTTTGGTTTTCTCATGGTGAACAGGGTTAGCTGCAATGGCAAGAGCTGCCCGATTGTCACGTAAAATAGGTGTGTTCCCAGTTGTGAAGCCCAAGATCTTTGAGAAGTTGTTGAAGCCACATCACCTCACAGATTGTTAATGCCATAGATCTGTATTCAGCTTCTGCTGTACTTCTAGCCACTACAGATTATCTCTTAGACTTCCAAGAGATAAGAGAGCTACCAAGGAGGACACAATACCCACTAGTGGACCTTCTTGTAGAGGCACAACCTCCCCAATCACTATCACAAAAGGCCTCAAAGAGTGGCAGAGGAGTGGTTGGCAAGGAGAATGCCTTGACCGGGGTTGGTAGAGAGATATCTCAAGACTCTTTTAGCAGATTGGAGGTGGATGTTTGTGGGTTTATGCATGAATTTGCTAAGGACATGGATGAGAAAGGTAATGTCACGCCAGGTGAGTGTGAGGTAAATGAGTTTCCCTACTAGTTTTTGGTAGACAATTGGGTTAGGGAGAAGATCTCCACCTTCAGTAGAGAGTTTCACATGACTGTCAAGAGGGAGCTTGAGGCTTTTGCAGTTTGTCATCCCATATTCACTTAAAAGATCTTGAACATATTTCTTTTGAGAAAGAAAAATGCCAGATTTACACTGATCAACTTCTATACCCAGGAAATTCCTGAGTTGACCCATATCCTTCATGTGAAAGTGTGCAGCAAGTGTGTCTTTGGTGGCTTGAATGGCTGAGGGATCATCCCATGCTATGATGAGGTCATCAACATAGACTAAGACAACTGTGAAAGTGCCTTGAGAGTGTTTTGTAAACAATGAGTAGTCACACTTAAATTGCTTGAACTGATGATCTTTCAACACAGTGCTCAGTTTGGCAAACCATTGCCTGGGAGCCTGTTTCAATCCATATAAGGATTTCACCAATTTACACACCTTGGTTCCATGATAAACAGTAGCTTCCTCCCCCTTTGAGTGAACAGCAAGTCTGCTACCATAACCCAAGTAGCCTGGAGGAAACTTCATGTACACATGTTCCTGTAATGCACCATGTAAAAATGCATTTTTAACATCCGTTTGATGTAGATTCCACCCTTTGATGGAAGCAATAGCAAGAAGGGACCTCACTGTGGCCATTTTGGCCACAGGAGCAAATGTTTCTTCATAGTCCACACCATATTGTTGTCTATTTCCCATAACGATAAGTCTAGATTTATATCTCGTTAACTCCACCATCTCGCATTGTATTTAATTTTGTATAGCCATTTGCTTGCTATGGATGTTTTTCCCGGTGGCAGTCGGTGATTTCCCGGTTTGGTTTTCTTCTAAGGCATCAAGCTCTTCATTCATAGCTTGAACCCGTGTAGAGTGAGTGATGGCTGGTTTGAAGTGTTTTGGTTCCTGGTTTTTTGTGATTTGGGGAAAGGAAATAGAAAAATGAGGGGTCGTGAGATGTATTTGTGGTAGATAAGATTTTTGTAGGTTCGGGGAGAGAACGACAATTGTTACTTGGTGATATAGTCTTTGTGCCATACATGTACTTTATGTTCCCTAGAAGATTTTATGAGAGTAGTCACAACAAAGATCAAGGTGTTGGGGGGAGGCAAGATCATTTGGTGGGTGGGGGTGGGTCAGCCGAGTAGGTGAAGGTAGGTCGGCTTCTAGCGGGTTCTTCAACAGGGCCGGTAAAGGCTCAAGATCAGGGTCCTCACTAATGCAGATGTCAATGGTAGGAGTGCTAACAGATGCTTGTTTGTTGTGGAATAATTTATATGGGAAAATATTCTCATAGAACTTCACATCCCTACTAATAAAGATTTTGTTGTTTGTGAGATTTAACAACTTATACCCTTTTTTATTTTGAGGGTACCCTAGGAAGACACAAGGCACCCCTCTGGCATTGAATTTATCTTTGACTCTACTAGGGTTGCTTGCCATACCAAGACACCCAAAAGTTTTCAAATGCTTATAAGAGGGAGGAGTTTTGTATAGTACCTCAAAAGGAGATGTGTTTTCCGAGAAGAGAGGAGGGCGATGCTTTAATGATGTGAACCGAGCAAAGTACACAATCTCCCCAATATTGCAATGGTAACCCACTTTGAAATCTCAAAGCCTTAGCCATCTCTAGGTTGTTCCTGTGTTTCCTTTCAGCTATCCCATTTTGTTGTGGCCTGTCCACACATGAAGTTTGATGCACAATGCCAAGGCTAGCAAAGAAGGGCTTGCATTGCTTGTCATCAAACTCTAAAGCATTATCTGATATGATAATCTTCACTTCAAATCCCAACTGATTCGTTCCCATGTACACAAAGCTTTTCATTGCTTCATAAGCATCAGATTTGTTTTTGAGAAGCCTCACTCATGTTATCCTTGTATGAGCATCCACCATGGTAAGGAAGTACTTGTGATTGTTCCTTGTTGCCACCCTATATGCACCCCAGATATCAATGTGCACCAATGCAAGAGGTTGAGTAGCTCTAGACTCACTAGGATGGTATGGAAGTTTTGTGAACTTTACTTAAGGACAAGTGAGACATACATCACTACAAGTTAATGTGACTCCTTTCAGCCCAGTTATCTTCAACATCTTGCTCAAGGGAGCATGCCCCGCCTCTCCGTGCCACAGGGTAGTATTAGACACTTTTGTCACCTTAATGTTACCCGGAAGCTTCACTTCCTTTTCAAAGACTCATGGCCTTCACTTCTTCCTCACTGTCAAGTTGATTATCGATCCATGCTGCCATCACCTTCTTCAAGGGTTCATCTACCAGATAATACAAACCATCAACAGCCTTGCCTACTGCTCTTATCTTCCCACTGTTCACACAAAATTTTGAGTGAAAGTGCATAACATAGTTGCATTCTTCTGTGAGCTTTTGAACTGAGAGCAAGTTATATTTGAAGCTAGGGATAAACAACACATTCTTAAGCTTCGAGTTAGAATTCAAAGAATTTCTCCAAGATGAGAGATGATGGAAGTCCGTCCCGTAGGCAAGTTGATCTTTTGTTCTTTTCCCATGTCGACCGGGTTGTTAATGAGCTCTTTACACCCCGTCATGTGGTGAGAAGCTCCCGAGTCAATGATCCACTCTCTCTTCATTGAGTGAGCAAGGTTACAACTTACCATACCGAGAATATGTCACTTCCATATCTTCATCGGTATCGACTCCTTGCACTTAGAGGGAGTGGGCGGCAGTTTCATTAATTGTTCAAGCCGTGGTGTCAAGCTAGCAAAGTCTTTGCCACTACTTGACCCCGTATGTTGAGCATTTGCACTGTTCTTCCCCCTCTATTTCTGCCACCTCTGTTCCATCCGCCTCCTCCCGGAGTTAGAGTGATACTCTTTGCTCCTTCCTCCGCCATTTCTTCCTTGGTTTGATGGCAACCCAATGACAAACCAACAGGTCTCCCCGGTATGTCCCGCCTTACCACATACAAAGACAGTTCCCTTCACTTCCTTTGTCAGTACATTGCAATAGTGTCACTTTCATCCTTGACACTTTTCAACACTTCTTTCGACTCTCTTCTTGATGCGGAAGCTACATGCCACATCCACAATGGGGAAGAGGTGACATCATGAGGATGTGACTTCTCGCACTCCATACTCCTCATCTTTGCTCTAACCGATTCCATATGTGAGAGGCTTCCGGTAGGAACAAACCGACCTTTTTATGGATTCACTCATATTACTTATAAACCACGAAATCACCATGCTATTGCATGTTTCCCAAACTTCCTCGCTTGGTTTTATCTCGCTATGTCCCTTTTAACACCCCCAGTTACAAATCCAAGTTTTCTCTTGGATGCAAGGCTGATCTCTAAGGATCTCTTCCATGATCTATAAGAGGCACCTTGTAACTTTTCTACTACAACATAATTACTTCCATAAGAGGGATGGAGGTATAGAGGTGAGTTTGCTTCTATAGACGTCATTAATACTTTCTATTCAAGATAAAAACTTTCTCAAGTATCCTGAGAGATTCTAACAATAGATAAAGTTCTAGCAACAATGCATACAGGTTTGTATCTATAAAGATGGAAACTTTGAACGAAGAAAAGTTAACATTTTTAGAGCTATGGTAATATACTTAGGTGGATGAGTAATACTTACCTGTGCTCTGATACCATGAAGACATTCTTAACCATAGCATAAATAACGGTTTTTCACCAAATACTCCCGACAAATTAAAAAATTCACAATATACCCTCAATGTTCCAAAAATTCACCATATACCCCTGACTTTTCAAAACTGTTCACCAGATGCCCTTTTTCTAACTTCCGTTAACTCACCGTTAGCTTTATTTACCATTTTGCCATTATTAACCCTAAACCCTAACCCTAATCTAACCCTAACCCTAATCTAACTCTAATTCTAACCCTAATCCTAAACCCTTACCCTCACCCTAACACCACCCCTAACCCTAACCCCTACCAACCCCCACCCCCTCCCCCTTCCCCTCCACCGGCGCATCACCCCTCCCCCTCGCCGCAGCCCCTCCCCCCCTCCTCTCTACCGCAGCCCCTACCCTCCCCGCTAGCTTAGCCTCCCTTCCCTCCCTCCCCTCCCCCCCCCTCCCCCCAACAACGCGGTCGCGAAAATTTCAAACCTCAACCTTCGAAAAATTTCGAACCTCAAGCCGCGAAAATTCCGGCGAAGCCGAAGTAACCCCCAGCCCTTCGAAAATTTCCGCGTCTCTCTCTCTATCGTCCTCGCGCGCCTCAAGCTTCAGATTTCGCGTCTCACCCTTCGAATTTCGAACCTCAAGCTTCATATCTCGCCTGAGTTCAGCCGCGAAAACTCAGTGTGGGCTAGTCATTTGTCGGGGCTTGTGGTTTGTCAGTGAAAACTCAAATTCAGCCACGAAAAGTCGTGCTTCGTGTGTGCTTGTGGTGGCTAGAACCGGCGTGGGCCGAGTTGTTTGTCGGGGCCGGGCAGGGGACCGGGAATTCGACGGGGAGAGGGAGGCGATGGGGGAAGGGTGGTGGGCTGGACCGGGAATTCGACGGGGGAGGGGGAGGGGATGGGGAGGGGCGAGGGGGAGGGTGGTGGGCCGGGCTGGCTGGGAATTCGACGGGGAGGGGGAGGGATGAGGGAGGGGTGGTGGGGTCAAAGTGGGGTGGAGGGGATTGGGAGGTTTAGGGTAAAGGTTTAGGTTTAGGGTTAGGGTTAGGGTAAGGGTAAGGGTTTAGGATTAGGGTTAGAATTAGAGTTTGATTAGGGTTAAGGTTAGATTAGAATTAGGGTTTAGTATTAATAATGGCAAAATGATAAATAAAGCTAACATTGGGTTAACTGAAGTTAGAAAAAGGGCATCTAGTGAACAATTTTGAAAATTCGGGGTATTATATGGTGAATTTTTGGAACATTGATGGTATATTGTGATTTTTTTAATTTGTCGGGGTATTTGGTGAAAAAAACCACATAAATAAAATACTTGCATGAATATGTTCATAATATGTTGCTCAAGCTGAGAGGTTATCTTTCATTCATTTCTCTTGTGTTGCTATTACAAGAAACTTGGAAGATATTTAAAGTGACGGCTGCACGGGAGAATCCCTAGGTCACCACCTTAACCAACCAAGATACAAGACACACAGGACCACATATATAAGGACACCTAGGCACAGAATACTTTTAGGACAGCAGAATAAAAATCTACTGGACTTAGTAAAAAGGCTACTGGACTTAAGGGCTAAGGCTAACAAAATAACAGCAACACAGGCCCAAGGCCATCATAGACATATTGGAGTATCTCAGCATAATTATATAGCGCCCTATAACTCTAGGAACCAAAAGAGGAAATATAGCTGATTTCTTAAATAGTAACTCCATATTGCTGAATCCTAGTTTGGACCACATATAATTTCCCAAATAATTACATATATATTCAAAGTTAATGTTAATTAGGACCAGAATAAATTTGTACTTAATATACTTTGCTACACTAGTCAAGAATCTTTTGTCAAATCACCATATTGAGATTTGAAGTAACAAATTTCGAGTGGTATTATCAGGTACAGCACACATGCAAAAAGAAAATGGTTAAAGTGTCAATGTTACATTAACAACCTTTTTTGGAATATCATGACAAATATTGTTTGGTGGAAAAAAAATGGAGACAAGCATGGCAATCAGTTAAAAACCAACTCCTTTTGGCTATGATTTAATTTTTTGAATAGCATTTTGCATGGGGATTCCACGTGTATATTGAAATACTATAATAGCCAGCCAACTATAGTGATCCACTTACATTAACGAGTTAATTCAGAATTTTGGCAAAAGCAACAATATTGATTAAAGGGATTTTGAAGTGTGAACCAAGGAAAATTCGAAGTACCAAAGTTGTCCATTTCTAAGTGATTAGAAAGATAGATTCTCGGCGTTAATTATTTGCCTAATCTTATAGCACATAGACTTGTGTGATTGATATCGTAGCTTATTTCGACTTGTCTTGATGACGGGCTTATTATGTCAAGAGTACTTAAGGGGCCGGGAAATTTTTTTCTGATTTATAAACGTTGTGAGTTTTTTTATTAAGTAAAATTTGTCGAAACAACCTTTTAAATGTAAGTTTTTACGAAAATAATCATTTAAATGAATTTGATAAAAAGAAGACCTTTAAATTTTTTTCTTTTATAATGAACAACCTTGACCAATTTTTCGGCGTTGACTCATTAAAATCAACACATGTGCCGAGCAACTGACCTGCATTTCTTAAGTTTCAACCCCATTTCCTTTCATATATTGATGGAGTCAACGCCGAAAATTACTTGGTCAATGCCGGAAAATGGAGTTTAAACATAAGAAAGCGGGTCATGTGTCCTGCACATATTTAGTTATATTGAGTCAACGCTGTAAAATATTTGGTCAATGCAAGGAAATAGGTCAAGATTGTTTCTTGCAATTTTTCTTTTGTCAATTTTTTTGTAAAAGGTTGTTTGTTGCAAAAAATTGTATTTAAAAGATTGTTTCTAACAAAGTTTTCTTTTATTAATTTTAAATTGGACAAAGAAAATATTGCGTTACAATGTTGTGCTTATTCCATTATTGTTAGTTATATATCCCATTTTAACTTTTATACTATCTCACTTTGAAACTCAAAGTGGAACAACTATATATAAAAACTAACATATCACCATTACCTATTAACCATATTAAGATGTGACTAAAAGTGTCGTGACTAAACAATTGACAAGCAAAAGAAACAAAGAAGAGCAACACATTTAAATTTAACGTAGTTCACTAATAATATACTAACAACATCCACATGCAGGGAAGAAACTGATTTTATTATCTTTGAGAAGAGATAGAGTACATAATACAAAATATAGAGGTAAAATAAAATTACAAGCTTTATATTAGTCATTCAAACACATAACGGATTCAAGACATTAAAAAAATGTTATTTATATATTTCAAAGAAACAAGACAATGTGGAATAATGCACAAGAGGGAAAACATATTATCATTAAGAATAGCACACCAATGATCATGATCAAAAGAACAAAAAAGATAAATAAATAGTGTTGACCCTTAGTTTTGGATGATGACTGACCTGCAAACTTCCTGACATATTGGTTTGTTTGATAAATAGTGTTTTAGTTCCGGAGTAGAAACTTGATTATCTAAGTGAGTTCCAGAGTTGGAATCTTGGATGGCGTGGCACTTATAATCAAGACAAAGTAATATATACACAACAACAAGATTTAATCTTCAAAATGATGTTTTATGATTCAAGTTCCGATCACAGTTCCTCAAGGAACCGTCTGTTCCCGGAGCCGGGGACGAACGATCTTCGAGTTGAAGATTGAAAGAGATGGCGTAACTTCTAAGTCCAAGAGTCTGTACTTAGGATTTATGTAAGTAAATTATATTGCTTGAGTTTAGGGAACTAAATGGAACTTATTAAATGCAACAAGTGGTTTTGAAAAATATTTAATTGAGAGTTTTTAGGAAATATTGTAAATAAATAAAACAGTTTTTATTTTTTTAAATAAAAATCTTTTTTAATTACTGAGCAAGTAAAAATAAATTTCCTAAGTTAACTCCTTGTTTTTTCTCAACTACTAAACCACTTACTTGTTAGTTGGTTTGAATATGTCTTTGCTTGTTCCTCAAGAAGTGTGAACGTGGGAAAATAATTCTACGTGGGTTCTTGCTTCACACTTAGTGGAGGAATAAGTGGAACTAACATGAGAAGACCTCATTATAAAAGGAGAAGTCTCTCTCATTACAAACCATCATCCGAAAACATATTGTCTAAGTCTAAATCTTAAGAGTTTTCATAAAAAGTCGGTTGCATTCAATAAGAGTTCCAAAGTTCCTTAAATATCTAAGTTCAATATATTTACTAGTGTGTTTCTCATTTTGAGTTGTAATTTGGGGATCAAGGGTTGAGTGACTCTTGTAAAGACTTAGAGTTAAGTCAGTGAGTGTAGGCTTCGGAGTAGAAGCAATAGAGAGAAGAGTTCCAATAATCAAAGGGGATTATTGTGGGAATTTGAGTTCGAAAGGAACTCGAGTTGTAGAGAGTGATTGTAATAGAGTTATTGCAATAATATAGTTTTTGAGGTTTTCCCTTCTTGATAAGGTTCAAGAAGTTTCCTCAATTTTATATATTTCTATCTCTCGTATCTCTCGTTTCTTGAAAGCCTTAATTCCGCGAGAAACTTTGCTAAAAGTTCCAAAGTACAATTCACCCCCCCTCTTGTACGTGTTCCATTGGAGTATCAATTGGTATCAGAGCCGGAGCTCACGTAATACAGGAAACGCTGTTGAGTAAAGTTCCTGAAGAAGATGGATACACACGAGAAACTCGAAGAAGGTTACTCCACGCAAAGGCCACCAATGTTCAACGGAAAGTTCTATACGTATTGGAAAAATCGTATGGAAATTTTCATTAAGGCGAGAGAACTATCAAGTTCGGAGGGTTATCGAAGTTGGTGACTTCGAGGTAACAAAAACCAATGCCGAAAACGAGGTAGTTCCTAAACCAATGACTGAATTTTCAAAAGAAGATTTTGAAAAATATGAAATAAATGCTATGGTCGCCAAAATCTTGCATTGTGGTCTTGGACCTCATGAACACAATAGGGTCATGGGGTGTAAGAGCGCAAAGCAAATTTGGGATCTCCTTCAAATCACCCATGAAGGAACAAATGAGGTTAAGCGTTCCAAAATCGATCTTTTAATGTCTAAATATGAACGTTTTGAAATGCAACCAAAAGAAACAATTCAAGATATGTTTACACGATTTACTAACATCACTAATGAATTAGTTTCTCTTGGAAGAATTATTCCCACCGATGAACAAAGTTAGAAAAATCCTCGGGGAGTATGCCTCAAGATGAACGTTGGAGAACAAAGGTCACCGCCTTGTTTGAAACTAAGGACTTTACCAAGTTCGGTATTGAACAATTGGCGGGATCATTGATGACCCACGAATTGCATCTTGGAACCGGCCGTGCCTGGGAGAGTTCCAAGAATCGAGGCTTGGCTCTTAAAGGCGAAGAAGAGTCGAACCCGATGAAGAAGAAGCGGCCATGCTAGTAAGGAAAATGAAAAGGTCAGTCTTGGAACTACAAACCCGGAAACCAAAAGGAAGAAACTCGTTCAAAAAACCAACGAGTTCCAAAACCGAAAATGGCCGCTACAAGTGCGGAGAAACCGATCATCAAATAAGAGACTCGTCCTCTTTGGGAAAATGAGAAAGGAAAAGGCAAAGGCAAGGAACTATCCAAAGATAGATACAACAAGTCAACCTTTGCCAAACCTAACTTCAAGAAGGCCATGATTGCTGCATGGGGAGAAACAGATTCGCAAGATGAAGAGGAACAACCTCATGAAGAGACGCCAATCTTTGTCTTATGGCAAAAACAAATGAAGATGACAAAGTTCCATCTAATGAGGTAAATTCCACTACTCTTCAATCTCTGTCAAAAACCAAATTAATTGAGTTATTGTTGGAAACACTAGTTGACTATAAGAAACTTGGAATATTGAAAAGCCAAAGTGATAAGGTCATGGAACTTAGTAAGAATCATATGGCCTACTTAACTAATGTCAGATCAGATGTACAAAGTAGGTTCTTTGATTTGCTTGACGAGAACACTTCACTTAGTGAGTCCTTTGAAAGAGTTAAAAATGAAAACATTCTGCTTAAAGTTGAATTAAGTCAATACAAGATGCTAAGTTTAAGTCTAGATCCTTCAAGATCTACTGAGATAAGTATGGGAATTTTTAATGTTGATCTAGAAAACTTGAACATTGAATTGACTACTGCTAAAGAACAAAATGAGAAGTTAGAAAAGGAACTAAGTATAGCTAAGGCTAAGAAACAGTCCCTAAATATAACTCCTCAATGGGTTACAGATGCTAAAACAAAAAGAACATGAGGGCTAGGTTTTTCTTACAAGAAAAGTCATGTGAAAAAGAAAAAATATGTGGATCTACCTAGTGTTAAAGCCTGTTCCTTTTGTGGAAATGGTAACCATGTTCTAAGTGAATGTACTAAGAAGAAAGAAAAGGACGTCAAAAATGAAAATTATGTGAAAAAAATATGGGTTAAGAAATCTGATGTGGTGAAAGAAAAGGAACTCGAGGAAGCCCGAGTTCCTACAACTGATCACTGATTTTTATGCAGGTCCTAGTGAGGGGGAACAGCTCGTGGTATCTCGACAGCGGGTGTTCCAAACACATGACAGGAGACAAATCTAAATTTCTCTCACTAGAGGCCTATAATGGAGGAACTGTGACCTTTGGAGACAACAAGAAAGGTGAAATAATCGCCATCGGAAAAGTAGGAAGGTCAAGTTCCCACTCAATAGACAACGTGTTCTTAGTCGAGGGTTTAATGCACAGTTTGCTAAGTATTTCCCAATTTTGTGATAAGGGAAACTCGGTAAGTTTTACTTCTGAAAATTGTCAAATAGTAAACAATGACAAGTGGGAAGGTTATTTTGGAAGGAACTAGGAAAGGGAACACATATACTTGTGGATCTCAACCAAGTTCCAAAAGCCAACTTAACCTTGCCTAAGTGTCATTGAAGATGATTCACTTCTTTGGCATAAAAGATTCGGTCATGCCGCCTTTCATTGCTTGAAAAATTAAAATCCAAGGAACTTGTGAGAGGGCTTCCTTCAATCAAGTTCATAAAGGATAAAATATGTGATCCCTGTGCCAAAGGAAAACATGTTAGAAGTTCCTTTAAACCTAAGAAAATGGTAAGCACTTCTAAACCACTAGAACTGATTCATATGGACTTGTGTGGTCCTATGAGAATACAAAGTAGAAGTGGAAAAAGATATGTCTTAGTGATTGTTGATGATTATTCTCGCTATACTTGGGTAATTTTTCTAGCAAGTAAAGATGAAACTTTTGATGAATTTGTTGCTTTTGCTAAGAAAACACAGAGAACCGGTGGTCATCAATTAATTCATTTAAGGCCGGATCATGGAACTGAATTTGACAATAGCAAGTTTGATGATTTCTGCAAGGAACAAGGTATGGATCATAACTTTTCTGCTCCTAGGACTCCACAACAAAATGGAGTCGTTGAAAGGAAAAATAGAACCTTGGAAGATATGACTCGAACCATGTTAATAGCCAGTTCCTTACCAAGGAACTTCTGGGCTGAAGCAGTTAATACAGCTTGTTATATAATCAATAGAGTCATGATTAGATCTTTATTAAATAAGACACCTTATGAACTTTTGAAAGGAAACAAACCTAATATTTCTTATTTTAGAATTTTTGGGTGTAAGTGCTTTGTTCACAATAATGGAAAAAGGAACTTAGGAAAATTTGATGAAAGAAGTGATGAGGCAATCTTCTTAGGATATGCCTTAAACAGTAAAGCTTACAGAGTTTATAACAAACGCACTATGTGTGTAGAAGAGAGTGTGCATATTATTTTTGATGAAACTGACAAAGTTGATGTAGTGCAGGAACAGGAAGATTTCGAAATTGGTCTAACTCATTTTTCAGATAAAGATGAAGAAATCTCTCCAACAAGGCCAAGCAACATTGTTGATGTGCCTAGAAACCAAGAAGCAGGTGTAAATGAAGAAGTTCCTGTGGAAGAGGAACCAGAAGAAACTGAAACAGTTCCAAATGAGCGGGATGAACAGCGGGATCAAGGAACTGAGGTGACCGAACCTCGGTCAGAAACAGTTCCTGCAGCAGAGTTCCATCCCAAACCATGGAAACATCAAAGTTCTCATCCAATGGATCCGATTATCAGCAACATTCGAAAAGGAACTCGAGACAAGATCTCAACTAAGGAACTTCGTGCTTTTCAAGCGTTCCTATCCATAATCGAACCAAGGAACCACACCTGAAGCATTACAAGATGCCGACCGGATTATCGCCATGCAAGATGAACTTAATGAGTTCAAGAGAAACAAGGTGTGGCATTTGGAACCCAAGCCAAAGAATCAAAAGGTAATTGGTCTCAAATGGGTTTTCCGAAACAAGCTCGATGAATATGGAACTATTGTTAGGAACAAAGCAAGGTTGGTTGTCAAAGGCTACAATCAACGGAAGGTATAGATTTCGAAGAAACTTTTGCTCCTGTTGCTAGATTAGAAGCCATAAGAATTTTAATTGCTTTTGCTTCTTTCATGGGTTTCAAGTTGTACCAAATGGACGTCAAATGTGCTTTCTTAAATGGTTATTTAGAGGAAGACGTCTATGTGGAACAACCTCCCCGGATTTATCGACTCAAATCTTCCCGACCATATCTATAAGCTTGATAAAGCTCTCTATGGACTTAAACAAGCTCCTAGATCATGGTACGAAAGATTATCGAAGTTTCTTTTACAAAATGATTTCAAACGAGGAAAAATTGATAAAACTTTGTTTTTAAAATCAAAAGGAACTGATCTTTTAGTAGTACAAATTTATGTTGATGATATATTATTTGGTGCTACTAATGAAGTTCTGTGCAAGGAATTTGCAGATTTAATGAGCAGTGAGTTCGAGATGAGTATGATGGGGGAACTTAACTTCTTTCTTGGTCTACGAGATAAAACAAACCGAGAAAGGAATTATGATTCACCAACAAAAATATGTCAAGGAACTCCTCAAGAAATATGACTTTGAATCCGCTAAAGTGAATCACACTCCTATGGGAACGACCACCGATTAGATGAAGATCCCAAAGGAAAAAGTGTGAATCAAACAAAGTATAGAGGAATGATTGGATCATTGTTATATCTAACTGCTAGTAGACCTGACATTTCTTTCAGTGTAGGTTTATGTGCCAGGTTCCAATCAAATCCAAAGGAGTCACATATGACTGCTGTGAAAAGGATACTAAGGTATCTTCGAGGAACAGACGATCTATGTTTGTTCTATCCTAGAGATGATGCTTTTGATTTAAAAGGCTTTGCTGATGCTGATTATGCTGGAGATTTGGTAAATAGAAAAAGCACTTCAGGTATGGTTCAATTTTTGGGTTCCTGCATGGTTTCTTGGAGTTCCAAGAAACAGAATACTGTTGCTCTATCCACTGCTGAGGCTGAGTACGTAGCTGCTGCTGCATGTTGCTCACAACTACTTTGGATAAAGCAACAGTTAAGAGACTTTGGCATAATATATGATTGTGTTCCCATTTATTGTGATAATACTAGTGCCATTTGTATATCCAAAGACCCAGTTTATCATTCTCGAGTCAAACACATCCATATAAGGCATCATTTTTTAAAGGATAATGTGGAAAAAGGTTTAATCAGATTAGATTTTTGTGAAACTGAAAATCAAATAGCTGATATTTTGACTAAGCCTTTAAACAGGGAGAAACATGAGAAAATGAGACTGGAACTTGGAATGATCAAGTTGAGATGACTGCCTATGAGATTCCTCCAAGGTAAAAAATGATAGATTTTAATACATGGCATTGTTATTCCAACACAATTAATTATGTGAAAACATATTCTAAGTTTTCCATTATAGAAACTCATTTTCACTCATAACTTGTGCTAGGTAAGCAACTTCTTTTTATTTTAGTTATATGGTATACAAGACTAAGCAAGTTTTTTTTATTCTGTATATATGTTTCTCCTTTTCAAATTTCTATCTTTTCTTTTTCTTATTTGTCATATGTTATCTTCCTTTCATTTTTTATTATTTTTTTTTCCTCAATTATTTTTCTCTTCCCCACGTTTTCTTTTATTTTCTTCTTGATTTTTTTTTACTTCTACACGGTTTAGGAGATATTTTTTTCCTAAATTCACTCCATCACTCCTTTTTTATCTCACCCACTTTTATTTTTTCATTATTTTTATTTTACCACATTAATGTTCCAACTTTAATTAATTAAGTGATAAAAATTAAACCCCTCTCTCTCTCCTTCATCCCCCCTACACGCCTAACTCCAACTAATACCACCACTTCATCTTCCTTAAAGAAACTCAAGATTCATCCACCCTTTCAAATTTTTTTCTTTTAAATCACCATGGTTATCACAAGCCTTAACACAGATCATTTGTCCCACAAAAGAAAAAGAGATCCTTCATCTCCAATTCCCATGGAAACTTCACCATCACAAAATCCCTCACCACTCCAAATTGAACCTCCACCCCTCGCGATTACCGCCGGCACCGCTGCCACTCCGAATGAGCAAACTCGCTCATCGGAAATTCTGGGTGAAGATGCACCGAAATCATCTGACATCGTCGCACCCCACTCGTCTCGCCGCGTTCTCCCACCGCGCCTCTAAAACAGGTGACCAAGCGTCGAAAACCGAGGGGGGGGTAAAGTCCGACGGGGGTGTGAAAACCGAAAAGAATTTTCCGGCGGTGAAGCACCAAGGTCCGAAAATTTCTGCATCTGATATAAAATCAAAGCTTCTCACGCAAGGGTTTGCTATCAATTATGGGTGGTGCAAATCAGAAAAACTTGAAGAATTGGTGGAAATTCTTGATCTTCAACAATGGGTAAATCTTTTTGATACTCATGCTCGTCTTCCCATATATCCTTTAGCTATGCATGAGTTTTGTGAGAATTTCTCTTGTGAAAATATGATTTGCACTAGTGAAGTGAATGGCACTCGCTATATCTTTTGATGTTGAGTATTTGGGGAACTTGTTTGGTGTTCCGGATGAAGGGTTTGATGAGTATGTTAAAGGGAAAATGAAAGTGAGGATCAATAATCTTGAGAGTGCCTGGAATTGTGAAGAAAATAGGGGGAAACTATGACAAATCTTCCACCACAAAACATAAATCTCTATCTCCTTTACAAAAGTTGTTGTTTAATGTAGTTTGGAGAGGTGTAGTTCCTCGTACACAAAAGAGGGATGATGTCAACTTATTTGATGCATGTCCGATTTATAGCCTTGAAAATCATATACCTATCAATTTTCCCGTTCTAATGATTAAACACCTCGCCCACTTGCATTCCCGGAAAGTTGAGAGTTGGCTATGGTTCCCTCCCTTACTGCCATTTTTAGGAACCAAGCGGTTGATCTTAGTTCCTATGAGGAACATGTGGTTTCTAATGCCCAAATTTTGCAAGAAGGCTTTCTCTCTAAGTTGCATCTGGAAGTGGTTGATAAGTGTGTTAGGTTTCTCAAAGAAAAAGTGGAAGAAGTGGGTACCTCTGATAAAGAAGAAGAAGAGGGAGACAAGAAGCAAGTTTCTGTGTCAAAAAGGAAGAGTGTTCGTATAGCTAAGAAATCTCAATCCTCTGTTTTCATGGATATAAGTGATGAGGAAGATACTGATGTTATCTTGGAGGTTCCGGGAGGAGAGGAACAGTTGAGTTCTCCTAGGAACACCACTTCAGTTCCTGTGAGTTCCTCTTCTGTTCCTAAGAAGAAAGGAACTTTGAAGAGTTCAGTTCCTCATGACTCAGGAACAGTTCCTGCGAGTATACCCTCTGGTTTTGCAGGTTTCTCTGGGTTCCCTGGGTTTGGTTCAGAAACTACAAAGGATGAGAAAATCAAGGAACTCCACGCTACTGTTTCTCAGATGAAGGAACTACAAGAAGGAACAGTTTCTCAGATCAAGTGCCTTCAGGAACAGGTGGGCTCTCTGGTTGCGCTGGTCAAGGAACTGCAAGCCTCCTTTCACAGTTTCTCTACTCATACCTCCTCCTCTCATGCTACTCTGCTCCAAAAGATTGATGATCTCACCATTGAAGTAGTTCAAGAAATCTTGGAGCCAAATGATGCTTAGTTTTTTCTCTTCTAGCCTCCTGTTTCTCTCTTTTGTCACTATGATGGTTTTTGTTGGAACAGTTTAAATTTTTTTTTTCTCTTCTTTCTTTTTCATTTTGGTTTGCATCACTTTTTGTGGGTGTTTCTCTTTTGGCCTTTCTCAAAAAACTTGCTATGTTATGTATTCTTATGACTATCATAATTAGTTGTTGCTTCAGTTGCTTCATAACTTGTGTGAAATGTGGTTTTGTTTTGGATTTACTTGTTTCTACCCACTTTCATAGTTGGGTGCTGTGTTTTGGAATATCTCTGCCTGTGTTGTCCTCTTTTTGTTAATGCCAACAGGGGGAAAATCATTGCAAACATCTTAAGGCGATTACACCATTGTTCCATACCTCATACACTCTTGTCTCCGGTGAAAATTAAAAATTGGTAAATTTTATTTCTTTTTCTTTTTGTTTGTTAGGGATTATATCATGGAGTATTCATTATGTTTATATCTTTTGTTGTGAAAAGTTTGCTTGTGTTGTCATCACCAAAAAGGGGGAATATTGTTGACCCTTAGTTTTGGATGATGACCCGACCCGCAAACTTCCCGACATATTGGTTTGTTTGATAAATAGTGTTTTAGTTCCGGAGTAGGAACTTGATTATCTAAGTGAGTTCCAGAGTTGGAATCTTGGATGGCGTGGCACTTATAATCAAGACAAAGTAATATATACACAACAACAAGATTTAATCTTCAAAATGATGTTTTATGATTCAAGTTCCCGATCACAGTTCCTCAAGGAACCCGTCTGGCCGTTCCCGAGCCGGGACGAACGATCTTCGAGTTGAAGATTGAAAGAGATGGCGTAACTTCTAAGTCCAAGAGTCCCGTACTTAGGATTTATGTAAGTAAATTATATTGCTTGAGTTTAGGGAACTAAATGGAACTTATTAAATGCAACAAGTGGTTTTGAAAAATATTTAATTGAGAGTTTTTAGGAAATATTGTAAATAAATAAAACAGTTTTTATTTTTTTAAATAAAAATCTTTTTTAATTACTGAGCAAGTAAAAATAAATTTCCTAAGTTAACTCCTTGTTTTTCTCAACTACTAAACCACTTACTGTTAGTTGGTTTGAATATGTCTTTGCTTGTTCCTCAAGAAGTGTGAACGTGGGAAAATAATTCTACGTGGGTTACCGCTTCACACTTAGTGGAGGAATAAGTGGAACTAACATGAGAAGACCTCATTATAAAAGGAGAAGTCTCTCTCATTACAAACCATCATCTGAAAACATATTGTCTAAGTCTAAATCTTAAGAGTTTTCATAAAAAGTCAGTTGCATTCAATAAGAGTTCCAAAGTTCCTTAAATATCTAAGTTCAATATATTTACTAGTGTGTTTCTCATTTTGAGTTGTAATTTGGGGATCAAGGGTTGAGTGACTCTTGTAAAGACTTAGAGTTAAGTCAGTGAGTGTAGGCTTCGGAGTAGAAGCAATAGAGAGAAGAGTTCCAATAATCAAAGGGGATTATTGTGGGAATTTGAGTTCGAAAGGAACTCGAGTTGTAGAGAGTGATTGTAATAGAGTTATTGCAATAATATAGTTTTTGAGGTTTTCCCTTCTTGATAAGGTTCAAGAAGTTTCCTCAATTTTATATATTTCTATCTCTCGTATCTCTGTTTCTTGAAAGCCTTAATTCCGCGAGAAACTTTGCTAAAAGTTCCAAAGTACAATTCACCCCCCCTCTTGTACGTGTTCCATTGGAGTATCAAATAGTTTATGGACCACTATCTTAATAGTCAGCTGCACATTTCCGTAATTAAATAAATGATTTTATAAAAAATCATATCTCAACGACGTTTCCATTCCTCTTTCACTTATTTCCTCTAATCCTCTCTCTCTCAGTTCACCAACAATGCAACCGGTTGTCCGCCGATGCTCACCTCTTTTAATTGCCAACAACCTCTTTTTTGTCGATTGCCATCCGTTAGTTGTGATTAAGGCTAAAAGTTATTCGGATATGGACTCAAACTATGTCCGGATTGGATCCGGATTGAGTTTTTCTAGAAAATTGGATTTTTAGTTTGGTTTGGATTGAGGATGATCGGATCTAAAAATCCAAAATAACCGAATAGCATACGAGCCTTGTATTGTATATATGTATATTTGGTTTGGGTTTCGATAATTTTTTTGGGTTTGTATGAATTATTAGTTGTTGTTATTGAATTTTTATGGGTTTATACGAATTACTTCCATTATCGAATACTTTATTTTGATGCTCGTGCCTAAATTATCTCATCAAAAGAATAGATTTTAAAATTTTGAATATTTCGGATTAGATGCAGTCTAATGTCTGAAAATTCAGATTGTATTGGTTTGGACTCAAACTCTTATTGGTTTGGATTTGGATTCGAAAATTGAAATTCAAATTTTGTTCGGATTGGATTGGACTAGCCCTAAATCTAAATAGTACACCAAACTTTCACCGTACCCCTAGTTGTGAACCCTAATTGCGATTATTTTCTATAAATAATAATTACAATTATTAGATAAAAAGTTGGGTTATTAACGAGTTATGAAAAAGAACATTGAAAGTTAAGAAGTTGTGCAAAAGTATCATATAGTTAAGAACGATACATAAAAGTTAGTGGTTTGAAATGAGTTAGACAATTTAACGGGAGAGTGGCTGCTAATAATATAGAGTATACTTCTTGATATATAGTCGTTCCATACATTCATTTCATTATCTCTTTGGTCCGCCTCCATAGTTTAAGTGATGGATTAATGTGACTAAATCCGATCAAAGAATATTTTTATTACCATACTTCCTTTGTTTCAAATTAGTTCGAATACTTTCCTATTTTATATTTTTCAAAAATAATTTGAACACTTATATTTTAGAAATAGTCTCATCTATATCTATATCTCTATTATATAAGTGAAGGGGGGGAGGAAGATGGCCTGGTGTCTTCTTACAAAAGTATGATATATCCTTAATGAATTTAAATTGCCATATATATTAAATAATCTTTTCTTCTTCCTACTTGTCATATATATTATTGAACAAGTTAGCAATGGAATTTAATTTGAAATTTCAATTAAATATTAAATTAAGGAGAATGATGAACAAATAACTAAAAAAACCAACGAAACATTAATTTAAGAAAAACATATTTCAAAAATTATAAATAATTATAAATGTTTGTTCAAATTAAATTTTTTGTAACACTAATGAATAACTAATTGAGAAAAAGAAGTTAATATGACACGCACGCATAGAGTGCAAAAAATGCTAGTACTAATATATTAAAAGGTGTTCCTAAACAAGGAACTGTGCGTGCCACATAACGCTCTCCCATAGAGTGTTTGCTTCATGTACTCCACATACAATAACAAAATTAGAAAATGCAAGGTATAAGATTTGATCCCATGACTTCAATCTTATATACTAAAGTTTTAACCACTAAACCAAGTGATGTTTGATGTTATAATTTTAAAGTAAAACATTAATATATGAAAATTATTATTATTCGGGGCATAGCTCGGCTGTCCAGGACTAAAAACTAGTTAATATTTTAACACTAGCTTCATTCCTATTCCTTGGGCCTACCACTCTCTCTTTTGCAACTAAGAAAAACTCGATCACCAACTCTTATCGCATCTAACTTTTTAATAAAATTACAATCGATATTTATTTAATAAATCATGTCTTAAGTTATGTACCATAATAATTGTTCCATGAACTTATTTGGAACAAATGGTACATGCATGCATGTATGTATAACATAAAAAAATGGTACATTTATGTATTCAAAAGAGTAAAGACATTGTCTTTCCAATTATTCCGCCACATAGACTTTCCAACGTGACATAACATTATATCATACTAGCCTCATATGTACGCGATGCATGTGACGATATATTAACATCAATACTCACATTAAAAAGCGCTAGAGGCACTAGTATTATTTTAGGAAAAATTCACATCAATAATCCCAACTATGGGCACTCTTCCAATATTAATCCGAACTAAGGATTATTCCAGTATAATCCAAACTATGGGGTGCATCTTCCCAAAACGATCCCAGCTGTCCAGTGACTTACTAAACAGGTAAATTTTGTAATTTTTCTTAATTTAATTAATTAAGTTAATAATCCACCACCTAACCACCGTTGATCACTACCACACACCACCGTACCCACCATCGCACACCACCACACCCACCGTTAACCACCATCCCACGAACACAACCACCACCACTTACACAACTAACACAAAGAATCTATCCCCATTGGAACCACCACACACACAATCACAACCACAATTACCCAAACCCACCAGAAAAACCCAGTACAATTACCGCCAACGACTACAACAATAGCCCACCTGAAACACCATGCCCAAAATCGCTCCCTAGAAATGCCAAAAAAGACGGTTTCGGTCGAAATACGCGAGAGTATCAGGATCAAGATCAGGGGAATCAGCAATAGTCTCGCACACTTGAGCAATAACAATAAGTCGATTTTGGTCGACGCCGGTTAATTATTCGATAGGAGGGGTGAAGCCGTTGCGGAAGAGGGAGGATACTAGGGGGTGTATTCATACCATAAGCCGAGGCGGTTGGCGAGGACATCGATGAGGGCGGCGATGTCGGGGTTTTTGTATTTTTAGGGAGGGCATGCCGAGGTTGGGGACTAAAGGTGGGGGCGAGTTGACGGAGTACGGTTTGGAGGTGGGTTTGAGGAGTGGACGGGGGGAAGATGGTGAGGTGTTGGGAACGTGCACCGCAGAAGATGTTGGAGACGGCGAGGCGGTGAGGATAGTGAGGGAGATGCGGTGGTTGACGTCCCGGTTGTTGATTTTGGTGGAGGGGTGGTAGCCGGTGGGTGGGTGGCATGTGGGTTATATCAATGGTCGAGAGGAAAGAGAGAGAGATGGTGGTCGCTAGGTGTGAAGGGAAAGAGAGAGAATGAGATGTGAAGAAATAAAAATAAAAAATATGTGAATTAGATTGCGCCACATAAGCGAGTTAACCTATTAACAGGTTATAATAGGTAATGGATCAATTTGGGAAGACAACTGATATAGTTAGGATTATACGGAATAATTGTTAGTTGGGATTAATATTGGAAGAGTGCCCATAGTTGGGATTATTGATGTGAATTTTTCCTAATTTTTGTAGTTAATTAATTTGATCATTCGCAACTTTTTTTTCAATGTGATAAACGAACATGTATCATAATGTACTATAGGTTGATATTATTGAATGATATATGTTAATCTCTTTAATATATGTCTAATTTATTACATTGAGAAATTGGATGGTATAAGCTTATTTGCTTAATATATTTGAATTACGAACATATTTTTAAATAATATATCTAATAATCATGACATATTTCTACATAAAAATAAAATGATGAGATGGATTATCTCAATTGACACAAACAACTACTACGAACCCTTAAATAAATAAAATGATAAATTATACTAATCGACACATACGACAATTATAAACGCCAAAAACATGAGACTATCGTCTTATTTTTTTTGGTATATTTATGGATTGTTAATGTATGTTCTTTGAAATCGTAATTGCAATTGGAAGTTTCGGTAGAAAGAAACTTTGTAAGTTCTTACTTTGTAATTGTTTGGAATTACTTTAGTTATATCAGTTTAATTTTCAATCGAAAATTTCTCTTTTTAAGCATATTTTTTTGGGAAAAGTTTTATGCATACATTACATCTTACTATAAGTTAGACAATCTTAACTTTCCTTATTCACATAATTGTAGATGAAGAAGGAATTGAATATTTTAAAATAAGCATTTGTTTGATAAATGAAGGGCAAAAAAGTAATTTTACAGGGGACACCATAGCTCCCCTTTGGCTTATACTTCCTCCGTTCTATAATAATTGCAACATAACCTATTGACACATTTTTTAAGAAACCCATGTGATGAGGAGAGATATAGAGATACATAAAAAGTAGGACCCACGTGATAGGAGAGAGAAAGAGAAAATATATTTCTAAATAAGGAAATGTTGCAATTAATGTGAAACTTCCAAATAAGGGAAATGTTGCAATTAAAAAAGAATGGAGGAAGTATAATAGAGATATGAATGTTTATTTTCCTTTCAAGAGGGAAAAGAATGAGTATTCAATACTTGATCGATCACAAGACACATTAATCTATATATATATCTAAAACCCAAGGCAAAAATATGCCATGTTGCCACATGTATTCCCCCTCTCTCGCACAATCGAATGAGACATATTAAACAATAAAATGTGTATTTTAAGACTCAAACCCATGACCTTGATCTCATTTGAGATACAAATGCACTAACCAACTACTCTATAATCTCATGTTGGTCCTTGTGGGAAAAAAACGTTTAAGATAAGATAATATGTAACAATTAAATACAAATGTATATATGAATACTCATTCAGCTAATGTTAATAATAGTGTGTTATACCTTTCAGTACTCTTACATCAAAAAAAAAACTCTTCAAATTTCTGTAACTTTTGTAATTAACAACACCATTTAATTTCAATGGTTATACTCTTATACATTAACCTAAATTTCAAAAACAAGATTGTATTATATTCTTTGTAAGTAATTATATATTTATATATATGTACTCTCTTGAAGTCGAGAGTTATATTGATGAATAATTCATATTATAATTTACAATATAGAAAATTTAAAGGAACTGGAAGATCATTTTATAAGCACAAACTAAAGCGCATATAGCTCTTTTTTTCCACTTCTCTCGAGTGTTTGATTTAAGAGTTCAAATTCACATTGTTAAATGATCTGGGGCATTGCCGAACCAACAACTTGTTAATTCTGAATCCGTATATGGAGTTTTATTTTCAATGACTGTTCCAATTAGTGAAGACAATCTCACATATAAATCAAGATTCAAGTACTCTAAAATCTCATAAGGACTACAATAGAGTAAAAAGATCACAATCTCAACATTATTTCTCCTATAGATAACTGATAAATTTAGCTCTCCATCCTCTTTTAAAACCCCTCTCTCTTAAGCATGCCCACTCATGGTTTTTTTGGCATAAAATTGAGTCATGAAACTTGCTCAAAAAAAACATGGGGTTGCATCCATGGTTTTTTTATGTTTGTATTTGGGTCATGATATGACTCAATCCATGGTTGGTCATCTTATGACCCAAACCATGGTTGGTCATCCTATGACCCAAGCCAACCATTTGTGGACATGTGGCAGTGGAAAAGTTATTTTTTGTTATTCAAATTTTGTAATCTGAATAACTTTAAAAATACAAATTAAAAAAAAATAAAAATTTCACCAATGGTCAAATAGACATCCATTTTGCTATATTTTGACACACTTCTGAAATTAATTATTTTCTCTCTACCTTATACACACATGAATAATTATTTTTGGAAGCTTTTATTCTTGATGAATTTTTTTAATCAAAATTAATTACTACTAAATGAATTTATTTTGGATCTTAAATACGCAAAATAATTTATTTATAATCTTGTATGATATTATAAATATCAAAAGGTATAAATAATGTATTGATGTAGGAGAGAGAAAATGGGATGGGGTATAGTAAAAAGTAGGAGAGATAAGGATGATGTTTTTTTTTTGGGTCATGAGTGGGGTGCATTTGTCAAAATGGGTCATAAGACATGATCAACTTTTGTAAGATGAGAGAGAAAGTTGATGATAGAGAGGGATGACATGTTTTTTTGGGACATGAGTGGCCATGCTCTTAGCATAGACCATAGTGTCAGTTTTATTACATTTAATGACCTTTATCATTAGTTTCCCAGTTGTCGCTCGTCATAGATCAAAGTAATTGTATCAAAATTATTATACTTAGTCACAAATAAGAGTTATGTCGTTAAAATTAAACAAGTTGATATTATGAAAATATGTATTAAGGCAAACTCAAAAACATTTTATAGGATAATTTTACTATTAAATAATGTATACCGTCAAAGTGATGTACGTGAATAGTGGAAAAGTCAAATTGTTATACTTAAAAAGAAACAAATATATTGATGGGCGAAAGAGTACCTGATTGGTGCAATATGTTGGATTTCATCCAATTTGAAACGCGAAGATTTCTGGCGAGGGCTTGCCGCGACTCGCGGTGGCCGCCGTGACTCGCGGTGCTCGTTTGTGTCTCGCGGTAGATCGCCGCAAGCCTACTGCGACTCGCGGTTTCCGAGATATCCGAAATATTTTATTTTCTTCTTATTTCCGGATTTGTTTCGGAGTTGTTTTATAACCCTTATATAAATACCTTTATGGCCGTTTTCCTCCCTTAATGTTGTTTTCATTAACCTAAACACATGGCCAACCCTTTTCTTCGAGATTTGAGCAGGTTCTTGAGAAACTCCAATCCTTGATCCGGGTGCACGGAGTCGGGGATCGTTGTGTGAACCTTGGGGACGAACGTCATCGGGAATCCGCACCGGAGATGGCGAAATTCGTTTCTAAGGCAGTGGCCTCCATACCACGACGCAACGTTGTTCTTGTGGAATTCAATCATGTTCAGTTGACTGTTATCTGCAGATAAGTTTCTTCTCTATATTGTGTATCAATATGGTTTATATTTGTTCTTCATGAATACATTAATCTAACTTATATTTCCAACAATTTAGAAATGAATTTATTTAGATTGTTGTATTCATGTTGATGTATAATTTATTCTAACCTATTTTAAACAATCTACCTTGGAAAGGATTCCTTGAGTATTGGTTATGTGTTTAGATATGGTTAGAAATATTAAGTCTTGTGATTTGACTTATTATGGAGGTTTGAAGGACTAATTTATTATATGTTGATTTCCATAATTTTGTGGATCGTCCTTTGCTGCGTATTACTATTGTTTTCGGTCTTATGAACAATAGTATTTGTGATCAACGAGTTTGGTGAATCTGCTCGTGTGTGTGTGTGTGTTTTTTTTTAATCAAATCTAAGAGGTGGAATTTGTCTTTAGTGTATGATTACCCTAAAATTTGGTGCTTTGCTCGTATGAGGTGTAACCTTGAGTGTTGGGAAAGTTTGTGGTGTTCATCTCTCCCATAATGTTGGAGCTTAGAGGTGGAAAAGTAGTTTGGCATCTAGATGTCAGGTTCTTCATAAATTATGTTGTTAGATGCTAAAGACAATTCTTTGGCAAGTTTTAGTCCAAGAGGGATTAATGCATTTTCCAAGGTGTAAACATCATATTACTTGAGTTATTCATGCAGGAAGCTAAGTAAATTTGAAGGTTATACGTCTCATTGAGTTCTTGATAGCTATCAGATAAGTCAAGTGGATGTTGTTCTTAAGACGTACTACAAGGGAAGTTTCCTCCTTAATTTAATTTTGTACTCTAACCTATTTACATGAATTGCTTTATGTTCCCCTTTCATATACGACAATCAATTTTGTGACATGTTAGGTCTGTGAGGGTTGAGTTAGAGGATGAGACATGCAAGCAAGCAAAGGGGAGTTGGAGGAGTGGCAAATATGTGGAGTTCATAATACCTTCAACAGGCCAGCTTGGCTAAAGGGAAGTTCCAAATCTTTTTTATGGCTAATGTCCCAAGTTCAGCTTATATGCACAATTTATTTTATGTGGCACATTGTTTGATATCTAATTTATACCTGCGTTTTGGCAATTGTTGTGCTTTTTGAGGAATAAATTAATGTTTGGGACTGGCTAGTTAGTCAGTGAGCCTCACTGTGGTAAGTGAGGGGGAGGAAGGGAACTTCCATGGGATTTAATACAGTTGGGAACTCTTGTTTGTTTCCTTGAGCTATGAATTATATACTTCTGCTCGTTGCATTGTATGTGCTGTATACATGTTGTACATTTGACTGTTTAGAGTTACTTTTTAATACTCTTGTAGAGTTTAAATTTGTCGACCATGTTTAGTCATATGGACTTTTGGATTGGTTGAATGACCTTTGGGTTTATTAGTTGCAACTCTAGTGCTAAGTAGTGTCTCGAAGTAACCCCATAGTTGTGTCTATTAGGGTTATTGAATTACTTGACTTAATTCTTAAGGACTTAACTTCTTTGGTAAACTTGGAGTAATGATTGGTGAATGCTATCACGTTTCATGTGTTGATTGATTAGAGGATAGCAATCTTTTTGTTAAGGGTCTAGGTGAGACAATTTGGGACTCCTTGTAAATAAACAGAATTTTGAGGTTAATGGTGGCTGTGTGCCAAGTGAGTGAAATCATTCAAGGATGAAGGAACATAAGGGTTTTTAAGAGGGTTATGAGTATTCTTCAGACCATCTTTGGGTATCTTCTCTCATGTGGGGGTTATCGTCATTTTCAGCAAGTTATGGCCTATGTAAGATAAGCTGATGAGCTGTTAGTTATTCTCCATGTTCTCATTGTGGGGGTTTCTAGCTATGGTCGGATTTTTATCCTTCCTTTACACAGTTGGTGTGAGGATTTAGTTCTCTGTGGTTGTTCTTGTGCTGAATTTGATGATGTGTTTATTTGTTCTTGAATGAGCTTTGTTGGATGAATCTCATGATGTCATTGATGATTTGTGAGTCATCGGTATGATTGTTCAGTAGTCATGATTATGTGTTTGCTGCCTAATTCTATTTGGTGTCTCTTCTAGTATTGTTGATGTGTAGTTCAGCAAAGGAGTAGCAAAAGGTTAATTCTCTAAGTTAGCAAAGTCCAGTCTTACTTGTAACCTCCGTGGTTAGAAAGTTGACATTGTTGATCAACTATGTGAAGTCTATGGGTTATTATCTAGAGGTGATGATCAATTCACAAGGGGATTTTATGACTTCTGATTGGGACTAGTACTTAGAGAAAAGCAAGCTTGAACATGACTCATTCGTGACCTGTCATACTCGTTGAGTATGTCTCTGCCGGACCATAGTTGCTACTTTGGGTGTGTGTTGGTCTTCAATAGACTTTGAAGTTGTAAGCTTGAAAAGCTATGGGCAAGGTACATGATTCTGAGGTTCATTAATGTTTTGATATTGACCTATGTAGTTATCTCACCTGTGGCTAAGTTTGCTTAGGCCAGTGGCTGTGTTTGCATTGGGATCGTGTTATTTGATTGCGTATCAATTTAATTCGTAAAGTGCATACTTGAATGGCATCTTAGAGAAGGAAGAGTCATTAGATCTTCCGGGATTTGGAGCTGACCTGTAAGGTTTTCTTGGTGAGAAGACTTGAATGCTCTGTAGGTGGTTTATGGTTTATACCACTATCTTATGTATTTGGTGTTCACACTCTTGATGTCTTTATGAAACAGAAGGTTTCGACTCTTAAGTCAAGATGGAAGTTGGAGATGAGGTAATTCATGTGGTTCATGGATGAAAAGCCAAAGGTTGGTAAAGGTACCTCTCATCCCAATCTTGTTCAGACAACATGGTTTGAAACAGGTCCAACTAGAAGGTTGAATAGTTAGCATGAACTGTTATGTTCTGTATACATATATGATTATGAACTAGTTTTAGAAAGTGATTTTCTAAATGATTATGCTTATATGTTTATAAGTGTATATGTTGGCATATTGTTCTTGACTGGTTGCTTTGTTGAGGAGATGCAAAGTAAGATGTGTTGTAGAGTCAACCATAAGAATAAGTTCATTGAGTTGAACTGATTGAGTCAAGAAGTCGACTGATGAGGAAATCCTTGGCAAGTTGTCGGTTGTGGGGGTAATGAAATACTCACTTATTTACATTGTGATGTTTTAGGTGCTTACGTACATTGTCATGTGAAGGCAATGGAGGCACATATGGACGGGAGCATGCACAGGTTGGTGTTGTGTTCACTGAGAGGACCTGATGGATGCTTTTGAGGTCCCGTGTTGGGACTAGCCATGCTCACGTGGGGTCACATAACCATAACTAGCTTGGTGGCTCAGCTAGTTCAAACTTAATGGATGTGTGAGGATCCATTACCAGACTTGGTGGTTTGAATAGTGAGCTTGATGGTATAGTGACAAGACAATCCATTACCTTTGTGGTGGCTTACTTTGTTTGAGCTTGATGGATTGATGAATCTATAACCTTTGGGTGGTTCAACTGGCAATTGAACTTGGTAGATTCATAGATATCAGGTTGGACAGTTATTGTCCTTAATTTGTATGTAGTTCTAAGACAGGACTTATAGACACACCGTGGCATACAATGAGATATTGTATGTGGCATACAATGAAATATTGTATGTGAGGTTGAGCTTGACCGCTCTTAATGTTTCCATATCCCAGCAGGCTTGGGTGGTCCTTGGAATGGACTTGATGGTTACACTGTTGTGATGCCTTGTGCATGATCTCACATGGTCGGTATCATAGTCCTGTAAAAGGGATGGTCTACTTTGTTCAAACCTAATGGATTGTGAGAGTCTATAGCCTTTATGGTGGTTTGACAAGTGGAGCTGGTGGTACTCAGCGGCAACCGGTAGGGGTTGTGTTGGAGTCCATGGCATTTATGGCTGATTCATTTAATTGAACGTAATGGACATGATGATTCTATGGCCTTCGTGGCTGATTCGATTTTATTTGGACGTAATAGAACATCAGATTAGTGTGAAGGGATGACCTCCTTCTGTCGAATGTCGTGCTTGTAAGGATTCTAGAGCGCTCACTGGAATCCCAGGGTGATGGCCAGGATTGTTGAACTGTGTGTATGTTCACAATCATTTGAAAGACATGTGACTTGTCTTAAAAGGAATATGAATTGTATGATCAACAATATTGTATGTTGTTCAAGAGGCAATTCATGGATAACGCGGAGTTTCTCAAGCTCTGAGGGTAAGATATGTGTTATCGAGTCCTTTCTCTCTCCTGCACGTTCAATCTAGTGTACACTTGTAGGTGAGGGGACACCCCATCTCACTAACATGTTAGTTCAATCCTTGGACACTAACTTGTAAGTATCAAACCTTCCTTTTACTGCTCATTTCTTGTTTCTCATGTATTCGCGTTTGTGGGGGATTGTTGGTGGTTTTCATCCAATTTGAAACGCGAAGATTTCTGGCGAGGGCTTGCCGCGACTCGCGGTGGGTGCCGCGACTCGCGGTGCTCGTCTGTGTCTCGCGGTAGATCGCCGCAAGCCTACCGTGACTCGCGGTATATTCCGCGACTCACTGTTTCCGAGATATCCGAAATATTTTATTTTCTTCTTATTTCCGGATTTGTTTCGGGGTTGTTTTATAACCCTTATATAAATACCTTTATGGTCGTTTTCCTCCCTTAATGTTGTTTTCATTAACCTAAACACATGGCCAACCCTTTTCTTCGAGATTTGAGCAGTTCTTGAGAAACTCCAATCCTTGATCCGGGTGCACGGAGTCGGGCATCGTTGTGTGAACCTTGGGAGACGAACGTCATCAGGAATCCGCACCGGAGATGGCGAAATTCGTTTCTAAGGCAGTGGCCTCCATACCACGGCGCAACGTTGTTCTTGTGAAATTCAATCAAGTTCAGTTGACTGTTATCTGCAGATACGTTTCTCCTCTATATTGTGTATCAATATGGTTTATATTTGTTCTTCATGAATACATTAATCTAACTTATATTTCCAACACAATACAGCAAATTTTTTAATGTGTTGCTGTATAAGATAACTTATTATGGACATATCGGAAGATCAATTCCAATACACAGTTAGTCCTAACAATTGGCAATGCTCCACTAGCTACATTAAGTGGTAGTGAAAAATGCTTGGAAAGACAATAAGAAGAAAGCAACTGGTTTCATTTAGCTTCCTTTCGTTTTACGCTTTATAAGATAACTTTTGTTTGATGATTTACTATCCTAGCAACAATTAAGCACAGAATAGGACAAAGCTAATAAAGCCTATCTCTTCCTAATAATCGATAATGAAAGGAGAAATAAATAATGTTCTGTCACATATACATGAAATGGAAGCTCAAACACCCTGCCCTTCACGTCATAGTATTTGTTTTCTAAGCTATTATCTTCTCGTTTTTTTTTTTTTGACATCTATCTTCTCTTAGTTGTTACACACTACGATCACTATCTGTTACAAGCTCACAGCGGAAACTGAACAGGGTTTAGATAGAAAGGGGCCAGAACAGTGGACATTAATACGTTTAGGGGTGAAGCCGTGAAGGTTATTCGGACAAAAATCGAAATTCAATCCAATCTAAATCAAATTAGTACTTCGGGTTGGACTCGAACTATGTTCGGATTGGGATCAAATTGAGTTTTTCTGAAAAAACCGAATTTTCGGATCGGGTCGGACTGAGGGTGATTGGATCTAAAAATCCAAAATAACCAAATAGTAGATAGGCTTTGAATTGTATAATTAGAATTGGGCTTAACATATTCTTTTTAGAAAAAACCAAATGCTGAGCGGCCTTTCCCTTCCCATGAAACTTTGAACTGGCTAAATTCTTAATCACCATCGAAAACTTTATTTTGATGCTTGTGCCTAATTTATTAAGTTGAAAAAATAAAGTTTGAAAAAATTGAATATTTTATATATATTAGATCCAATCTATCGTTTGAAAATTTGAATTGGATTGGTTTAGACTCAAACTCTAATTGGATTGGATTCGAATTGGAAATTATTGATGGACTAGACCTAAGTCCAAACCGCACATCGAACTTTTACCCCTAAATACATTTTATGGTTCTTACAATGTATCAACGAAAAGCCACTATTGAATGCATGATTTGAATTCATTAAAATTTACATCTCGTTCTGAATGGATGTACACTTCACAAGACTAAGGAGGTTCCACCTTAAAAGCATATGACAATAAGGGGAGTAACCCCTTTGCCTTATAAAGTGAACTCATCTTTCTTCTTTTATTAATGTGTGATACTCACAAGTGTTGTGGTTTACATATCATAGCTTCAATTCTAACGTTCAAAACTTTGTTTTGATCACTTAGTCAATCCGCCTACCACTAGACCAAAGAAATATCGGTATGTACTTCAACATAGTAAAATGGAAACTTAGTTTTTATCGTGAAGAAAACATGGATCTATTTTCCCCCCCGTTCCACGGAATTAACAAGATGTATGCTCTTATTAGATTACATGGCATCCATGCTAAAAAAAACCCTAGCCTCCTCTCCCTTCTCTCCTCTTCCTCCTAAAAAAACCCTAATCCTTTTCTTCTAGTTTGGGGCTGCCATGCATCATCCTTTCGATGGTGGTAAGCATCCTATTCTTCTTTTTTCTTCTAGTTTTCATTGTTTTTGTTATTAATAATCTTCCATTCTCTCTCTTATTGAGAGTTTTCTACCCAATTTTTGGGTTCTTTCTCTCCTTTTATGGGAGTTTGGAGTTTGGAGTTTGGTTTTATTCTCTTCCCACGTGGAAGTTTAAAAATTAGTATGAGAAATCGTTCCTATTAGTTGAAGTTCAGGACCATCAACATCGAAGTATTGGAAATTTGGATGCGGTCAACATGGTTAGATCAAGAATTTTCTTCCCCAAACTATGTCAGAATGATAGACTTCCCCATCAATAGCTGCGTGATTCAGCAAATACAAGGGGGCTGCGCTGTATTGCTCGACCTGGTTCATTGTAGTTTTTTCGAAAACGAATTTGATTTGATCTTGTCTGATTATATCTTATTTTTCTTTAGTTCTTATTGTAGATGTCGTTTGGCCTTCAATTAATGAAATTTCTCTTTAAAAAAAAATAACATGACATCCTAAGATTGTGTTTTCTTTACCACATTATTGTTAAAGTGAAATTATTTTCACTATCAAAATATGAATGTTAGTGATGGCAAGTCAATTTTAACTCATATTTAGTGGATTTCTAATAATGAATTTTTTTTTTCGACCAACATTGACTTTACTTAGTATAATTTTTTAAATTGAAGAGAGCATATTGTCAATTTTTTTTGGAAGAACATGGTCTAGGACTGGTAGAATTTAACCATAAACATGAGCTAATTTGAATGTTTCTTAGCAAGACATTTCATATTTCAATCAAGACGAGTTAATGACTTGTTTTAAAGTGAAACTAGTCTTTTTGGCCCGGGCGATGCCCCGAGCAGTTACAATTATCAAATATATTATCATTCATAAGTTTCATAATTGATTTCATTAGCTTTTCGTAATTTTCTTTATAGTGCAAAATTAGAAAATGGACATTATGGCATGATAAGTTGATTTTAAAAAAAAAATGTGTCTATGTCTTTATAGTTGCATATAATTATAAGACTTTATTATGTTTTACTTTGAAATATTAAACATCGACATTGTGGTGGATTGGTGGTTAAACTCTCACATTACCTTTCAAAGGTCATGAGTTCAATTCATAGTAGCTACACATTGTTAATATTTTTTAATGAGATCATAAACATATGTATTAGGAGTTTGAGAAGAGTGTCACGTGGCACCGTTCCGTCGATAGGAACGCCTTTTAATATATTTGTATAGATTGGGAAAGAAAGTTTATTTATTTAATTCCATAAAAGGAATCAGGCAAGGAGATCTTCTTTCCTTAATTATTTCTGTAATTCATGTGTTGGGTTATCAGCAAGAAATATTCATTATTTGATTGATAAGAAGCTTTAATTTTAGACGTAAAGATAAGTTCAAGAAAAATCTAAACCCTAGCTGTTTTCACTCTAAACATCTAGTTTTCTTTTCTGATTTAGGGGAAACCACCATCCTTTTCGATGGTGGTAAGCCCCGTTTATGCTCTTTATTGTTTGTTTTTGTTTATAATAAATCTCTTGTCTTTCTCTAATGGAGTGTTGTTCTACCTAATTGGGTTAAATCTACCCATATGCAACTGCTCTTTATTGTTTGTTTTTGTTTATAATAAATCTCCAGACTTTCTCTAACGGAGTGTTATTTGTTGATGAGAATATTATACGACTCCACATGAGATGTCTTCGTCTATGATAAACTTCATTGGGCCTGTACACAAGCCCACGTCGGAGAAGAAAGTGACCACATACAAGGTTGGCATAGTTCCATCCTAAAACCAATTGGTGTTAGGTGGAGTAACCCACCAACCTATATAAGGGTGCTTATCGCACGAGCCGAGCCCGAACTGTACTGGGCTCGGCTCATTTATCGCTTAGCCTGGCTCGGCTCGGCTCGGCTCGGCTCGGCTCGGCTCGTGAGCTCGAAAAGTGAAGCTCGGCTCGAGCTCGTGAGCTTCACTAAAGGCTCGAGCTCGACTCGGTAGCTCGTCTTAGCTCGGCTTGGCTCGGCTCGAGCTCGATTTGAGACACATTAAAAGTAAACCAACACAACATTAAACCAAACAAAAAATTCATATTCGAAATTTTAAAGAATAATAAACCAAATTCAAAAAATAACATGAATATACATATTTTATTTCATCTTTTACATGCTATCCAAATGAATTACTTACAAATATACATAAAAAATCGACAAACTAGATCTAAAAGGATACAAAAAGAAAGACATGAATTGTTCAATGTAAAAATTTATATAAAAGGATGTGTATTGTATAATAACTTTTTAAGTGTTTTAGTTTATAATAACTTTTTAAATTATAATATTTTTTTTATATAAAATAATAATCGAGTCTGTTCACGAGCTTTTCGAGCCGATCCCAAATCCGAGCCGAGCTACAACGAGCCGAGCTTTGACCGAGTCGAGCCCGAACTGTTCGCGAACAGGCCGAACTCATTATCACCCTATATGTTAGTCATTCTCTCTATAATTCTTCAATGTGGGACAATTATTTCCTGACTCACATGTGGGTTATACTCTTAACAGTCTACAATCAGTTGAATAAGTTTTACATCAAAATTACAACACAACAATTGACCCCCTCGTAGAAAGCTGTATGAAACAACGATTTGAAGGATCTATTTATTGGTTTTTATTTAATTTGTAGATATTGTATGACTTTAAATCAATGAATTAATTTTTATTTGAAAAAAAAGCTTTTAGGCGTTATCTTTAGTAACTCAAAAGTTCACAACTTTTTGCTAACCTCTGGTGACGACATAATGATCTATGCAAAGCTTGTAAAGAAAGTTGACAAGTCATTAAATATGTCATAGATAAATACTTCATTACTCTAGGTTGAGCCAAGTCAGCCAACTACTGAATTTCCACAAATTAGCATTATGAATGCATCACAAATAGTTCTTGTTCCAAGCAAGTTTCTGTTTTCTACTATTCATAATCAGCAAGTCTTTTGTGAAGCAAATCGAGTAGCAATTTTTTATCTAGAATACCTAATCCATTATCTACGGCCTACTTGGCTTGTATATTCTTTTTTTTTTATATAAACAAAGACAATCATTCATTCATTGGCTTGTATATTCACATACAATAATAATGCTAATCATACACACGATATTAGTTGATCTGATCTACAGGCTGCTTTAATACCAAAACAAAAGTATTATCGGGGTTTATTATTAAAAGTACTAGGAGTACTATCTCGAGGTGTTACGGTGCTACTAGAACCATTCTAATGACTCTAGAGGTACGATGTAATTTGGTGGTATCTTCACAAGAAGTTAGTTTTTTAGAGGGACGAATCGAAGCAACATAGGGCTGAATCTCAGTGGATCGTGGCAGTAAGGCCACACTGCCACTTACAATATTCACAAGAAGTTAGTTGATCTCGCAATTATAATTAAGCAGAAGTACCTAGCTAGCTAGCTAGCTAGTATTATTAGAATATATAGATCAAAGTATCACGAGAAGTATTGGTGGAAATATTTTTTTTTGTTTTTTTTGGTGCAGAGAGAATCACAAAAGCAAATAATATATACATAGTGGCGGTTCCAGCGTGGCTTCAACTGAACTCACGCTTAATCTGGAACAAAAATAAAGGAGAAAGCTGGAGAAGAAAACGGAGAGAAATTCTGAATATAAAGAACCAGTGCTACCTAGAAGCAAATGTTTGAACTTGGCTTGGTGGTTCAAGTCCCAGTCTGATCTTTTGCTTCTTCTTTTCTAATTTGTTTTCCATTTCATTATTTCCCTACTGTCTTTGGATCCTAAGCGGCTATTTCGAGCATTTTGTTTCCTTGATTTTTACTATCATTTTTTTCCTTTTGTTCTTTTTTTAAATTTATTCATTATCTCATCATCTAATGACTGTGAATCCTCTATTAGTTTACTTACGATATTTTTTGGCTTCCTATTTTCAGTTTCTAAATAGCTAATACTCCCTCCTTTTACTGTAATTGATATATATTTTGTACTTTTACGCTATTCACGTACTCTACATACATTGATCATTGTCTATGATTTATATGTAAGGAAATATTATCGTTATATAATTCTCAGCATTTTATAGTCCTTAATTTAGTAACTTTGTACTTTCAAATGCTTGAAGAAGTGTCAAACAATTGTTCATTAATTCGAATGTAAGATGCTTACTTGTGTATTAACGACGCCAATGTTTTTTTCTAAAGATTGAAAGTATTTACTCTTATTTAATAAATAGAACTAATTATAATATTCTTTCAAAAAATCTAATTATAATTTTTTTAATTGATATTATTTTATAAGTGTAACCCTTAAAGTAAACTCCTTAACTATTCGTTGTAATTGAAATTTGAAGTAATACTGTGAAATTTCTTATCAATTAGTCACATTCATTTTTTCAAACGATTCCGAATCCAGGTGGATCAATTTCTAGATCCGCCATTGTGTACACGAGATGTGATCTTAGATCTTGAGTACCACCTTCAAAAAATTTAACAAACTAAATTAGTTAATGTAGGCGTGTTTTTATTTCGCCTACGCGGTGTGAACGCGTATTAGATTTGACTACCCCACTGTAAAGGTTTTATTAAAAATTATTTTGAAAGAAGTCGCCAACAATTCTTTTTAGGAAGAATCATAAACCAAAATGGATATGGGAAAACCGTAGGGACAAATTATCCAATGTAGATTTCCCCGTCCTGACTCCATAGATGGTCAAAGTGAACCAAAGATTGAGTTCGGGGGTGAGGGTACGAATATAGTCATAATGAACCACATTCGCCCAGAGTTGGCCTCTACTAAATATCGATTCATTGCAAATTTTATGCCAAAGAATAATCATATAATATTTTAAGCACCCTAAAAAATATTTAGTCTAAGTTGGTTCAGGAAACACATAAAAGACTAATTTTTAGTGACATGTTATTATGCAATCAATTTACAGGGAACCTAGCAGGTTGTCCAAATTAATATGATTAATGTTAGAACAGTTCTTTAGGTCTTGATTAGCAAAAATAACATGTGAGTGATAAAAGCAATAATGCAGGGACAATCATATAATATGAACAGAGTGATCAGGCAAGCATATATTTCCTCCGGTCTTTATTAGTTTACCCATTTCTTTTGCACAGAGTTTTAGGAGAAACAATGTTGTGGGACATAGAAAGAAAGAGAAACTATTATTTTATATTAAAGTTGAATGTATGTGTGATGGAAAGTTAGTGGTCCCATTCCAAAAATAGAAACAAAAGAAAGGGGTAAACTAATAAGGGACATCCCAAAAAGGAATAGGGGTAAACTAAGAAAGACCGGAGGGAGTAATATACAAAGGCATGAATAGATATAATATAAATATAAAATAAAGTATAGAAAAGAGGTTAGAATATACAGTAGAGCGATTTTACATCAAAGATCAACATCAGGAAAGGCAACTGTTAGTAACTTCAATATAAAAATAATTTATTTAAGGACCCTCAAGATTATACCGTGGCTTGGGTCTGCAAGATTGACAACCTTCGGGACGAGCAATCGTGAAGCCTGAAAATCTGAATGTATGAATGTATGTAGATTGAATGTATTTGTGTTTGAAAGTATGATTTTTGTAGGGAAGTTTTGTAGTTCGTAAAAAGGTATTCGTAAAGTATTCGTCGAGTGTTATGTGAAAAATCCGTTCTGAAATCTGTACGGAAAACAGGCCTATTTATAGGGAAAACGACATTGCGCCTCACGCGCCAGCTGCGTCTGGCGCAGCTGGCGTGGCAAGCGCATGACGCGGCATGACCTGTAAAAAGCGTACACGTGGTACGCGCTTTTGAAAAAGATAAGAAAGAAAATCCGCGTTTCAAGCAGAGAACTGCACTTGACGCAGGACTCTACATGAAACAGAAGTCTACGTGGCAGTTCTGGTGCGCTTGGCACAGTCTGTGCGCTAGGCGCAGCTTACGTGGAAGCCCACGTGTCAGGACACGTGCGCTCGGCGCAGGCCTTGCGCTCAGCACAGTCAGCTGCGTTCAGCACAGTCAGCTGCGCTCAGCGCATCGCTTGTTTTTGACATGTTTTGTTAGTTTTTTTGATAAAAATGCGTTTTAAAGATTTTCTTTTATCTTTTAACTCCGGACATCTGATTTTAACTTATAAAAACTATCTTTTGAAAATATTTATTAATTAAAATAAATCAATTAATTATCAATTAATTGGGCTTTTCAAAGAATTGGGCTCAAATACAATTAATTATCATGAATAATTAATTGGGCTTTAAAATTGGACTTTAACACTTTTCGAAATGGTTTTGAATGGCTTTTCAGACTGCTCTGCCTTGGGTCGGACCAATTAAGACCGCGGTATGTTTCATCATCGGATCCTTAAATGGGGAGACACGATTATGTGTCTACAGTTAACATTCACTAAAATTGATTATATATGGTAGAACCATAATCGAGTTTTGAATTTCATAGTTTGTTACTTCCCGGTGTACTCTTAAATTTTCGTTTACGGATCATAGTAGACTGACTAACAAAATTTTAGAACTACTTTTAAGACTATACCTCGTTCTTTTTGGATTTATTTTCGCTCGGTTTCTCCTTTAGACTAACAAAATTTTAGAACTACTTTTAAGACTATAGTCCTCGTTTTTTTCGGATTTATTTTCGGCCGGTTCATTTCAATTCTCTTTCGTTGCAGCTTTCTTCTAATTCAATCCGCTCGGCTTTCTCCCATTTTAAAAAAACGGAGCCACCCCTTCTTATACGCTAAATACCCTGGTATTGGACAGCTCTCGCATAAGGGTTTTATTACTCCTCGCAACTCTAGCGGATTGAGTCCCTTTCAAATAATCATGCTTCAACCACTGCATGCTTGACATGTGTAAATATGCATAATTATCTCTTACGTTTCAACTTTATCATGTTTAGACAGACTATTATTATGGGGTTTTTGTTGGGTGCTAAGCATTATTATTGGCGGGTAGGAGAGGCATATCAAATCACAGGGTTTACTTTATTGCAAAATCTTTCGCCTGTCATTTACCCCTTGAATTAACTCTATTAGACAAACTTGTTTTGAATACCTTTAAGAGTTACTTATGATATTTGCACCCGTAATCTGATTAATATTAAGCACTAAATACAATTTTTTACAATGAGATCAGTTTAATAATTTATGACAAAATCACATTGGTCCGTTTGAAGGTATCTATATACTTATTTATTACTTAAAATTTTCAATTATCTTCTTTTATCTCTCACGTAAGATTAAAAATCATACGACTACTAGTATTATCATAATGTTTTCAACTCGATCCAACCTTTATATCCATTGAGCTACAAGTATATATCTAAACGTGTATCGATATATACTAGTACACTTTTAAGTTTTAATTTGGACAGATCTAGCTAACACTTGTACAAGTGATTTTGTGGTGGTAACGTAAAGATATTGTACAACTACTTCATTGATTTTCAAACCTATATAGTTATATATACACTATAATTTATTTTATATACCATTCCAATGTTAAATAAACTGAAATAAAGAGGTTCGACTAAAAATTACACAATAAAAATTGCCTCAACAAGAAGTACTAAGCATGCATGCCTATTTCATTTCTACTTTGTGAAGGTCAATATCTTATCTTTAGCTTGTTTTATAGCATCATATCCATAGTTAGGCTAATTGATTGGCTTGTTAATGCAGATCTTGATGATAATTATATCGACATTGGATATTGTCTTGGCTCAAGTTCGACTACATCATCGAGGAAAACAAAATAGGCAAAAGCCCTAATGATAATGATTTTAAAAAATATATCAACCAATATCGTCAATTATATCTAATTTCTAGGACATGCAAAGTAATACATGTATCTATCTATATATATAACTTCTTAAGGAAGCAAAAGTATTATGAACATACAAAGGAATTAATCTTCTTACAATATATCACTAGTGGAAAAAAGCCCATCCGATCCAGTCAAAATCGGGCTTACAGATCCGGTTTTGGTCTGGATCGGGTTGGCTCGCAGCTGTTGACGAAATTTAACTGATCCGGTTCAAAACCGGATCAGCTAACCATTTACTGATCCAGTTTTTAGGTGAAAACCGGATCAGTTATTGGTTAACAGATCCGGTTTTCACGTTAGAATCAGATTAGTTGCCTGTATTTTGTGTCAAAAAAAAGGGGAGCCTGGCTATAGAGTACAAGCTATACAAGCTAGTAGGCAGTAGCTAGTTGGCCTGTATTTTGTATTTTGTGCCACCCATTCAACAATTCTAAAAAACGAAACAAAATATATAACATCTGAACTACAATCTTTATACAATAAACGAAAAAATCGCATTACAAACGAACTGTTATATTACATCTGAACTACAATAAACGAAAAAAAGTTATTTCACATTACAAACAACAATAAATTAAAAAAAATATTACTGAATTACAAACTTTATACAATCTTAGAAATTACATCTGAACTAAAAAAATCAAAGAATAAATCGCATCTAATTTCTAATTCTAAACCCTAAAAAAATGAGAAAATGAAATCACATCTAAACTATAATTCTAAACCCTAAAAAACGAAAAAAAGATTTGAGATCGCAACTAAACTTGTTGACCCTTGAGTTTTGAAGATGACTTAACCACAAAAGACATATTATATTTTATTTATGATGTTGCTAGGTAATTCATTCTCGAGCAAAGAGAATACTTGATCGAAGATTAAAATGGAGAATTAATCAAAGATCGAAGTGAAGATGTTCGAATGATGAAGTATCAAGCTTGGAGTGAAGATTAGAATACATTAGGATGTATTTAATATCTTCTTGTTAAGGTTGAGTGAATGCTCAATTTAGTTTGTGTTGAATTCTCAAATGGAACTTGGTTCTGTTCCCATGAAAGGAACTGACACTGGCACAGTTAGGAATAAGGTTAAGGAACAGACTTAGAAACAACTTAAGGAACCCCTAATACTTCCTGAGTGGTGCGCCTAACATTATTTGTGCGCCCAACTGGTTAGTTAGGAGTCCTAGGTTAGTTTTGACTAGATCCACTATTTTAGGGAGTTTGTTATTAGTTTGTTAGGAAAAGATTTAAAATGATTTTCTGTTTTAATTAGGATAATATCAAACCTTTTTAAATCTTATCTTTTATATTTTAATTAAAGCAAAAGATTTTGTTTTCAAAATCAAATATAATTTTCGGTTATAAAAAGATTTTCTTTTTAAATACAAATATGGTTTTTCGGTTTTAATTAATTTATTTATAAAGATATTCTCCTAAAAACTATTTAAAGTAAATATTTTAATTACTCCCCGAGAAATTAGATATCACACCTAATCACTACTGCTACACGTTTGTAGTTAGTGGTTAGTGGGCTTAATTAATTTCTTCTTAAGTCTAAATTAATTTAATTAGATTAATTATTCCCCAAGCATTTACAATCACGTAATGTTTACTGCTTCTTATTTTTAAGCTAAGTAGTGGGGTCAGTGGGTTAATTATTTCTCAAGAAATATTTTATAAAAACTAATTAATTAATTAAGTTATGGACATCATGGGATAATGGACTTAATTAGTGGGTAGTTTATGTCTTGCCTAAGTACTCTATAAATAGGCGCCTAAACCTTAGATTATTTTGTGTCTGACTTAGCTAAATATTCTTAGTTGTCTTAAGAGTCAGTGTCGTTCCTAAGAGAATTCATACTTACTTTATTCGAGTTATTACTCTTCCATTGTTTTACAAATTGTAATTTTGGGTAAGGGTTTGAGTGAACTCTTGTAAGTGTGAGAAACTTTGAGTGAAGCGTGAGAAAGAGAAAGAGAAAGTAACTTCGAGGGAAGTTCGAGAGGAACGACAGTTGTGGGAACTGTTGTTGGGAACTTGAGTTTAGGAACTCAAGTTGTGGCTCGAGAGAAAAGTAATAGGTTTGTAAACAGAGTCGTTTGGCCTATTATAGTGGAAAGTTTGAGTTAAAATCCCTTGTGGTCGAGGTTGTTTCTTCCTATTGGGCCTAGGAAGTTTTTCCTCGCTAAAATCTCTCGTGTTCCCATTGTGTGTTCCCTAGTTAATTCCGCAAAAAGTATAACATATTCTCTCACTATAATTCACTCCCCCTCTTATAGTGCTCATATTATACAACAATTGGTATCAGAGCGGGAACTCTAAAAACACAGAAAACCCTGTTGAGTTCAAGATCTTGGAAAATATGAATACTAGAGAGAAACTGGAAGAAGGGTACTCTACACCGATGTTCAATGGCAAGTTCTATACCTACTGGAAGAACAGAATGGAGATCTTCATCAATGCCGACAATTACCAGGTTTGGAGAGTCATAGAGGTAGGCGATTTTGAAGTCACTACCACTAATGACAAGAACGAGGTAATTCCTAAATCCATGTCTGATTTCGATAAAGAAGATTTCGAAAAAATGGAAATCAATGCTCTTGCTATTAAACTGCTTCATTGTGGTCTTGGACCTCATGAACACAATCGTGTCATGGGATGCAAAACCGCAAAACAAATCTGGGATCTTCTTGATGTCACTCATGAAGGTACGAGTGAAGTTAAGAGATCGAAAATAAATCTTTTGATGAATCAATATGAACTCTTTCAAATGAAACCAAAAGAATCTATTCAAGACATGTTTACACGTTTTACTAATATTATTAATGAGCTAACCTCTCTTGGAAAAGTAATTACCTCCGAGGAGCAGTGCGAAAGGTCCTAAGGAGCCTTCCTAGGGATCGATGGATGGCTAAGGTTACTGCCTTACAAGAAACTAAGGACTTTACGAAGTTCAATCTGGAACAACTTGTTGGTTCCCTTATGATTCACGAGCTACAAATGGACAATGAGAATGGAGATATGTCCAAACAGAAATCGATTGCCTTGAAAGCCGATGAAAGTGATGACTCGGAAACTGACGAAGAAGAATCCGCTCTCATGGTCCGAAAATTCAAAAGGATGTTTAGGAACATGAAGAATGGAGACTACAAAGGTAAAAATAAGAAATACTCTAACAAACTTGTTTGTCATAAATGTGGCAGTTCCGATCACTTTATCAAGGAGTGTCCTCAATGGGAACAAGACAAAGGCAAAGGAAGGGAACGAAGCAAAGATAGGAACAAGGAGTACAAGAGTTCCTATACCAGATCTGAGATGAAGAAAGCTATGGTTACTGCATGGGGAGATTCTGACTCCGAAGAAGAAGATGAACCTCAATCTAATGAGGAAATAGCAAACTTTTGTCTCATGGCTCTTGACAATTCCGAATCTGATGAAGAGATAGAATCTCTTGAGGCAAGTTTAGACACTATTAAAACTCGTCTTAATTCTTTAAGTAAAGAGAAATTATTTGAGTTTATAGTTGATGCTGTAAATAATTGCAAAGATGAGTCTACTAAGTTGAAACAATGTCAACATACTTTAGTAGTTGCAAAGGAACATACTTCTTGGCTTAAAAGTATTCGAACTGATATTGAACAAAGATTTTTTGAGTTGTTTGATAAAAATCTAAAATTAAAAGAGGATTTCGAAAATCTTAAAAATGAGAACTACTTATTAAGCCTTGAGTTATCTCAGTTAAAGGAGTTTGTTCCTGAAGTGAGTTCCTTTGACATTAAGTCAGTTTCCTTACAAAGCTTCAAATCTGAAATAAATGAATTGAAAAATCATGTTTCGTTTTTGGAAAAAGAAAACAAGGAACTTGAAGGGGAACTAAACTTTAGTAGGAACAAGAAGAAGTTCCTACGTATTCCTAATTGGATTAAGAACCCTCAAACCAAACGAACTGAAGATCTTGGTTTTAATCACAAAAAGAAATTTGAAAAACCTAAAAAAAGAGTTGATTTACCAAGTGATAAAGTTTGTATGTTTTGTGGAAACACTAGTCATTATAGGAACTCATGCCCTATTACACTTGGTCGCTTTAACGAAAACTTGGACACAAGTAAATTAACTTGGAAAAAGAAATCTATTGTTCTCGAAGGAAAGGAACCCAAGAAAGATTGGGTTCCTAACTCTAACAATTAGTTTTCTTGCGAGGCTAGAGTGAGGGGGGAACAACACATGGTACCTAGACAGGTGGTTGTTCTAAGCATATGACTGGAGATAGATCAAGATTTCTCTCACTCTCTTGCCTATGATGGTGGAAGTGTGACTTTTAGTGACAACATGAAAGGCAACATAGTTGCCATGGGCAAAGTTGGTAAGTCATCGTCACATTCCATAGATAATGTTTTTCTAGTTGATGGTTTGAAGCATAATTTGTTGAGTATTTCCCAGTTCTGTGATAAGGGGAACTTTGTGAAATTTAATAGTGAAAAATGTTTGATCGTCAACAAAAGCACAAGGGATGTCGTTTTAGAAGGAACAAGGAAAGGGAACACATATGTTGTGGATCTTAACTTTGTTCCCAAAAATAAGTTTACATGCCTTAGTGTTATTGATGATGATCCTCTTTTATGGCATATGCGTCTTGGACATGCTAGTTTTTCTTTGCTTGATAAACTTCGTTCTAAAGAACTAGTTTTAGGTCTACCTTCAATTAAGTTTCATATAGATCGTGTTTGTGATGCGTGTGCTAAAGGGAAGCATGTTAGATCTTCCTTTAAGTCTAAGAATGTGGTGAGTACCACAAGACCATTAGAGTTGATTCATATGGATTTGTGTGGACCAATGAGGATTCAAAGTAGGAGTGGCAAGAAGTATGTGTTGGTTATTGTCGATGACTTCTCTAGATTTACATGTGTTATTTTTCTTTCTAGCAAAGACGAGACTTATGAAGAGTTCCTTGTCTTTGCAAAGAAAGTTTAAAATTTGAGTGGTAAAAAATTGTTACACCTTAGATCCGACCATGGCAAGGAATTTGAGAACTTTAAGTTTGATGACTTTAGTATGGAACATGGCTTTGACCACAATTTCTCTGCCCCTAGGACACCTCAACAAAATGGTGTTGTTGAAAGGAAGAATAGGACCTTAGAGGAAATGGCTAGAACTATGTTAATAGCTAGTGGTCTTCCTATGAACTTTTGGGCCGAAGCCGTGAATACTGCTTGTCATATTATAAATCGTGCCATGTTGAGACCTTTGTTAAATAAAACTCCTTATGAGCTATATTTTGGTAAAAAGCCCAATATTACATATTTCAGAACATTTGGATGTAAATGTTTTGTCCATAATAATGGGAAACAAAATCTTGGAAAATTTGATGCTAGGAGTGATGAAGCTGTATTTCTAGGATACTCTTCAAATAGCAAAGCTTATAGAGTTTATAATAAAAGGACTATGTGTGTAGAAGAAAGTGTGCATATTATTTTTGATGAATCGGATAAAATTATTCCAAGCGCACGGAGTTGATGATGACTTCAAGATAGGTTTGGTAAAAGACCAAATTCTCATTGATGAGACTTTGGAAGAAGAAGAAGTCATGGGAGCAAAGCCTAAGGAACAACATCATGTTCCTGTTCCCAACGAAGAAGAAGAACTAGGTGAGAATACACAAGTGAATGAATCCACTATTGTTGAACCTGGTTCCCAAGAACAGGGAAGTGAAGATGATCAAGGAACTCTACAAAGAAATCAAGTTCCCATCCAGGATTTCCAACCAAAGCCTTGGAAACATCAGCGTTCCCATCTCGTGGAGCTCATAATCAGTGACATAAAGAAGGGAACACAAACGAGGTCTCAAATTAGAAAATTTTGTGCTTTTCATGATTTTCTTTCTATGATGGAACCCAGGAACCATGAAGAAGCTCTCACTAAGGCTGATTGGATTGTGGCTATGCAAGATGAACTCCATCAATTTGAAAGGAACAAGGTTTGGCACCTTGAACCTAAACCTAAACACAATAAGGTTATTGGTTTGAAATGGGTGTTTAGGAACAAGTTGGATGAGTTCGGAACCATAGTAAGGAACAAGGCTCGTTTGGTTGTGAAAGGATACAATCAACAGGAAGGTATTGATTACGAAGAAACTTTTGCTCCTGTTGCTAGATTGGAAGCTATTAGAATATTTATTGCATTTGCTTTGCTTTCATGGGTTTTAAATTGTATCAAATGGATGTGAAATGTGCGTTTTTAAATGGTTATCTAAATGAAGAGGTTTTTGTGGAACAACCTCCAGGGTTTTGAAAATAAAGATTTTCCAAATCATGTCTTTAAGCTTGACAAAGCTCTTTATGGGTTAAAGCAAGCTCCAAGAGCATGGTATGAAAGACTTTCAAAGTTCCTTCTTGAAAATGAGTTTAAAAGAGGAAAATTAGATCGAACCTTGTTTTTAAAATCAAAAGGGAAACATTTATTAGTAGTTCAAATATATGTTGATGATATTATATTTGGTGCCACTAATGAATCTTTGTGCAAGGACTTTGCTAATCTCATGAGTAAAGAATTCAAAATGAGTATGATGGGTGAGCTCAATTTCTTCTTGGGATTACAAATCAAACAAACAGAAGAAGGAATCTACATCCATCAACAAAAGTATATTAAGGAACTGCTGAAAAAGTATGGTTTGGAGGCTTCTAAAGTAAATCATACACCTATGGGAACTTCAACTAGGTTGGATGAGGATGCTTATAGGAACGAGTGTGGATCAAACCAAGTATCGAGGTATGATTGGCTCATTATTATATCTAGCTCGCAAGTCGTCCCGATATTGCTTTCGGTGTAGGTCTATTTGCGAGGTTTCAAGCCAATCCAATGGAATCTCATCTCACAGCAGTGAAGATAATCCTAAGATACCTCAAAGGAACAGATGATTTGAGCTTTTTCTATTCGAGAAGTGATACCTTTGAATTGAAAGGATTTGCAGATGCTGACTATGCTGGAGATCTAGTCAATAGAAAGAGTACATCAGGTATGGTTCAGTTCCTTAGTCATAGTTTAGTTTCTTGGAGTACCAAGAAGTAAAACACTGTTGCTTTATCTATAGCTGAGGCTGAATATGTTGCAGCAGCAGCATGTTGTTCCCAAATGCTTTGGATAAAACAACAACTTCGTGACTATGGAATTTATTTTGATTGTGTTCCTATCTATTGTGATAATACTAGTGCTATTAGTATTTCTAAAGATCCCGTGCATCATTCTAGAGTTAAGCATATTCATATTAGGCATCATTTTCTTAAGGACAATGTTGAAAAGGGCCTTATCAAAATGGAATTTTGTGAAACTGAACGTCAGATTGTTGATATTCTGACTAAGCCCTTAAATAGAGATAGATTTGAAAAACTGAGACTGGAACTTGGCTTGATTAAGTTGAAATAATTGCTATAATCTTTCTCCCTATTGGTTTGATTCTTTGGCATTATGTATGTGTGAATAAATTTGATGTTTTTATTTGTTTAAATACATCACAACTTTTATATGATTATTTCATATGTATAAGTGAAAATGTCTGAAAACTGCTCACCAATGTCCAATAATATTACCCTTAGTGTTCTTAAGACAATTCTATGCCTTAAGAGTTAACAAGGAATTAAAGGATTAATTGCGTTCCAAAGTAGCAAAATTCGTTGTTTCCATTCGCTGTTCCCAAACGCTGCACCCAGCGTATTAGATCTAGGATTTCCTTCAATTTTCAAAATTCAAATTAAAAATCCAAAAAATTCTCTGTTCAGATTTTTTCCTAAAAATCTGACTTTACTCCCTTTATTCTTTCCTAATATCTCTCAAATTAGTTGGGAAATATTATCTTGTAATTATCTTTAATTTCTTTATTTAATTCTCTTTATTTATTTATTTTTCCTCTCCTCAAACCGTGTACAGTACACTGTTAAGTTAATTATTTTTTCCTTCCTTCTTCCTCCATTAATTAATCTCAACTTTTCCCACTAAATCGAAATTGCACCTCTTCATCTCAATAAAACCGTCCCCCTTTACAAACATGGACCTCACAAAAACTCCTCACTCTCTCACTCAACAAAAACTCGAAAAACTCTCTCCCTCTTCTACCCACACCGAATCTCCAACTCCCATGGACATCTCACCAAATCCACCAAAACGGATCTTGAGAAAAAGGAAACAAAGTGAAGAAACTATGGAGATGGAAGTTAAAGAATCGCATGCAAAGATTGAGGGGGAACTCCTTTGTTCTGTGAGAGGAACAACCAAGATCGCGAAAAGGAAATCGGTCGCATCTCGGTATGTTCTTGGTTTATGTGTTGATTTTAATTGGTGTAGAAGGGTAAATTTTAGTAAATTACTTGATTTGGTAAAATTTCAAGGTTAGGAACACCTCTTTGAAAATTGCTATGGCCAATGTCTAGTTCCCAAACTTATGGACGAATTTTGTGATAACTTTTCAATTGATGAAGAAGGGAATTGTTCTACTCTTGTTAGAGGAACCCAAATTGATTTTAATGCTGAATTTTTGGAAAATCTATTTGGTGTTCCTGTGACGGGAACCGATGTTTACTTCAAGAAACAACGAGGTTCTTACCCCTTTTCTGATATCTCTTTTGATGAACTTATTGTGAAATATGGTGGTAAACGAGGTACTACTTTTCTTGATCACAATCTCCTTTCCCCTTACCACAAAATACTTTTCCACATTCTCAAGAAAGCCATTTTGCCTCGCCTTTCTAAACGTGCTCAAGTTAGCATGTTAGATTTGATTTACATTCATTGCCTAGCTTCCCATAAACCAATTAATTTTCCATCTTTAATGATTCAACACATGAGTCATTGTATTGAAAACGGGTTTGTTGTTGGCTATGGAGCTCTTGTTACGGAAATTTTAATTAAGTTCAATGTGAAGCTTAATGGAGTTCCTAATATTGGTTTGACAACGGGAAATTTGCTAAATGCTAGAGCCTTGAATAATTTTAATGTGTCTTTTTGATGGTGATGTGGTTAAAGGAAGAGGAAATGTGGATGATGATGAGGAAGAAGATGAATGTGATGGAGAAGAGTATGATGAAACCGAAATTGAGGTCGAAAAGGAAAAAGAAAAAGAAAAAGAACAAGAAAAGAAAACTGAAAAAATCGAAATAGAAAAAGAAAAGAAAAATGAAAAACTAGAAACAGAAAAACAACGAGAAGACAGAGAAAAGGCAACAGGAAAGAAAGTGGTTGGCATGGAAGAATTGGAGAAGGAGAAACCGGCTTTGAGAGCTTCTCGAACTAGTCAACGAGTTCGAAACATGAAGGTGTTAAATTCTCCTTCTTTTGTGCTTGATGAAAATGATAGTATTGATGATGATGAAGTTAGGGTGATTGCCAAAGAGGCCTACGAGGCTTGCATTCCTCCATCAAGGGAACAATCCCCTGTTCCTATGGACACCACTCCACCTAATACTGCATCTCCACCTACTCCTAAACCACAAAACACCCCAATTCCTCCTCCTTCCAAACAGAACTACATCTCCTCGTTCCCAAGGGAAAGAAACACCGCATTGTTCCCATCTCAAAGGAATAAACTGTTGTTCCTGATCCTAAGGAACACCCTGCCGAAACCAACCCACATAACACCTCCCCTTCTTCATCCCAAAACCCTACTATTGGTGCTACTTATACCTTTGCTCATGTACAAAGGTTAGATTACTTGTTTACATTGGTTATGGGTCACTTGGAAGCAATGATGGAATTCGCTAATGCAGCAAAGGGAGTGAATGGGCTAGTACAAGGGTTGACGGAGAAGGTTGTCAAAGCTTTAGCGGGTCAAAATATGATTATGGAGCAACTTGGAGATATGACCACGACCCTCCAAAAGATGGACAAGAATTTGATGAATTTGGAGGATATTGTGTTCAAGCTTGCTAAGACCGTCGAAAGCAACCATAAGGAAGTGATGGTCAAGTTGGATGATGTGGTGGAAGAAGTAGTCGAACAACCCTCCTCTTCTAAGCCTTAAACACTCTTCTTCGTTTTCTTATTATGGGACCCATTTCTTTTTATTTTCTTTCCTTCCTTCGCATGCTACAATGGAACAATGTTAATTTGATAATTCTAAGTTGAATCTTTTTGCATGTGTGCGTCTCTTGAATGGCAAATATTCTTGGATTGCGGTTTTTGAGAGTTGAATGCTTTATTCGCTTGTACTAACCAAATTGTTTCTAACAAAGTTTGGTGGTGTGATGTGTTTTGATAGATAAATTTCATCTTTTCGAAGTCGCGCGATAATGTTTTTGAAGATGCCAAAGGGGGAAAGAGAAAGGCAATAAGAGTAAATTTTTTGTTTCAAGTTTATTTAAAATCGTGTTTTCTCTTAGTTAACAAAATAAAATAAAAATAAAAAGTCTATTAGAATTTAACTTAGTTTATGTGACCTATTTACATTAAATATTATATTGTATATGTCTTTTGTTGCCATCTTCAAAAAGGGGGAAATTGTTGACCCTTGAGTTTTGAAGATGACTTAACCACAAAAGACATATTGTATTTTATTTATGATATTGCTAGGTAATTCATTCTCGAGCAAAGAGAATACTTGATCGAAGATTAAAATGGAGAATTAATCAAAGATCGAAGTGAAGATGTTCGAATGATGAAGTATCAAGCTTGGAGTGAAGATTAGAATACATTAGGATGTATTTAATATCTTCTTGTTAAGGTTAAGTGAATGCTCAATTTAGTTTGTGTTGAATTCTCAAACGGAACTTGGTTCTGTTCCCATGAAAGGAACAGACACTGGCACAATTAGGAACAAGGTTAAGGAACAGACTTAGAAACAACTTAAGGAACCCCTAATACTTCCTGAGTGGTGCGCCTAACATTATTTGTGCGCCCAACTGGTTAGTTAGGAGTCCTAGGTTAGTTTTGACTAGATCCACTATTTTAGGGAGTTTGTTATTAGTTTGTTAGGAAAAGATTTAAAATGATTTTATGTTTTAATTAGGATAATATCAAACCTTTTTAAATCTTATCTTTTATATTTTAATTAAACCAAAAAATTTTGTTTTCAAAATCAAATTTAATTTTCGGTTATAAAAAGATTTTCTTTTTAAATACAAATATGGTTTTTCGGTTTTAATTAATTTATTTATAAAGATATTTTCCTAAAAACTATTTAAAGTAAATATTTTAATTACTCCCCAAGAAATTAGATATCACACCTAATCACTACTGCTACACGTTTGTAGTTAGTGGTTAGTGGGCTTAATTAATTTCTTCTTAAGTCTAAATTAATTTAATTAGATTAATTATTCCCCAAGCATTTACAATCACGTAATGTTTACTGCTTCTTATTTTTAAGCTAAGTAGTGGGGTGAGTGGGTTAATTATTTCTCAAGAAATATTTTATAAAAACTAATTAATTAATTAAGTTATGGACATCATGGGATAATGGACTTAATTAGTGGGTAGTTTATGTCTTGCCTAAGTACTCTATAAATAGGCGCCTAAACCTTAGATTATTTTGTGTCTGACTTAGCTAAATATTCTTCGTTGTCTTAAGAGTCGATCTTAGTTCCTAAGAGAATTCATACTTTCTTTATTCGAGTTATTACTCTTCCATTGTCTTACAAATTGCATTTTTGGGTAAGGGTTTGAGTGAACTCTTGTAAGTGTGAGAAGCTTTGAGTGAAGCGTGAGAAAGAGAAAGAGAAAGTAACTTCGAGGGAAGTTCGAGAGGAACGGCAGTTGTGGGAAGCTGTTGTTGGGAACTTGAGTTTAGGAACTCAAGCCGTGGCTCGAGAGAAAAGTAATAGGTTTGTAAACAGAATCGTTTGGCCTATTATAGTGGAAAGTTTGAGTTAAAATCCTTTGTGGTCGAGGTTGTTTCTTCCTATTGGGCCTAGGAAGTTTTTCCTCGCTAAAATCTCTCGTGTTCCCATTGTGTGTTCCCTAGTTAACTTTTAATTCCGCAAAAAGTATAACATATTCTCTCACTATAATTCACCCCTCCCCCTCTTATAGTGCTCATATTATACAACAAAACTAAAAAACGAAATGAAACAACTAACTGATGGCAGGAAAACGAAACGAAATCGCATCAATTGAAATCGCCTCACTGAGTTGTTGGTCTTCGCTGATGGCGTTGTTGGTGAAGATGGGGATATGAAGAGAGAGAGATGGCGGTGCGACGGGAGAGAGAGTTTCGTCTCTCAACTAACTAATGAGAGGAGGAGATGAAAAGAGAGAGATGGCGGTTCTGATGGCGGTGAAGATCGAATTTACTTTATTTTTCGGTAGGGCGTGAAGAGAGGAGGAGAGGATGAGATACGAGAGTTAAGAAATGAAAGGGGGATGAGGAGATAGATGAATTTCGCCGGTTAGGGTTTAATGAGAGGAGATAGATGGCTGGGTGAGAGGCAGTGGAGTGTAAGTGTTTTATGGTTATGTTGAGGAGAGTGAGTGAGAGGAGAGGGGTCTGGTAGGGTGAAATGAGAGAGGAGAGGGGTACTGTTAGGAGTGTTAGCGTGAATATAAGTGAAGCGGGCATAAAAGGGATTTGGGTTGGTGAGCGTCAATTTAACGAGGCCAACTTACTGGCGTCAATTTAACGAGGCCTATTTACTGATCCGGTCTCATAAATGACCGGATCAGTTTATTTAATCAGACCTTTATGCCATGAAAGCTTGAACTAACTGATCCGGTTTGATAAATGACCGAATCAGTTAATTTTAAATGCTCTGGTTTGATAAATAATCGGATCAGTTAATTTTAACTGATCCGACTTTGCAAAAACCGGATCAGTTATCTTGTGACATATAAGGTTTTTTTCACTAGTGTATAGAAAAATATTCTTAAGATAGCATGAAAAATAGTTGAACTTGCTAAGTAGTAAGTACTATAATATATATAATCTTTCCATAATATCTACGTACAATTTATAATTGTATTATTTATGGTAAAAAAAAATATTGTTATTATTATAAGAACTTTATTCTGTGTATGACATGAGTATGAGTTTAGTCTAATAAACATACTCCCTCTGTTTTTATTTAGTTGTTCCACTTTTACTTCCACACTTGCTGATACATAATTATAACCATTAATATTTTTAACTACCAATTATTTAAACTATGAAAATTGATTTTAAGAAAATATACAGTGAGACAAATGATCCCATAACATTTCTGATGATGATGTTTATTATTTATACTCCGTGTGATGAGTAAAAAAAGATCAAATTGGGTTATGATTTTATTTTTTGAAAGAGAAATTTCATTAAGTCGAAACTGGAACTATTTGATGATGGGTTATTTGAATAGTACACAAATCAAAATGGAGCTGGAACAACAAAACAAAACAGAGGTATACATAAAGTTGAATAAATGTGGTCGAAATTTATACATATATATACATATATATATATACATACATATATACATATATATATATATATATATACATATATACATATATACATATATACATAACATATACTCCTTCCGTCCCTAAATAGAGTGACCATTTTTCCATTTATGTTTGTCCGAAATAGATTTCCCATTTCCTTATTTGGTATGGGTCCACCAATTAAAATATTATTTTGCTTTCAACTTTTATAATATCACCCACTTTTAGGCTTTCAATACCTTCTCTCTTTTAATAAACAATTCATAAAAAGTGTACCAACTTCTATATTTAATTATGATTTAATACAACTAAGGTCCTACACATGATTTCTTCTTAATACTTGTGTCCAAAAGAAATGGGCACTCTATTTTGGGACGGAGGTAGTATATATATATACATATATATATATACATATACATATATACATATATACATATATATATATATACATATATACATATATATATATATACATATATACATATATATATATATACATATATACATATATATATATATATATATGTTGAAGGTCATATAGGTTGAAATTCATATGAGAACCGTGAAAATCGCTCATTTTTGCTCATTTTACCAACATTTTGCTCATTTCACAACGTTTTTCTCATTTTATGTTTTGCTTATTTTATCTTTTTGCTCATTTAACATTGTTATCATATAGGTTGAAGTTCATATGAGAACCGTGAGAATCGCTCATTTTTGCTCATTTTACCAACATTTTGCTCATTTCACAACGTTTTTTCTCATTTTATGTTTTGCTTATTTTATCTTTTTGCTCATTTAACATTGTTATCATATAGGTTGAAGTTCATATGAGAACCGTGAGAATCGCTCATTTTTGCTCATTTTACCAACATTTTGCTCATTTCACAACGTTTTTTCTCATTTTATGTTTTGCTTATTTTATCTTTTTGCTCATTTAACATTGTTATGCTCATTTCATAACGTCTTTTCTCATTTTATGTTTTGCTCATTTTTACGTTTTTTTTAATTAAGTATTGTATAAGCTCAACAAAAAATACATCCTAACACCAGGAAAAAACCCAGCCACTCAACTATACAAATGCTACTGGTAACAGACACCAGAGCACAGAACCAAAACAGGACCATTACAAATTATGAAGCCAACTAATATCCCTATCCTCCATGTTTTTGTGTAATCTATTCCCTACTCTTTGTTTGACTGTATATCGTATATGCTTTACAACCTGAGCAACTGATCTAACTTGCATATTCCACAGAACTTTATTACGTTCTTGCCAAATATTATAAACAGTGGCAATGATACCTGCTCTTATCACTTGTTTCCTGAATTTGCTCCCCTTACATCTTCTCTTTGTTCAATCTAAAAGCCTTGTGAGATCTCTAGCAGTGGTAGATATACCCAGCCATTTCTTCACCATATTCAAGCATTGTCTGCTGTAGGTGCAATCAAAAAATAGATGCTGATGATTTTCAGTTGCCATGTCACAAATTAGACACCTGTCATTATCAATCACACCAATGGAAGCTAACTTCCCTCTTGTTTGAAGTCTCCTATGCATTGCCAGTCAGCATATGAAGCTGTGTTTTGGAACATTATGATGATCCCATACTTCTATACACCAAGGTAGTTTCTCACCTACAACATGCAGCTTCTTATACAAATCTAAATTATTGAATGAACCATCTGTCAACCAGCTAGTACCAATCTGACCACTGATCTCTTGTTTACTTTTGCAAATAAACTTTACAGCCCAACTAGCAGAGGGGGGGGAGAAATGAGACCGACCCCCCTCTTTTATGTACATAGTATGAACCCACTTCACCCGTAAATTGTCAGCTTTTTTTAAAATGTTCCACACCTGCTTGCCCACCATAGCTAAATTCCAGTGCATCAAGGATCTAAACCCCAGACCACCTTTAGCTTTTGGCCTACAAACACTGTCCCAACTCACATAACCAGACTTAGGAATGCTCTACAAATAGCATTTATTTGGGTGATAACTCCTCTAGGAATGAGAAAGATTTGTGCCCAATACACACAAATACTCAAGAGAACAGAGTTGATCAATTGTCTCCTGCCAGTAAAGGAGATGTGTCTGGTGCTCCACACTCGAATCCTACCAACCATCTTCTCAATAAGCTTCTCACAATCAGCTGTAGTGAGTTTCTTGACACTAATAGGTACCCCAAGGTATCTAAAGGGAAGACTGCCAATCTTGAAACCTGCAATATCCACAATTATCTTCATCTCCTGATCACTCATGCCACACCCATACACATTGGACTTTGCAGGGCTAGCTTTAAGACCAGTTGTAGCCGCAAACAAATTCAAACCTTGTAAAATCATTTGCACTGACCTATAGTCACCTTTACAGAATAAAACTAAATCATCTGCAAAACATAGATGATTAAGTCCAAGGGATTTACACCTAGGATGAAACTCAAAGTGAGGCAGCTTGCCTATATAAGCCATTATCCTAGTTAGATACTCCATACACAACACAAATAAGAGGGGAGACATAGGATCACCTTGTCTTAATCCCTTCTTAGAAGTGAAAAACCCAGTTGGAATACCATTTATCATCAAAGTAAAGGTTGGACTAGTCACACATACCATCACCAGATGATTAAACTTAGCAGGGAAATTTAGAGCTTTCATCATATCTTCCACAAACTCCCAACAAACTGTGTCATATGCCTTTTGGATGTCAACCTTTATCATACAACATTTCTGTTTTTACCCACTCCTATACATTCTAACTATGTCCTGACACAGAAGAACATTGTTCAATATGCTCCTACCAGCCACAAAAGCCCCCTGAGTTTCAGACACCACACTAGGCAAAACTAACTTCAATTTCTCACACAACAGCTTGGTTATACACTTATAAATGACAGAACAACATGAAATGGGTCTATAATCACCAACACTCACTGGACTCTTTACCTTGGGAATCAATGTAATAGATGTGACATTAATAGATTTTAATAACTGCCCTGTTTTGAAAAAAATCAAGGACAGCAGCAGAAACTTCTCCCCCAATAATCTCCCGGCATTTCTTAAAAAAAAAAAACTATTGTACCCATCGGCTCCCCGGAGCTTTATTATCGAGATAGAGTGCATAACTCTCTTCACATCGGCCTCGGTAAAGTTACGGTGCGGCGAGTTACCGTTGTTGAGTAGACAAATTAGGCCCCTCATCAATGATTCTACCCTTGACAGCACATCTATCTTCCATTGTTTTGTTCAAAAGATCCTGGTAGAAATGCACAGAAGCATCCTTGACTTTATCATCTTCGATCATTCACCCAAGTCCCTGCAGCATCCTGGATAGCATGAATCTTATTTGCATTTCTTCTGGCTTTTATGGATTGATGGAAAAGTCTCGAGTTATCATCACCCTGATCAATCCATTTAGCCTTAGATTTTTGCCTTAGGAAACTAAGGTAAACCTCTTGAGCTTGTCTATAAGTACACCCTGCTTCTTTTTCCTCCCTAGTGTACTCAATATTGTTAGGATTTTGATGAACAAGGTTCTGCACCCTGACCAAATTCTGAAAAGCTTGAGCAACCTTCACTTGGATCTCAGAAAAACCCTCCCTATTAAGATGCTTGAGATCGGACTTCAAATACTTCACTTCTCTCTAACTCGTGTACATAAGACACCCATACACGAGTCTCTCCCACACCTTCTTCACGGTTTCAAGGAAAGTGGGAGACCGAGCCCACATTTTAAAAAACCTAAATGGTTTTTACCACGATTCCTACCATTATAAACACACAACACTCCAGGACTATGATCAAAGTCCCCTTCTAGCAGATAAGCAATTTCAGCCCCTTCAAATCTATCAATCCATTGCTCATTACCCATAGCTCTATCAATCCTAGAGAACACCCTTTGCTCCCCCTCTTGTTTATTAGACCATCTGTAAAATCTCCCAGAGCTTTTAATGTCCACTAGACCACAGCCAAGCACACAGTCTCTGAATGGTTGAACTTCATGCACCCTGACAACAGACCCCACTCTTTCATCTAAGTTCAAAACTGTGTTAAAGTCACCCATAGCTAACCAAGGTTCACTAGTTTGCAACTGATTCAAGTCAAACCACAATTTTTCCCTCTCATTCCTATCATTAGACCCATATATGAAAGAGCAAAAAAAACCATCAACAGACCCAGCAGGGACTATCTTACAATGAATTACTTGATTTGTGACTCTAATAATATCAACAATAAAAAGAATCAAAGAAGCCAACCAATAACAATCCTTCCCCTATCAATCACACAACTATTAGTTGTGAAACACCAGCCAACACACAAGTTATTGTAAAGATTCCCCATCTTAATTAGGAATCTTTACTTTAGTTTCTAGGAGACAAAATAGCTTGATATTATGAGCAGAAATAAAATTTCTAATCTCAATTTGCTTTTGCACCCTATTCAGTCCCCTGATATTCCAAACCAGGATATTATCCATGGTTATCAGGGGATTTCCACCCCTGCACTTCATTCTCCTTGTGGGATTCAACATCATAGAAAAGCTCTTCATTTGTGTAGTCCGAGCCAATACCTCAAATTGATTCCTAGTTGGAGTGACATTCGATCTCGTTGAGTCCTTGAAAGTGACAAGACTCCGCCCCTCTTCCCCGACCCTTCTCATTCTCTTGTCCCGCAACCGGGTCTACCCACCTGAGCAGCCTGTCTCTCCTCAGGTTTATTACCCATATTTGCAGTCTTCTTTACCCAAATCTTCTTAACTATTGGCTTCTTTACACAGTCAGTCTCTAAGTGCCCATACCCATTACACTTTTGCACTGAACTGGCTTCCAAGCATAAAACACCTTCTGTTCCACTATTTCTTTCCTTTCATTTCTGAAACATACTGTGTATGGGAAATTCTGATGCATCTTAACTTCCACAAGAACTCTGGCAAACATTGATCTCTCTCTATTCAGCGTAGCTTGATCAACTTGCAAGAACTTCCCAATTATGCTCACAATCTTTGTCAAACTTTTTTCACCCCAATACTTCAAGTCCAAGCCATGAAGTTCAATCCATATGGGCAGAATTTCCACATTCCTCTTCTTTCATTCCATTTCAGGACACCAAGCTTGCATAATAAGGGGTTTCCCATCAAAGAATTGAAACCCTCCTGACAAAACTTCATCCCTAACCTCCAAATTTCTAAATCTTACAATGACTAACCTTTGTCCAACTGGAAGAATTCTATCAATTCCCTTCCTTCCCCAAATCCTTTGTATGAATCCTTCAACAACATTAAACGGTGGATTGGCCCCAAGAACATAACAAACAATAGAGGGTTCCCATAAATTAACCTCTTCTTGAATGTCATCCCATTCAATTTCAGGAATCACAATATCAATTTTCGCAAATATTAACAGTATTAACAATTGCAGGCAATTCATGAGTAATTTCAGAATTATCAACATTTTGATCAACGTCATTTACATTACCCTCAATTTCAACAGCCCATGAAACTCTCTTATCAGTTTTAGACCCACTATTCAAAACTTCTAACCATTATGAAAAAGTTTGTTTATCTGCAGATTGTTTTTGTAACTCAATTAAAGATGATTTTGGAGATAAAATCTCACCTTCATCCTCGCTATTTTTCGAACTCCGAATTTCCAATCGCCCAGCTCCAATCAATTCATCCATGGATCGAGTTTTACGTGCATTGGAGGAAGATGGACCAGTCACCTTCTCTTTCCCCTTCAAAATTCCTTTGGAACTCTTGCTTCCTCGAGGTCTACCCATGGCGCCCAGCAAAAGCTAGAAACTCGCGAGAGAGAAGTTCAAAAAAAAAAATAAGTTGACCATTTTTACGTTTTTGCTCATTTAACTTTTTTATGCTTATTTTACGTTTTTTTTCACGTTAAATTTTTGATCATTTTACGTTTTTGCACATTTCATATTTTCTACTCATTTTATACTTTTTTTTTTTTTTTTTTGGGTCATTTTATGAAGTTTTTGCTTATTTTTAGTGGTTCTCACGGTTCTCACCATAAAAGGGTTTTCATTAGAATTCAACCACAATATATATATATATATATATATATATATATATATATATATATATATATATATATATATATATATATATATATATATATATATATACATATATACTTCCTCCGTTCCATAATAAGTGAAACACTTACTATTTTAGAACGTTTCAAAATAAGTGAAACATACCTTAAATGGAAAAAAGAAAGTGACAAAATGACAAGAGTACTCATCATAAACTTGTGTGGTTTGCTTTTCTCTCTCCTCCTTTTGATAATAAAAAGGGTATTTTATGACTTTTTGACTTTTGAAAGTGATGTTTATTAAATCTTGTGCCCAATCCCTATGTTTCACTTATTATGGAACGGAGAAAGTATCTCACGTAAGATTAAAAATCATACGACTACTAGAATTATCATAATGTTTTCAACTCGATCCAACCTTTATATCCATTGAGCTACAAGTATATATCTAAACGTGTATAAATATATACTAGTACACTTTAAGTTTTAATTTGGACAGATCTAGCTAAGACTTGTACAAGTGATTTTGTGGTGGTAACGTTAAGATATTGTACAACTACTTCATTGATTTTCAAACCTATATAATTATATATACTCTATAATTTATTTTATATATATACCATTCCAATGTTAAATAAACTGAAATAAAGAGGTTTGACTAAAAATTACACAATAAAAATTGCCTCAACAAGAAGTACTAAGCATGCATGCCTATTTCATTTCTACTTTGTGAACGTCAATATCTTATCTTTAGCTTGTTTTATAGCATCATATCCATAGTTAAGCTAATTGATTGGCTTGTTAATGCAGATCTTGATGATAATTATATCGACATTGGATATTGTCTTGGCTCAAGTTCGACTACATCATCGAGGAAAACAAAATAGGCAAAAGCCCTAATGATAATGATTTTAAGAATATATCAACCAATATCGTCAATTATATCTAATTTCTAGGACATGCAAAGTAATACATGTATCTATCTATATATATAACTTCTTAAGGAAACAAAAGTATTATGAACATACTAAGGAATTAATCTTCTTAAAATATATCACTAGTGGAAAAAAGCCCATCCGATCCAGTCAAAACCGGGCTTACAGATCCGGTTTTGGTCCGGATCGGGTGGGCTCGCAGCTGTTGACGAAATTTAACTAATCCGGTGCAAAACCGGATCAGCTAACCATTTACTGATCCGGTTTTAAGGTGAAAACCGGATCAGTTATTGGTTAACTGATCTGGTTTTCACGTTAGAACCAGATCAGTTGCCTGTATTTTGTGTCAAAAAAAGGGGAGTCTGGCTATAGAGTACAGGCTATACAAGCTAGTAGGCAGTAGCTAGTGGCAGTAGCTAGTTGGCCTGTATTTTGTATTTTGTGCCACCCATTCAACAATTCTAAAAAACGAAACAAAATAAATTACATCTGAATAACTACAATCTTTATACAATAAACGAAAAAATCGCATTACAAACGAACTGTTATATTACATCTGAACTACAATAAACGAAAAAAAGTTATTTCACATTACAAACAACAATAAATTAAAAAAAATATTACTGAATTACAAACTTTATACAATCTTAGAAATTACATCTGAACTAAAAAAATCAAAGAATAAACCGCATCTAATTTCTAATTCTAAACCCTATAAAAAGAGAAAATGAAATCACATCTAAACTATGATTCTAAACCCTAAAAAACGAAAAAAAGATTTGAAATCGCAACTAAACTGAAAAACGAAATGAAACAACAAACTACAAGTGATGCTCCTAAATCAGATTTAGTTAACGACAAATAAGCCACTAACAATTTTATTCCTAAAATATAGAAATATAGTTAAGCCAACTTTGAAGCATATTTTCCAACAAGTCCAAAAGAACAGGGCCTTATGCTATCAAAAAGTGTTGTTGGCTTTATGTATAACATAGATATATTAGTTTACCATAATTTTATATGTAATCATCGTAGATTGGAATTTGCATATAATATGAAAAAGAATAATTAATATTACTAATCATATACAATATTATATTTTAAGAATACTTTTATTTTCTTCAATTGTTTTATGAAGTAATTACTTCTTACATGTAATTTTTGATTTCTTTTAAAGATAAATGTGTATTAATATGATTTTCAGTAAACAACTACTCCCTCCGTTGTCTTTTGTTGTTCCTATGTTTCCTATTGGGATATTTTAATACTTCCTCCGTTCCAAAATAAGTGAAACACTTGTCTCAAAAAGCTCTCACATAAATGAGAGAAGCGTTTCACTTATTTTGGAACGGAGGAGTATGTTATTCCTATTTTCAATCTTTCCATACATAGTGTAATCTATGAATTAAATTTCCATTAGTTTTAAGTTGCAATAAATGTGTTCACCTTATTAAGTAGTCATTTTTTACCTTTTTACCCCTCAAACTTTTGTCTCATTGGTTGCCTAACATCGAGTAAGCTCAAAGGCAAGATAAATGTGTTCACACTAGCTTATAGTCATTTTGTACTCTTTTATCCCTCAAACTTTTGTGTCATTGGGTGCCTAATATAGAATTACTCAAAGGGCTAGAATATTTATTTTTAGTTAATTTAATTTAATTTAAAATAGTGGAATCTTACCCATTTTTTGAGTTGCATTGGTTTCTTCCCCGATTCCAAATAGGACTACTATTATGTGAATCTTGTACGTAATTAGAAAAAAAATTATCAATACATCCGGTGTACGTGAACATGGTACACCCAAGGTATTTGTTTGCTTCATTGCTCATTTGAAATAATCATCCAAATGAACAAAATGTCTTAAAAAATGAGAGTTCTAAATGAAAGAAATGAAGAAAATTAGTCTTGAGTGTCTCTATACACATTGTGGTACACAATTACACGTGACTCGGATGTATGATGAATGAGCTCATGTAATTAGTATTGAAACTGTAATCTTGATTAGAATTACAATCATAAATTTATACTTATTCTTAATCTATTAGACCATTCATCGCACTGAGTTTTTTTTTTTGAGGGGATGCATCGCACTGAGTTTAAATGCTTGTTATTACTATAATTTTAGAAACAGTATCTTGTAAATATCTGACGGGCAAAAAAAAAAAACTCACTGCCATGTTAAAATAAATCTAAAGTTGTCACATGGTTAGATAATCTATCTATAGCTATTTCCCCTAAAAAAAACTTCTTTTAATTTGTTTGATAATATATGTCTGATGTTCTTTAATAAGACCAATAAATGGGCCAACTATCATTAGAAAAGTTGCTAATGTCCATATCAAGGAAGACTATTCTTGATAAAGAAATTACGACTAGTGTAACTTGTTTTTTTTAAAGGAAACAGCGTGACTTTGTATTACCACATCTCCTTTAATTACCCTTGAAAATCCATTTCCTCCCCCTAAAACTTTTTACCCTTCAACTTTAATTTCAAAACACAACAATAAATCTTTTACCCTAACCCCCCCTATATTTTTTTTGTCCTTTCTTTCATGTTCTTCTTTATATATAACACATTACATAAATATCTATAAGTATATATATATAATTAGCAAGGAAGTAATAATATAGTAGTAGTAGAAGTGTAGAACAAGCAAAAAAGCTAAGTAAAATCCTAATTAAGTAGAGAGAAGAAGCTAAGTCTGAAGAATAAATGGGGCATCATACATGCTGCAACAAGCAGAAGGTGAAAAGAGGGTTATGGTCTCCTGAAGAAGATGAGAAGCTCATCAGCTACATTACCACTTATGGTCATGGCTGCTGGAGTTCTATCCCTAGACTTGCTGGTTTTTTTCTCCTCTCTAGTTCTTTTTTTTTCGCTTCTTTCGAAAACAATGACTCTACTAGTCCACAAACATGATTCATGAGTTATGAAGCACGGAAACTTCTGAAACCTAAGGTGTCCAATTTTCGGAATCTTTTTACATTCCGAAAACCCAGTTGTTTCTGTATTATATTTCTTTTGTTTTTTGCAGGATTGCAGAGGTGTGGAAAGAGTTGCAGATTAAGATGGATTAATTATCTGAGACCAGACTTAAAACGTGGGAGCTTCTCTTCTCAGGAAGCTGCTCTCATCATTGATCTCCACAGAATTCTAGGAAACAGGTTGTTCTTTTTACTACCACAATATTCTTTTTTCTAAATATTTGCCTGTTTTTTAAGGTTAATTTACTTGTTTTTAAACCGTTACATATATTGTTATGTTACATAAAATGATGAAACAAATATAGATCAAGCATCATATTTTCTTCTAAGGAAAAGCATCATATTTTGAACATCTTACACACTTTCAACTGTAATATATATATTTGATGATTTACCAATTACCATAAATTCATGAACTAATCACATCTTTTCATAGTTTAATTTGGGTATTAATTTTTTTTTAGTACAGATGGTCTCAAATAGCTAAGTATCTACCAGGAAGAACAGACAATGAAGTGAAGAATTTTTGGAATTCAAGCATTAAGAAAAAGCTTCTCTCTCACGTTGGTGTCCCGGTGTCGGCCACCACCTCCAATACTATCTCCAATGATCTCCACCTTAATTATCGCCTTCCTACTATCACTTCCTCAAATAATTTCTTAAGTCATGATCATGATATTGGACGACTAACCACCTTTTCTCCCTCACTTAATAATTCCATTATGAGCACTAATATGATCCTCACATCCGAACATGGCCATAATTATGATCACCAAATCCCTAATGTTAATCAATTTAATCAATTTGATCATCCGGATGAGGTGATTCTTAATCATATCCCCCCTCATAATAATTTGGATAATTTGGTTCCACCCATTGCTACTTATGATCAATTATTGTCATCATCTTCGTCATCAAGCTTCCAACATTTGCTTAATGAAGTTGGGATTAATGATCACCCATTTTCATGTCCACAATCATCAGTTTATCCAACATCCAATGATGATGATCAGGCATTTATGAGGATGAAGTTAACAAAGATGATGTTGATGATGGGAGTCCCAATCATGCCGAAATTAGAAACTATGGCATCGTTAGAGGGAGAGATATGTAATAACCTACCATCCTCATCAACATTTCATCATGATAGCTACAATGATGTTTCTAAGTCACTTCTTATGTCATCATGTATGTCAAGCAATCAATTGATGAAGTACTATAATTATGTTGATATGGATGATAATTATGTCATCATACCATCACTGCAATCATCCTCTTCCTCCTCGTCATCGCCACCACCACGACCACCATCATCATCACTAGGAGGAGGAGCAGCAGCAACAACAACAGCCTTGCCATGTGGTGGCAACCAAATTCTAGTAAACCCTAGCATTATCCCTAGTACTAGCTGCTGGAATGCTTGATTATGGTAAGCTTAGGCTTTTATTACATTTATTTCTTGGTCCTTTATGTATGTGAATGTGGTAATTGGATTATATGAATAAATCATCTTCATATACACAATATGTCATTGAAAATACAATGTATTTGCTGGTCTTTTGTAAATAAATTTTTCGTCAGAAGGAAACCTAAATATATCTAGTTCAGGGTCTGAAGGAAGAAGTTTATTTTACTTGGCGTGCTGATAGCTATAGGATATGCCGATATGGATTCACATGCTTACCACTAGCTAATATCATTTGGAACTTTGGATTTATATGTATATATATATTCCTCCATTTCAAAATTTTCTTCCCATTTCGGGTAGAGATAATTCACACAAGAGTTCATGAGGATAGAGAGTTTGAAAGTGAGTGTTTTTTCTTATCTTAAGGTGGGAGAAATGTAGTTGTAAGAGTGTTTATGATCAAGTGGGTCCAACTTATGAAGCAAGAGAAAAATCATTTATAAGCAATAATAACGTAAAGAGGACAGGACTTTAGCAAAACATACTAAAACAGAAAGAGAAAATAATCTCTATTACATAAGGGAAGGGAGAAACGATTGTCTCTTTTAACCGACAATTTTGCCCCCTTTCCTTTCTAAATTACAAAAGGAATCTCAATACCAAAATGTGGGTCAAACAAAGCCACCGGAAATTAATTTTCAACAATCACTCAGAAATCACTTATATGAGGAAACTTTACAAATCACTCAAATGATCAGGAAACTTTACAAAAACTAAAAATTAACTTACAAACTAAAACTAATATACTAGGACGTCAATACATACAAAAACATTCACAAAATTCACTTATAAATCATTGTTCTCAATAACCATTCACAATTACATACTCACAAAAATTACCTATAAACACAAATCCGAGAAAAACATAAGATTTTGACGAAGGATATCACACATTCGTTGGTCGGCGATTTGTGAACTTTCAAACAGTACATAATTCTTTTAATCTTTAAAGTTATATCACATTAGTCGATCGTTATGTAGTTGAAAAAATGGAGATAATAGCAATTAGTTGAAAAGGGCTTTTATATAATTAGACTTAAATTTGATTCATTTTCATATAAAATCAGAAAACAAGATGTGTATGAAATTTGATTCATTTATGACACTGATGAAAAAGTTGCAAATTTAGTTCTTTTTTAAAAAAATTCCAATATAAAATTTTTGCCCAAAACTTTTGCAAAATATCCATGTTCATAAATAAATTTTGAAAAACAAAACAATATCAAACCTTTTTTTTTCATTTCAAATATAATTGAAACTCAAAGTGTTAAAATTTAGAAAAGGAGAAAAATTAAAAATGACCATTTCATGCGAAATCAGATTGTGTATGAAAAACTTAAAATTTCATTTCAAATATAATTGAAACTCAAAGTGTTAAAATTTAGAAAAGGAGAAAAATTAAAATGACCATTTCATGCAAAATCAGATTGTGTATGAAAATTTTAAAATTTCATTTCAAATATAATTGAAACTCAAAGTGTGAACATTTAGAAAAGGAGAAAAATTAAAATGATGAAAATTTTTAAATATCAATTTGTGAAATCAGAATTTAGAAGTTAGACAAGGAAAAAAAACTGAAATTGTATTATACTTTTCGGTTACAATTTTGGGATCATAGAGAAATTAACTAAATCCATGATTTAAGAAATTACCTTTCTTTGTTACAAAATCGACCCAATTAGATCTACTGCTACTTAAGACTTGAATTGAAATGCTTGATTTTTTGATGTTGTTCTTTGACGTTGACTTGAAAATCTATTGTTGCATGTATTTCTTTGATGTTGTTCGCAAATTAGATTTACTGCTTAAGACTTGAAACGTCTGATTTTGTTATTGTATATTGCATACTTGGATGAACTGGGTTCCTTCAAATATGAATTAGGTTCCTTCAAAATATAGGTTGTAGATTTGTAGTGAGAGGAGAGAGAGAATGAATGTTAGAAAAGATCGAAATTATACACTCGAGAGGAGAGAGAGAATGAATAGTTGGAGAAATGTTTTTTTGTTGGTCTGATGGGTCTTCACTCTTCACCGATTTAAGTGGCAAATAAGTATATGGACCAACTGTTCCCGGTTAACAAGCAAGATTTTTTTTTAAAAAAAAAATCCTCCTAAATTAAAGCAGACAGCAAAGGCACAAGTTTTATTGCTCAAAATAAAAATAACCCAAACCAACCCATCATGATTCATTTGGAAGGAATTTCAATCTATCACCTTAACTACTAACGCATCATGTGGATAAAAAAAGAAACTACTCTTATCTAAATCAAAGAATTACTATCACAATTTTCCACTAACAAACCACTTTTCACTAATTATGTAAAAAAAGTATATTGCAAGTTAAATTATAATATAATATTTATATGAAAAGAACACTACGTAATTAATTAGTAAAGGAACATATTACTCCCTTAGGAAAAAGGATAATATGTGAAAACAAAATTTTTATGTACTATTTTTTTTGTGGGAAATAATCTTTTATAATTTTTCTCACAACTTAAAACTTTACAACATTTTGTATTTTTTCACGAGAAATCAAAAACTATTATAAATTACAAAAATGAATAAAACCAAAAAAAAAGAACATGACGATATTTAGTAAGAACATCATACCGATTATAAAAGAACATGCACATATAAGACTTGAGAAACAAAAAACTATTCAAAATCACAAAAATGAATAAAAACATAAAAAGAACATGGAAGAATCTTATTCACAAAATGGAGGTGAACTTAAATACTAACTTGCATTTTCAGTTTGTTTACTACTTAGTATTAGGCCTAAAAATATCATCGCACGCATCGCGTGCACAAAAGGCTAGTCTTATATAATCAAGGGAGTATATTACAAAAAAAATATATATCACTTGATATACTAGCTATTAGTTGGTCTCGTATTCGATGGTCTCTCTTATCGTTTTCTATCAAACTGTACTACTCAACTTTTTATCTCTTTCCATTGACTTTTGAGCAGTTTTGGCTTGTTGTAATATTAAATTGTTAAATATTTTTGTTAAGTTATCTAGCTTTTTTTTGAGTCAGGATCATTTCCAGTGCACTGAATGTCCAGTGCTACTCTTTGAGAGGAGAAAATTGGGATGGAATCTCCAAATCACCCCAAGCCTTGGTGTAATCACTGGAGATGATCCTCACTCCTTTTTTTTTCCCATAAAGTGACTACTTAAGAGTTGTATTGAGTGCTTAAATAATTTGTGTTTCTACGTTTGAAATAGGAGAAAAATAGAGATAAATTGTAGGAACTATTTCACTAATTAGAAATTGAAGTAATCTTTTGAAAACAAACTAAAACAGAAAAGTGGTACATCTAATCTTTCTAACTATAATATACTTCCTGTATTTCTTTTTAAGTGATCCACTTCTCCCTTTTATGTGAGAGTTTTTTGTGAAAAATGTATCACTAAAAAGAAACAGTATGTACTAATTGAATACTTGTGTCGAAATTCCTCGAGTGGCTTTGCCATTTCCATAAAGGATATAATTGACAACTCGAAGTTGCACATTATCCCTTTCCCGCAACAAATCTCGAGGGAAAAGTGTTGTTAAATTGATACCGTCTGTTATTTCATATGGGACTACACTTGGTAGAACCAAAACAAAATATTTTTTCTTAGTAGGGGTGATCCATTGGACATAGATCCAATTTTTCAAATTTTTTGAGTCCTTGGAATTTGTTCGGCTTGGTGGTATCAAAATGCCACTGTGTCGGGATATCTTATCTATTTACCCAGGAAAATGGATATCTCCAGAAAAAATTATAAGTTCAATCTTTTTTTCCCTCTCCACTCGGACCACTCCACCAACTCGGCTTCTTGTATTTATACGGAGGAAGTATTAGAATAATTAGATACTTGGACCCGGTGATACTATCAAACAGCCTTACAGAAAAATGTGGTAAATATGAAAAATATTATGAGTCAGTTATTTCTCTGTCAATATTATCTTTCTATTTAAGGTACACTCATGTGTCTCAGACTCTCAGTGCAAGGCAGTACTTGATCCATTAATTATTTTACCTACTCAGCTCCTTATATCTCACGCACACTCTCTCTCTCTCTCCACCTCCACAATACCTCAGAAAATCTCCACAGTACCTATGATCACACAAGTTGACAGATCATATAATTTCACAAGTCAACTCCCTGAACCTGGAGCAAAATATAACCTCGGACAGCTATAACTTTTCATCTACAGTAAATGCATGTGCTTATGGTTGTGATTTTGGTTCCAGTGTGTGAAGGCTGAAGCTACTGTACGTTTTCCTCTATACAAATTATCTGATGATTATATAAGAAAATAATATGCTAGGTAAATGCCTAATCTCTAAACAAGAAAGTTATTAGCTAAAAGCATTTAGCAAACTAATAATGTCTTTGTTTACATCAACAATTATCTCAATATATAGAATATTCTTTTACAATAATAGTACTCTAACTTTCCTCAAAAATAGGATAAAGTTCACTATAGCTTGTGGACAATAACATCATAGGCTCATACTTTGTCATGGGATCATAACTCATAAGAGTGAAAAACTTAAGAGAAATTAGATGTAAGTTTTAGAAATGTCTCAAACAACAAAACCAACTATTGAGAAACATATAACTTACATTGAAATCATGTTTATCTTTTATAAAAAAAAATAATTATAAATACTTTAAGTTCTATTAGGTTTATTGATATACAAATAACTTAAGCGTTCATTTACACTTTTTTTTTGTATATGAGGTTCATTAATGAACTGTTGAAATAAAAATGTCATTAAAAACTTTTTTGTTCACAATAGAAACGATGCTTTATTTGTGGTGGTATAGAAGTATAAAATATATATACTGAGATACTCTGATTAGTATATATCACCCTTTCTCTTTGTGTTCATTGTTGAAGCACTCAATCAACTAATTTTAAAAGCCACAAATATGGGCTTATGGAGTGGAGTGGAAGTATGCGAAAACGGCCTCAAGATCTCTCATTTGCAATATGCCGATGACACTCTCATTTTTTGTGATGCAAGCATTGAATCTTTGAAGAACATCAAAAGTGTTCTCATCTTATTCCATCTTGCGTCGGGTCTTCAAGTGAACTTCCATAAAAGTTCACTAATTGGAATAAATACATCAAATGCTTGGCTTAATGAAGCCGCGAACTCTTTACTATGCAAGGTTGGTTGCATTCCCTTCACTTATCTTGGCCTTCCCATAGGATGCAATCCATCTCGCATTCATGTTTGGGATCCAATAATAGAAAAAATGTCAAAGAGACTTGCAACTTGGAAAGGAAGATTGCTCTCAATAGGTGGAAGAATCACTCTCATCAAATCATCATTGTCAAGTCTTCCCCTATATTACATGTCACTCTTTCCCATTCCTAAAGGAGTCGTGGAGAAAATCAACAAGCTTACAAGAGCATTTCTTTGGTGCGGATCTTCGGAAAAGAAATCTATACCTCTTGTAGCTTGGAACATTGTACAATCGCCAAAAGCCTTGGGAGGGCTTAGTATTGGCAATATCATGCACAAAAATTTAGCAATGCTTTATAAATGGATTTGGAGATTCTTCCAAGATCCATCCTCCTTTTGGTGCAATGTTGTGCGTGCAAAATACAAATATTTGCCCAATACCTCTCTGTTGGATTTGACCTCTCCCTCACAAAGTGGGCCGTAGAAGAACTTATGTGCTTGCAATATTCAATAACACGGAAGCCTCATCCATTGCTGTAAATGGTATGCGCAAAATTATAGGAATGGGTAACAACTCTCTCTTCTGGCATGATCCGTGGATATCAACGCAGCCATTAAAGAGAATTTTTCCCAGACTCTTTTCTATTACAATAGAGCCAATGGCATATTTGTTGCTTCTCAAGGTGTGTGGGAGGGATTTAACTGGGTATGGAGTTTTGCGTGGAAACGTCATCTTCGTCCACAAGATCAAATTGAAAAAGCAATGCTCGATGAATTGCTTCATCAAGTCCGCCCTCACTACAAAAAAACGCTCGTATAGCGACGGAGTTTTAGAAACGGTTTGTATCCATTTCTAATTTAGAGACGGAAAATTAATAATCCGTTTCTAAAAAAATATAGGGACGGATTTTAAAATCCGTCCCTAAGTTAGGAGACGGATTTTAAAATCCGTCCCTAAGTTAGAGACGGATTTTAAAATCCGTCCCTAAGCTAGACGGAATTATAAAATCCGTTTCTGGTGTGTTTTACCAATTTTTCCAGACTTTGTCAAAAATTTAGATCTAATTTAGAGACGGATTTTGAAATTCCGTCTCTAAATTAGAGACGGATTTTTGAATTCCGTCTCTAAATTAGAGACGGATTTTTGAATTCCGTCTCTAATTTAGAGACGGATCTTTAAAATTCCGTCTCTAAATTAGAGACGGATTTTCAAAATCCGTCTCTAATTTAGGGACGGATTTTCAAATTCCGTCCCTAATTTAGGGACGGATTTTCAAATTCCGTCCCTAAGTTAGTCAAGTAGATATGTTTTAAAATGCACTTTTAAATCCATCTCTAAATTAGAGACAAGTAGATATGTTTCTAAAATAGCAACTTTTAAATCCGTCTCTAAATTAGAGATGGATTTTCATTTCCGTCTCTAAATTAGAGACGGATTTCTCTAATTTAGACAAGTAGATATTTTTTATAATGCACTTTAGAGACGGAAATTCAAATCCGTCTCTAAATTAGAGACGGAAATTCAAATTTGTCTCTAAATTAGAGACAGATTTTTAAGATCTGTTTCTAATATTTCTTTCAATTATTATCAATTCCACACGTAAAAGTAAACAAGTAGTACTTGGTGTAGTTGGTATGAGTTTCTCCTTGTGACTTAGAGGTTACAGGTTCGATTCCTACCAACCTGCGGTTCTTGAGAATGGGGATTCCCCTTACCCATTTCCACTTGCTTCCAAGAGCCTTGCCTACAAAGCCGAGGCCGAGTTGACCGGAGCGAGGTTCGGGAGCCGAGTGAGATTGTGAACCGGTAATGGGACCGGGTTGAACCGAACAACTAACAATAGGTGATTTTAAAAAACCATTCCTAAACTTAGAGACGGATTTCAAAAATCCGTCTCTAAAATTAGAGACGGATTTTTGAATTCCGTCTCTAAAATTAGAGACGGATTTTTGAATTCCGTCTCTAAAGTTAGAGACGGATTTTTGAAATCCGTCCCTAAACTTAGAGACGGATTTTGAAATCCGTCCCTAAACTCAGAGACGGATTTTGAAATCCGTCTCTAATTTTTTGCTACGGAATTAGAAACGGATATTATTCCGTCGCTAAATTAGAGACGGATATTTGGGATTCCGTCTCTAAGTTCGTTTAGCGACGAGGACTTTAGTAACGGACATAATCCGTCTCTAAATCCGTCTCTGAGTACATATAGCGACGGATTTTGACGATTTAGAGACGGATTATGTCCGTCGCTATAGAGTGATTTTTTTGTAGTGCCTGCCCTAAAATCCCACGACAGATATATTTGGGCGCACTCCAAATCAGGTAATTTCTCAACTAAATCATTTACCTTCGAGCTCGACAAACTTCACCCCCCTCCTCAACATGATGCAGTGAAAGGAGTCTGGAAAGGGCTGGTACCTCATAGAATAAAGGTTTTTGTGTGGATTGCCTTGCTGGGCAAAATCAATACCCGCAGCAAACTCGCGCATCTTGGAATAATTCCGCCAGAAAACAATATATGTCCCTTATGCTCTGTAGAATCGGAATCAAGCGATCACCTTCTGCTTCACTGCCACATCTCATATCAATTATGGAATTGGTGGATGGATTTATGGGTCATCAAATGGGTATTCCCATTCAGTTTACGAGATGCATTCAATCATTGGCACTGCTCAAACAAACCTCCTTTTTTCAAAAAGGTTTGGATGGCCATATTCTTCATCATAGTGTGGACAATTTGGAAGGAGAGAAATCTCCGTATTTTCGGCAACTCATCAACATCTATAAAAGATCTGAAAGACTTAGTCTTACTCATACTCGGATGATGGATATCTGGCTGGGCAGATGATTTCCCATACTCACCGCCAGACATCACTCGCAATCCTGCATGTTTGTTATGGAATGGATGCGCAAAAATAGGTGACTTTCCTCCTATATCACAAACTCCAATTTCATGGTGTCCTCCTGATATCAATTGCATCAAATGGAATGTCGATGCGTCAGTTAATCCCCTCGAATCAAGTTCAGCAATCGGGGGTGTTCTTAGAAATCACTTGGGGAATTCCATATGCCTCTTTTCTTCCCCTATTCCATTCATGAAAATCAATTGTGCTGAAATATTAGCCATTCATCGTGCAATCAAGATTACTTTATCAAGCAACATCCCCAAAAACAGCAGGATAATTCTTGAATCAGACTCATCAAATGTCGTTCTATGGAGCAATAGCGAAATTGGAGGGCCATGGAATCTAAACTTTCATCTCAACTTTATTCGGAATGCTAGAATAAAGAATCTCAATATTCATATTGTTCATAAAGGTCGCAGTGCAAATTTTGTAGCCGATTCACTTGCTAAACAAGGCCTCCACCGACAATCAGAATTCATAGCGTGGCTATAAGCCTTGTCTCATGAAAGTCACAGGATGCTGGAATCCCTTCTTGATCTCGCCAACTAGCAGCAGTAGCATGAAATATGTCATCGAAGGCTTTGTGTTGTCATTCAAGTTGACTTTGTTTTGTCCCTAATTTTGTCTAATCTTATGACATTACAGCTTGTATTTTTAAGACTCCTGAATGTATAATGTTTGAATGGTGGATTAAGAACTTCCTTTTCCATGGTGTGCTTGGCACTATTAAAGTTCCCTTCTTAATGAAGGGATACCGTGGCTTTAGTTGAGGTCCTTACTCTTCCATATTGATTAATAAAACACAAGCAAACTTATCAAAAAAAAAAAAAAAAAGGCTGTAGTTACAGCTAGTATCATTTTGCCAGTTATTTTTGTTGCTTGCCAGTCATGTATATTGTCCCTAGGTGAGGTGTCATCAGGTGATTGTAAGCCTCCCTAGTATAAAAGCTGCTAATGAGATCATACTAGGTTTAAGAGCCTCAATTATTTGCGCCTCCTTTACACTGAAAAACATAAAGTTTGTTCTATTCTTCATGGTATCAGAGCACAATAGGTGCTTGCTGATCTCTAAAATATTTCAAAATCAAAAATTTCATCTTTCTTCTTGAAATCTACTCGTAGAGTTTTCATTCTTGGAAACTTAAGATTTTCTCAGTCTGGAAATAGAAGGAGAAGTTGTCGATATTAGCTTTGAGCTAAAGAAGTTATCTACCATGACTGAGAAACAAGTCATTCCATATTTTGATCCATACTAAATGGGAAACTCTGATAATTCCATTACTCCATTGTCAAGCATTATTTTCAATGGCAACAATTACATTCCATGGAGCAGGGAGTGTGAGGATGGCACTAGGAGCTAAAAACAAGCTCGGATTCATCGATGGTAAGTTACCTAAACCTTCTCCTGAGTAAGATGAATACAATAAGTGGACTAGAAATGATTACATGTTGAGCTGCTGGTTATTTGCCTCTGTAACTCCTGATATTGCTGATATGTTAATATTGAGTGAATCTGGAAAAGGGTTCTAGGATAATTTGGTTGAAAGATATGGGCAATCAAATGCACCACTGTTATATTCCATCAAGAAAGAAGTAACTGGGTTGATGCAAAATGAGATGAGTGTAGCTGATTATTATGGTAAGTTGAAGAAATTTTGGGATGAGTTGAACGTTTTAGATGGTTTTCCATAATATTCTAGTGGTGTTTTGAAGGAATGTAAGTGTAGGTATCTCAAAAGAATCATTGAGAGAGAATGTCAGGGAAGGCTCATTAATTTCTTAATGGGATTAAACAACAAATATGATAGTGTTAGAGGAAGCATTCTTGCTATGGACCCTTTGCCAACCATTTACAAAGCCTTTCAGTTTGTTCAGCAAGCAGAGAAACAGAAAGAAATAAGTGAGAACATTGAGTCTGGATTTGAATCTAGTGCCTTGTTTTCTAACAAGGGTACTTTCTTTGGAGCACATCAGACTAAAGGAAGTTTTCAGAACGTGAAAGGAGGAATGCAAAGGAAGGAAAGCAAGGAAGAAAAAATGAGAAAGTATTTCTGTGACCATTGCAAGATGAGGGGTATACTAGAGAAGGATATTTTAAGCTTAATGGCTACCCTTACTTGTGATCACCGCAACATGAAGGGACACACTAAGGAAGGGTGTTTCAAGATACATGGGTATCCGAGACAAGAGTAAAGGTCCACCTCAAAAGGGAAAGAGGAACATGACCTATGCTGGCAATGTTGAGAGCAAGGAAGAAAACAAGACTCAGGAAGATCCTTTAGATTTTGGAAATCAAAGGGAAAGCAATATGGTGAACACCCTAGTTGAACAAGTCTTGAAAGCTCTATCAATCGAGCGAGAATGAAGGAAGAAGCGGCTCTCATCAACAACTCTCACTTAAGCAACTTTGCATGTATCATTTCTTCCAATAGTGCTCGGTCTTATTATGAAATACTTGGAAAGGATACCTGGATTATTGATTCAGGTTTCTGAACACATGGTGAATTGTGATAAGTACTTCTTTGAAAGAAAGAAGTTGAACAAGATTGTTCATGTTGGGATGCCAGATGGAACAATCAGACAAGTCAAAGAGATAGGCTCTATTGTTTTGGGACCCAAGTTGATTCTCAGGAATGTATTATATCTTCCTGAATTCAAGCATAACCTTTTCTCTGTTGCTAGAATGATACAATAGAACAAATTAAGGGTGATATTCACTGATGAAAAGTGTATGTTTCAGGACCTTTCTAATGATGAGATCATTGGAGGTGGAAAGAGATGTGGAGGAGTGTATCGACTTGGAGTTGGAACAAGAACAATGCACAAAGTATGAAGATAGTAACAAGAAGTCTCTTTTGAAAGAGTGCAATAATGTAGTTTTGGGTAAAACAAGAAAACAAGATGTTTTGTTAATGCATCAGAGATTGGGACATACATCCTTATCTAAACTAAAACATATTTCTCAATGTGAATGTAAAGGTTTAAATGAGCTCTTTTGTGATACTTGTTGAGTTAGCACCATAGACTCCCTTTTTCCTATCAGTAGATCTATTGCTGAAAATATATTTGATCTTGTTCATATTGACCTTTGGGGGCCATATAGAGTGCAAGCAATTACAGGTGGCAGATACTATCTGACTATATTGGATGATGATTCAAGAATCACTTGTACTTTTTGATCAACAACAAGGAACAAGTCAAGATCGTATTGAGCAATTTCATTGCTTATGTTGAGAATCATTTCAATGTGACTATCAAAACCATAAGAACAGACAATGGTACAGAGATAGTCCAAGGTGAATGTGGAAAAATTCTTGCTGACAAGGGAATTTTTCACCAGAAAAGTGCTCCCAGAATTCCCCAACAGAATTGGAGAGTTGAATGGAAGCACAAACACCTAGCTGAAACTGCTAGGGCAATGAAAATACATGATGCTCTTCCAAATAAGTTTTGGGGAGAATGTATCCTTGCTGCTACCTATATCATTAATCTATTGCCAAGTGCTTTGTTATTGGGCTGCCAAACTCCATTTGAGATATTGATGAAGAAGCAACACGCTTCTGACTTACTCAAGGTTGCGGGATGTTTGTGTTATGCAACAAACTCTCACACCAAGGGTGATAAATTTGCTCCAAAGGCAAAGAGGTGTATAATGCTAGGCTATCCTAATGGTCAAAAGGCATATAGAGTCTATGATTTGAAAGCTCACAAACTATTGATATGTAGAGATGTGGTATTTAAAGAAAATATTTTTCCTTTTAAAAATACTGGTCAACATGTACAAGGAGAGTCCCTGAACTTGTCTCCACACCAGTTCACAAATACTGATGAAGATTATTTTAACCTGATTGAGGAAGAAGCACCAGCAGATGTTGTACCTCAGTTGCATGAAGATGAACAACCAGATGCTGATGATACTCAACCTGAGCCAGCAGTTGTAGCTGATCTCAATTCCACTACAGTTCTGCATCCTGTGCTCAAACAGGATAATGTTAACTTGAGAAGGTCAGAGAGAGAAAGAAAGATGCCTTCCAAGTACAATGATTATGTAACTTCTCTACACAACATGAAGAACAACACTCAAGGCGACATTCCTATGAATGCATCGGGGGCAACATGGTCATGACAACCTTGCACAATGAAGATTATTATAGTGCTGAATATGCTGCATCTCTTAGCAATGTTTTGAAGATCAAAGAACCTGCCACTTTTACTGAAGCTTCTCAAGATCGATGAAAAATGGAGAGTAGCAATGGCAGAAGAACTAGCAGCTTTAGAGAAGAATGGGACTTGGGAGCTCACTTCTGCCAGAAGGAAAGAAGGCCCTTGATAGCAAATGGGTTTATAAAATTAAGTTTAAACCCAATGGTGAAGTTGAGAGATACAAGGCCAGGTTAGTGGCCAGAGGAGATAGACAAGTGAAAGGAAAAGACTATAAAGCTACATTTTCTCCTGTAGCCAAATTTGCTACAGTTAGAACCATGATTGCTCTTGCAATAAAGAAGGATTGGAAGTTGTATCAATAAGATATCAACAATGCATTCCTTCATGGACATTTAGAAGAAGAGGTATATCATAAAATTCCAGATGGGTATACTACAGCAGCAACTCAAGGAAAGGTTTATAGACTGAAGAAAAGCATTTATGGCCTGAAACAGGGATCTAGGCAATGGAATATAGAGTTGAGAAATTTTCTTAATCATCTTGGCTATACTAAATGTGCCAGGAACAGTTCTGTGTTCTTTAACAAGACTGATGGGAGAATCAGCATAGCCTTAGTCTATGTTGATGATTTATTACTCACTGGAGATGATGAATGTGGGATTCATCAAATCAAATGCAGCCTTGACACAACATTCACCATTAAAGATTTGGGTGAGCTGAGATATTTTCTTGGCATAGAAGTAGCCAGAAACAAGCAAGGGACAGTGATCAATCAAAGAAAATATACTCAAGACCTCATTACTGATGTTGGGCTTCAAGACTAACCTGTTATCAAATTTCCTTTCCCAAAGGGATTCAAGTTGAGTACAGATCAAGGAGACCTACTTGAAGATCCTGAGGTTTACAGAAGATTAATTGGAAGGCTTTTGTACCTTAATTAGTCTAGACCATACATCACATTCTCTGTTCAACAGCTCAGTCAATTCATGAGCATGCCTAGAAAACCTCATTTGCAAGCTGCTCTACATGTAGTGAGGTACTTAAAAGGTACAACTGATTATGGCTTGTTCTATCCCAAAAATGGAGGTGACAAATTTATAGCTTACTCTGATGCTAACTAGGGCACCTGTCCTTTTAGTGGTAGGTCCCTCACTGGTTATTGCATTTTCATAGGAGGATGCTTAGTGTCTTAGAAAACCAAGAAAGTTACTTCTAAGTCCTCATGTGAAGCTGAATTGAGAAGTATGTCTAGGACAACAGCTGAAATTTCTTGGCTCACAGGATTATTTGAAGACTTACATCAGTCCTCACCAACCAATCACTCTATTTTGTGACAACATTTCAGCTGAGTACATTGCTCACAATGAGGTGTTTCATGAAAGAACTAAAGACCTAAAGCTTGATTGTTATTATATCAGGGAAAATATTGAAGCAGGACTCATCAGTATTGCTCATGTTAAGTCATCTATGCAAATTGCAGATATTCTCACTAAGTCTCTCTCAGCAGCTCAACACTTCTTTCTGTCTTCTAAGTTGGGTCTTGTGTGCCTCCATCAAGTCCAACTTGCGGAGGGGATATAGAAGTATATGATATATATATACTGAGATACTCTGATAAGTATATATTTACAGTTTTTGTATTAAGGTTGTAGTTACAACTAGTATTATTTTGCCCGTTATTTTGGCTGCTTGCTAGTCATGTATTTTGTCCCTAGGTGAGGTGTCATTATGTGATTGTAAGCCTCCCTAGTACAAAAGTTGTTAACAGGGGTGTTAACGAGCCGAACTGAGACTGAACCTGACTAGGCTCGGCTCGAAAACACATATAATTAGGCTCGGCTCGAGCTTGAAGTTCGTCGAGCTTGAAATATTGAGCTCGACTCGAGCTCGAGTTCAAAAATTACAACTCGGCTCGAGTTCGACAGGCTCGAAAAGCTCGAAATTGAGCTTCAAGCTTCAACCGTCAACCTAAACAAGTCCAACGTCAGATTACATGAGGCCCAAACGCTTCTTAGTTCGAAGGCCCGATGTCTAACAATTGTTATTTGCATGGCCAAGCAAGTAGCAGGCCTGCTGTAGAGGTTTAGTAAGTGATATATTTCTTTTATCAAGCTTTCAACTCATACCCTCATGCTGTTCGATCGATGTGGGACTCTAGAAAGCCAACTTCCTTTTCTTTTAGTTAATTTCACTTATTCCCATCTTCCAACATTGCTGCCCAATGCCCAGCGTGGTTAGCTAAAGCTATAATTATCTTGTTTTTGTAAATATCTTTTATACTTATCTTTTGTAAATGCTAGTTTTTTTTAAAGATTGTAGACGTTAGCTATCTTTACATTATTGATGTATGTAGCTTTTGCTATCTACTGCTGTATAAATTTTGAGTAATAAAACAAAAACCATGATTTCAAACTCATGAATCAAGTATAGTTAGTGTGAAATGCAATACAACATCTCAAAATTTGAAAATATTATGATTATTAACATGGCTGTTTTTAACCATTGTTATCAATTAATTATTTTTATCTTATGTGAAACCTTAATGAAATATTTTTAGTAATTAAAAAACTATCGAGCACTAGTACAAAAAAGTTGATTTGTGTCCCTTGATTTGCGTCGGACAGTAGTACAAACGACGCAAATAGGAAAATTGCGTCGTGTTCTAATCCGCACGCGACGCAAATTAATTATAGCAAGAAACCAAAAAACAAATTTGCGTCGGATCTCGCCTTGCAGCCGACGCAAATCACTGATTTGCGTCGAATGGAAATAAGGTGCGATGCAAATCTGAAATATCTATATGCGTCGCATGTAAGGAAAGGCTGGTGCGATGCAAATCATAAAATATCTATATGCGTCGCATGTAAGGAAAGGTGCGATGCAAATCATAAAATATCTATATGCGTCGCATGTAAGGAAAGGTGCGATGCAAATCACGCAAATCACCTTATAATATAAATACACCCCACTTCTATTCATCTCAGACCTAATTTATCACCAGCCGTTTCTCTCCTTCTCAACAAGTCTCTCTCTCTCACCTACCTTCATCTCCCTCATCTCATCTCTTTCTCCTACCTCATCTCCCTCATCTTTCGCATCTCATCCCTCACCTTCCTTCATCTTTCTCGTCTCTCCTTCGCATGTCATCTCTCACCTACCTTCCACCTGCATATCTTTAACGATCGAGTCCGCAAATGTACGAAGGAACACCGGATTGGGCTTTGTGAAGTTTTCGAGGAGTTGCGAGGAGCGAGGCGAAGCCAGATTCGCAACGACGGAGTTTGAAAGTGAAGAAAGACGAAGACGGAGATCGGCGATTGGGATCGAGAGAGAAGACGAAGACGGAGATCGCTGATTCAATTTTTCTTCGGTGGTCCGTTTCTTTGTCCAGATGAACAGTATGCTTCGTTGGCTTCAAATATATTCTTTTTTATTTAATTTTTTTCCATCCCTGTTATGTAATTCCGTTGGCTTCAAAGTAATTGGCTACAAATGCTTCAAATGCTTCAAATGCATTCTTTTTTATGTAATCCCTATTCTGTAATTTAGAGGAAGATCGAGATGTAATTTATTTTTGATTTTCTGTAATGTACGGTGCTCCAATGTTATTTCTTTTATTTTTATGTTTAGGTTATTGAACTTTTTTACTCTTGTTGATTTTCTTATTTTTGATTCTGTAATTTTATGTACTCCCTCCGTTTTCTTTTGTTGTTCCTGTATTCTCCATTGGGAAGTTTCAATATGTTGTTCCTATTTTGAATCTTTCCATAAATAATATAATTTATGAATTAAATTTTCCATTAGTTTTGAAGATGTAATAAATGTGTTCACACTATTGAGTAGTCATTTTTTACCTTTCTACCCCTCAAACTTTTATCTAATTGGTTGTCTAACATAGAGTAACTCAAAGAGCAATAAATGAGTTCACACTAGTTTGTAGTTACTTTACTCTTTTACCCCTCAAACTTTTTGTATAATTGGTTGTGTAACATAGAATAAATCAAAAGGGCTAGAATCTTTATTTTTATTCATTTAACTTTATTTAAAATAGTGGAATCTTGCCCATTTTTTGAGTTGTATTGGTTTCTTCCCCGATTCCAAATAGGAACAACAAAAGAGAATGGCGGGAGTATTTTTTTGTAACTAGGGTTTGTAAAAATACCACTTCTACTGTATAAATTCAATCTCTTGCTGTTTATTTTCTGAATTTTATTATTTTGGTTTTTATTGTTGTGGGTTGTGCTGGTTCTGAAATAATTTTTTTTGTAAAAAGTAGTAATTTGCGTCGGATGTTGTGACATGTCCGACGCAAATTACTTTTTAATGTGAAAACCAAGCTGTGAGGCCTGGGCAGTATGAGGGGTGCCATCTGCGTCGTATGTTGCGCAATGTGCGACGCAGATATAAGATAATTTGCGTCGCACGTTGCGCAGCATGCGACGCAGATGGGAGACGCAAATGACCTTTGTATACAGGGGGAGGAGGCATCTGTGTCGCACGTTAGGTAGGATTCGACGCAGATAGCTAATGAACTGCGTCGCGTCGTTGTCCGACGCAGATCCTTTATCCTGATCTGCGTCGAGGCTTGTGCCGTCGGACCCATGTCCGACGCAAATTGGTGCCTCGCATCCGACGCAAATCCTCGTTTCTGTACTAGTGGAGCCTGGTCGCGAGCTTTCGAGCCGAGCTTAAGATAGCTCATGCTCGGCTCGTTAGGGTCTCGAGCCGATCTCGAACTCGAATCGAGCCCACTCGAGCCGAGCTTTGACCGAGCTTTGACCGAGCCGAACTCGAATAGTTTGCGAGCCACCCGGGCTCATTAACACCCCTAGATATTAATGAGATCATTCTAGGTTTGAGAGCCTCAATTATTTGCGCCTCCTTTACACTGAAAAACATAAAGTCTGTTCTATTTTTTTGGTATATAGTACTTATTAATAATGTCTAGTTTTAGAGTTCATTTGGCAAAATTTATTATGTAAGTACGTATTCTAATGAATCTTGATTTATAATTTTTTCAATAAACAATATTTCATTTGCATTTGTGGGCATATATCAATTTTTTTTTATAGAACTCAATTAAAGTTCATTTTCATGAGCTTTACTTATTAGGTTCAATGATAAACATCAAAATAGAGCATCTTACATGCTTAGTGTTCTTCTGTGCAATATATAAGTTTCACACTTGGTATTTAGCGATACTTAAGCTAATACGTTGCAATAAATTTGGATAAGTTTCAATAATTTCAAGTAAGTTCAAATAAGGAAGATTTAGGTGGAAAGAAAATACTTCCCGATCTGTATATTAAAAAATCATATGTTGTATTAAGGTTAACTTGGATTATGGCCCTATTTGGCAATTATCGGATAATTGCTAGCTGTTAGCTGATTGTATTAGCTTATTTGACTAGTTGATTGTATTAGCTGTTTATATAAAGGTGTTTGGTATTAAGTAGTCGATAGCTGATTGCTACTTGATTTAGTAAAATGACCAATAAGGGTATTGACATAAGGACATACTAATAAATTCAATATTATTCATTATTTTTAATTTTTAAATATTCAAATTTATAAGTTGATAATTTGCTAATATATTTACAAAGACATGAGCATAATCCATTATTGTACCTTTTATTGTTTATAAAATAAATATGTTTGGTAAATATATATTAGGAACAAGACATACTACAAAATTTTAATTTAAACCACATATATAAGATCCAGTATGCGTGTGTGCGCTTCACTATTCATTGACTTGACATCTCTCTTATGTTATTAGCTTCCACCATAGCATCAACTTTCTCCATCCCAGAATTTACATATCAAAATTAAGGCTTCCCTATAACAATTATCCTCACTCTAGTTGTTCACCCACCTCCACGTTCATCATTGTCGCTCATTTTCTTTGGTTCCATCTAAATCCGAATTTACTTTAAACAAGAAATAAGAACAAAAAAATATAACAGGTATCATCACCAAAACATAAGAGTTTATACGATAATAAACTTGGTTTCTTTATTTTCTTGTTTTTGGGTATATTCACCACTGAAGGATAAAATAATCAGAGATACAAAAAAAACTAGATATTGAAAGACAAGACTAATGCAAGAATAACAAAAAATTATATAAATAAGAAAAATCGGAGAAAGAAAAAAAAAAGAAACTCATGATAGGTTTATAGGAGTACCTTGGTAAGGATAGTAATTTTAAAGAACTTGAGGATGATATAAATGTGAATTTCCCACTCATTCTCAAACCTCTAATATCAAAAAGCTCCTCCCCCACCTTTCACAAAGAGCTTTTTGAGACAAAAAAGTTATTTCAAACCTCTCTTTACTAAACACCCAAGTTAGAGGATTGGTACCAAATCCTTTGATATGAGTTCAAACCTCTAATTTTGCCCAAACTTCTCTTTACAAAATAAGATCTTAGAGGTTTGGACTAGTCAAACCTCTCTATTCATATCAAACATCTCTATTTGCTCAAAAACTCTCTCATCCAAACACCCCTATGTTTTCAAGCAAATACTACTACGCAATTCACTAACTTGTCGCTTGTGTTGGGAGGTAATACTTGAAAACCCAATCGCTATTTACCGTCCGTATTTACTAAAAATCGCCCGTATTTTTTCCATAAAATTCCACCCATACCCCTCCTTGTTTACCCCACTCTTACTCTCTCACCACCCGACCACCACCACCACCACCACCACCACGACCACCACCACCATCCGACCACCACCACCACCGACCACCACCACCACCCGACCACCACCACCACCACCACCTGACCACCACCACCTGACTACCACCATCACTGACTGCCACCACCGGAGCACCACGAAAAACCGTCAACCACACCGGAACGGAATGTGGTTAATTTAAAAAAAAAAAAACCGCCACCTGTGCATGGTAACGGATGAAAATTCCGTTACCACCATGGTGGTAATGCGATTTTCATCCGTTACCACCATGGCTTTTTCAAAAAAATTTTTTTTAATAAAATTTTTTTTGAAAAAGCCATGGTGGTAACGGATGTGGTGGTGGTTGCGGTAGTTGACGACGTGGTGGTGGTTGCGGTGGTGGTGGTGGTCGCCGGTGTGGTGGTGGTTGACGCCGTGGTGGTGGTTGCTTTAGTGGGTGGGTGGTGGTTGGGGTGAGGTGAGAGTGAGTGAGGAGTGAGAGTGAGTATACATAGGGGTAGTTTAGGAAAATCTTGAAAAAATACGGGTGATTTTTAAGAAATACAGGGCAGAAATAATAATGTCCCTTGAAAAAGGGTCATGTCACATGTCGTTTCTTATTTTGGGGACAAAATATAATATGCATTTTGATAGATTTCTCCTCCAATGAATAAGGTGAGCGCTTTGCCTAGAAATATTAGATATTGACTAAAAGAGGTTAGTATTAGGGGTGAGAAAGATAAGTGTATACTTGAATTGTTTGAGAGAGGAAGTTATTTTAGTAATACTAGTAAGAATTAACTATTGTAGTAGTCATAAGATGTTCGTTGTTATATTTTAGAATAATTAGTGTTGTCCAATCACTTTTGTAATTGCAAAAAGATAGAAAATAATATAAAAAGCATAGTGATTTATGCATAATATATAAGATGAGCTGCATGAAATGTCCAATTTCCAACCCTTCATAGATAAGAATAACAAAATTTGCTAAAATAGATCTTTTATATACTACTTTTTGTAAGAAGTGTCCTTTTATTATAAATTTTTCTGGCAACTTTAACTTTAAACATGTTTTCAGTGTCGACCAACTTAAATACCTCATGTAAGAAGCATGTGCCTCGTGTTTTAAAATATTCCACTCATTTCTCTTCACATAACCCCCTTAATAAATCATTTCGTTCTCATGGGGAATTTAAGTGGGTCATGAATGCTGAAAGCTGGTTGGTTAACCCCTGAAATAGGCTAAGGTTGTCTCGCAAATAAACTTTCTTTAAGGTTCTAAATTGCAAGAAAAAATTATAAAAGGTTCTTCCCGCAAAAAGAGGTATATAAAAGGTTGTTTTTGACAAATTTCGCATAAGAATAATATAATATGATTTTATTAATACAAAATTGACATCATGAATCCAATTTTGGGGGTGTCATCCTATGTTAAATCAAGGTCGGGTTTAATTATCCCGAATTTGTAAGTATCGTTCCTATATAGGTCCCAACTCCCAAGAACTATAATAACAAGACTCAATTTTCAGTTTTGCTCGTTTTTTTTGGATACTAATTCTCATTCTTCTCTATCTTCTGTCTCATTTTCTTTTCACCTGATTGTCATGGCCAATCATACCATAATATGTGGCGTTTGAACTAGGATCAATATGGGAAAAAATATCTCAAAACTTGTAATTATTCATAGGATAATCGAATTTAAGTTTGCTATGGGCTGAAAGACCATTTGCTATTAATAAGAATATGATATAGCTTTTGAAACATCAACTTTTTTTTCGACTTTTCTTTTGAAACATCAACTTTTTTTCTACTTTTTACTAATAAATAGTTAAAAATATAAATAGTCTAAGTTGTGCATTATTCAGCGTAAAAATTAAGTGGAACAACTATAAGTCTATAACATATGAAGTATCTATTATATCTCAATCAATAATTATAGGATGTTCAATCATGAATACTTACTGATTTGAAATATAGTGACGTTTTTCAGCAGACAACTTGAAATTTCGTACAAAGAGAACACTACATTCAACATTGAAGCTCACATCAACACAACACTTCTCCAAACATTATTGTATTTTATCTTTACTAAAATTTTGTCTTTTTTTTGGTAATGTTGTTGCACAACAAGGGACAGAGACAATTGTGTAAACTCATATTGATGCAAGTACCATGTACCCGTTTAGGATTGGGACAACCTATTCCACATCAAGGGAGTATTTACTCCATTGTCGGTGGAAATTGGTGAAAAATAATTGTCTGGCATGAAGTTAAGAGAGGAAGACTTGTCACTTAAACGAATAGGTTTTCAAAAACTTATTATACTAAAGATGGGAAACTCTAGTAGCTAGTAATATGTAAGGTCATTGTCTTTAATTTTAATTATCTGCAAATTAAAGTTGGTTAAGGTACATAAAGATATAGAAGTTATATGTCATTGGAGAAACAGGAAAGAAAGTTAATATAATGAGGAATCATAAGCTTGTTTTGTGTTAAGCTTAGACCTTTATTCCATTTCTTTTGGGTACGGACACGGACTACAGTGGACTTCTAATCAGATCACTACGCTTGAATGAAAAATGATAGCTTACTTAACTTGGTGACTCATCTAAAAACGGGAATAATAGATACTACTCCTTCCGTCCCATAATATAAGTCCCCTTTCCTTTTAAAGTGTCCCAAAATATAAGTCCTATTTCTATTTTCAATCAATAATTATGTCCAAAATACCCTCATGAAAATAATTTAATTCCCAGAAAGTCCTTATAATTTCAGCTTCCAATGCACCATTATTAATGATAAAATGGAATCTTTTACCCCATTAAACTCATCTACACATTAAACCATGCAACATTAATGTTCAGTTTTTATTTTTTGTTAAAAAGAAAAAAACAATATAGGTGTTTCCCAATAAAAATGAATCTTTTTATTCAAATAAAATAAGATTCCACTTTACCTTAATTCCCGTGTAAAAACAGAATCAGGACTTATATTATGGGACGGAGGGAGTAATAAATAGTATTTACAGAAGCTCATAATTTAACATGTCCTTTCAAAAAAAAAAAGCTTATAACATGTTTTCTTTTACGTTTTAGAGGATGGCATGAAACTTAGGTATCATCCTGAAAATGTTAATCAATTAAACTAGTTAACATAGGAAAAAAAAAATATGCAGTTCGTTGGTGTAATGAATATAAGGGAGGTTCATGGAATTTGAGCTTCACACTCAACTTCATTAGGAATGCAAGAACATCATGGTTGAATGTATCCATAGTTCACAAAGGCCGAGCCACAAATGTTGTTGCAGATTCATTAGCCAAGCAAGGCTTAAGGAGATGTGATGAGTTCATAGCATGGTGTTGATTTGATGCCCCATATGTACTGGAGTTTTTTTGTATGGTGTAACTTTGATATTTTTGTGACTTTGATGGGCTGATAATATAAATCCTACAACCAAATTATTAAAAAAAAAACTAGTTGCATTTCAAACTAAAAATTATTCTACTCTTCCCCTCAAAAAAAAAAAAATCTACTCCACTAATAGGAATGAGACTATATACATTGAACCTGTCTCATTGTTTCGTTGAAGGTACTAGAAGTAATTGAGATGCATCGCAATTATCATATATAGTTCTTGAACAACATCAATAGAAGTATTAAAGCGCGGCCAGAATTTGATGTTATTTATATGTAATAATAATTACTCTTTGTATCCCAATTTAGTTGCTCAATATTTTTTTTGCTAAGTGAGAAATTAGATTAACATAAAATTCATTTTTACAACCTAACCAAACCTAAAGGGAGACGAACCAACTATGAGCCAACAAGGCACTAATAACAATTCATCCCTTACAAACTTAAAAACCAATCCTGATCTCTCACAGTTATCTTCTTAGGTAACACACCAGATATTCTAGCCTTAACTAGACTCTTGACCTGTTTAACAACACTATTGATGCAAGGAACTTGATGTTCCCAATATACTAGATTCCTACTATGCCAGACTAAATATACCACTGCAGCTATACTAGCTAACATAGTTTGTTTCTGAAACTTTGATCTATTACCTCTCTGGATTCTTCTAATCAATTGCTCAAGATCAACTGAAGTAATCCTGATCTACAACCATTCTTTAATCTGCTTCAAATATTGTTTGCTGAAATGGCATTGAAAGAAAAGATGACTGTGATCCTCTCTGCTGCTAGCACATATTAAACATAAGTCTGTTTGACTTATTCCATATTGAGCCAACCTAGCTGTAGTCTGGAGCTTAGCTTGAATAGCTAACCACAATATAAATCTGTGTTTTGGAACATTTAATCTGTTCCAAACAGCTGTATCCCAGGTGACTTTAACTGATTCACCTATAAGCTTGTTATACACAGTTTTAATAGAATAGCTACTCATGCTATTAAATTCACCCTGTGTATAAACATGCTTAATCTGTTCTTTAACTGCATAAATTCTCCTCCAATACCAGCTTGAACTAGCCTTAGGAATATAATTCCACCAATCAGCCCCTTTCAAGTATACTGTATCCACCCATTTTATCCAAACACTATCTTGCTTAGTTTCAATTGCCCACACATATTTAGCCAAGCTAGCTACATTCCATAATAAAATATTCCTGAATCCAAGTCCCCCAGCTGCTTTAAAAGTACACAATTGTTCCCAGGCAACAGCACCAGACTTATTTGTAAAATGGCAACCACTCCATAGAAAAGCTCTGCAAACCTTGCCTATATCAATCAAGACTGACTTAGGAAGGATAAATACCTGAGCCCAGTATATGTGTAAACTCAACAGGACTGAATTAATCAGCTGAACTCTGGCAGTATATGACAAATTTCTTGAGCTCCATACCCTGATTCTAGCTGTGATTTTTTCAGTAAGTACACCACATTGTGCAGTAGTAATTCTCTTGGCGCAGATTGGTACACCCAAGTACCTGAAGGGAAGACTCTGTTGTGTAAAACCTGATGCTTCTGTTATTCTTTTTAAATCTATTCGAGTCATCCCACAAGCATATACAGCAGACTTACTAATGTTTGCTTTCAATCCAGAAGAGTCTGAAAAAAGCTTAAATGCCTACAGCATCAACATAACAGACCTATATTCTCCCTTGCAACACATTACAAGGTCATCAGCAAAACACATATGGGTGAGTTTCATCTCCTTACACCTTGGATGAAACTGAAACTGACTCAATTCTCCCATTTTTGTCAATATCCTAGACAAATATTCCATGCATATCACAAAGAGTAGAGGAGAGACAGGATCACCTTGTCTCAAACCTCTAGTTGCTCAATATTCTTTTTCTGATAAGTTTTTGTCTCTACTTTTCTTTCAAATCAAACCCTACATCCATCAACTCACTTTTTGTTCTACATATTTTTACTTTTCTATAAGTTTATTAGAAAAACTAACGTAGTAAATCTGTAAATGATTTGGGACAAAGTTGTCAAAAAAAAAAATGATTTGGGACAGATGGGGAGTATAGCTAGAGTTCAACTATTACTTTCACCGAAGCATTCCTAAAATTTAAAATGTTATCAAATTATAAGCATTCAAGATGTTATTATTTTTATTTTTTTGAAAAAAAATAAAATCCAAAGCTATTTTAACCTTTTATCATATACCTAGGTACGTATACCGTGAGCATAAGCATGTATATCCAAAGCTATTTTTTACTCATTGCTCACTCATTAAAAATCCAAATGAGCAAAATATATACAAAAGGGAGAGTATTTCTAATCATCATCCATTTTTTCTAATTAACAATTTTGATAATGACTCGCTCCATTTTCAAATAATCTGAACAAGTTGATTTTATTTACTATCTATATATTAAATTAAATATTATTTTCCTCAATTTTGGGTCCGTTATATTCAACCTATCTTGACTAATATGAACTTATCTTATCTTATCTTATTTGAATTTAACTTATATTATCTTATATGAATTTATCTTATCTGAATTTATGTTATCTTATCTTATTTGAACTTGTCTTATTTTATCTGAACGGATTATAGCCTTATATATATATATATATATATATATATATATATATATATATATATATATATTTTTTTTTTAAATAAAGGTTGTTGCTAGATGAGCTTCTTCTTGTAGTGGGTTAATGTTGTGTATTGAGATCGTAAAGTCAAAGTATTGTAAGAATTTATTAAATAAAATGAAAAGTGTATTAAAAAAATATTATAATATTTTTTTGTAATTAGTATCCTACCAAATTTATATCATGAATTTGCTCCTGAGTACTTTAACCGAAACGTGAAATATTTATAAAAATGATGATTTTAACTAAAGGTATGTTCTCCCCAACTTATTTCCGTTCGGCGTCAGAACCGGCTCGCCTCGGTCCGTTCCTAATTTATTATCATTAGTTATAATTCGGTTCGATTCGGGCCGGCTGCAATCGGGCCGATTCGGCCTCAATTCGGGCTTCATGTCGCACGATTCCGGCCTGGTTGATTCGGCACTGGGCTTGCCCGGGCTGGTTGTTTTACGCCGGGCGAAACATGCCCTAAGTCGTCCTTCCCTAGCTTAGATAAGTACGCTTTTTGTTTGTTTCTTTCTTTCTTTCTTTTTCCTTTTGACAAGAAAAGCGGAGCTATTCAAATTGCCCTTGAAAGTTGAACTATGGTTTCTTTTTCTTTGTAAGCCAATGATGAGGAATCTTAGAAAAAAAACAAGATTGTAGAGAGCCCAAACCCCTGTATGATATGAGTGACGAGATATACATTGCACAATCACTTTCTTACACTAATCATGGATGTTGACTTTTGTCATCTTCTAGTTAGAGGTTTGGTTTGTACGGTCAAACTATTTGGAAGAATTAATCTACTTCCTCCGTTTTTTTTACATGTTACACTATTTATAAATTTCACTTTGACCATCGTTTGTGATTTATACGTGAATAAAAATATAATATGGGATCTTTGTTAGATTCGTCTAAATATTTATTTTTTAATATCTTTTTATAATTTTTACAAATACAAAATTGTAGATATATGTCCACAAAATTTCAGACGTGATGCGTGAAAAGTGAAAAGTAAAAAAAAAACGGAGGAAGTAGTTATTCCTTTTAGAATTAAACTAGTCCCTATGTAAAATAATAATTACGCAACAATTGGGCTTTGGCAAACTCCTAGGGAGAATTTCCTCAATGTATCAAATAAAAAAAACTGAGGGAGTATTAAGAGTATGATTAAGGCATTAAGCATGTAAGGAGAGAGAAAATGAGGAAATAATATTAACCACCATCGAGCACCACCTTCACCTACTGCCCACCACCACCTTCACTGCCCATCACCTACTGCCCACCACCACCTTCACTTCCCATCACGAACTATCCACCACCACCTTTACTACCCTTGAATCGAACACCATCGTATCCCCCACAAAATCAAATACCACCCTTGAATCACACCACGAAACTGAACAATCGCACCATCCTTGAATCGAACACCACCTACTGCCCAACCCCCATGAAATCGCCCCCACAATTCGCCAACACCACGTTCAACAACCCAGAATTTGAAAGCTAGAATTTCAAAACCACCACGAAATTCGTCAACACCACCATGAATTTCAACCCAGAAGATCAACAAATCGATCCTAATCCGGAATTTCAACAACCTGAAACCCATTTCGAACCCCTAAACCTGAAACCCATTTCGAACCCCAACACCCCACGATTTCTCTGGCTTCAATTTTGGGCGGATTCGAGTGCGATTTGATGGTTGTGGTGGTGGATTCATGGGCTCTTTGATGGTTGTGGTAGTTAGTGGTGAAGTGGTTGGTTGTGGTGGTGGATTTGGGCACGATTTGGTGGTGGATTTGGGCACGATTTGGTGGTTTTGGTGGTGTAAATAGGGTTGGGAGTGAAGGTGGTGGTGGTTGATGTTAAATTAGGGGTGGAAATTGTTAATTTTAATTGATTTATGGTTAAACTATAATGATAATTTGGGATGTTCTAATTAGATTGTAATGTAATTAAATAATGGCATCTTTTGTAATTTTGGCAAAAATTTTTTTACCTAAAATGGAAAGTTTTCAATTGTTGCATTTTTTGTGTTACGACCCAAAATAGAAATTGTTGTGTTTTTTCGTTACGAAAGTCGAAAGAGGTACTTATCCTTTCTAGAATTAAACTGCATTTTCTGTAACAAAACTTACAGTGGCTTTTGTGTAGCCCGCATGAATTTCGCATGATCATTTTCCCAAATATAAAATAATCTCGCATGATCATTGTCCTAAAAAACTAATAATCTCGTATGATCATTGTCCCAAAATTAATGAATTTCGCATGTGCATATAAGAGCATAATACTACTATAAAACAAAATGAGTCTATTTTGTCTTCGCATGTTTTAAACCACTAAACCAGTGACTTTGAAATTGACAGGGAATATCAATAATCAAAGACTATTACATCAAGAAACTATGAAGACAAAATAAAAAAGGCCATTCAAATAAAGCAATAAATGAGTTTTTCTTTTGTTAAGAGGAACTGGACTATAAAGATCAATCATGTTAAGAGGGAAGGAAATCAGGTTGGTCATCGACTGTCCCACCGCCCACATTGCTCTTCAGATGCATATCAAACCAATAAACTCCCATCTTTTTTTTCCAATGGAAGCCTTTGTCGCCTATGACAAAGATGTTAAACTCACTGTTGCCTATTCTTTGGTGTCTGCTGGTTCTAGGGCTTTTTATTAATACTGTTGTATGATAAAACCTACTTGATTTTGATAGGCTGCCTTCCCACTTCTTGCGTATGGGTTGTAATTTTGGGCTTGTAGGCGTTGTTTTTTTTTTTTGACGGGAAAATAGTTGTTATTTATTCATTCAAAAGCTCCACATCTAACATCACAGTTTGTGCTACTTCCTGAGGATATTCCTCTAATCAAACTAACATCTCGGGGAGCCCCTTACAATACTTAGCAAGCTTATGAGCTACTTGATTCCCTTCTCTCTTTACAAAAGAAAAAATGCAAGTATTACAAAGCTTACTCAAATACATAATATCTCTCGTGATTTTGCCGAATGCAGTAGGCTCAAGCACACCATTTTTGGGCTTGTAGGCGTTGTTAATACTTCCTCCGTACTGAAATGAGTGAATATGTGAAAGTTTTTTTTGAGGTGTTTCACTTATTTCAAAATGGAGGAAGTATATTATCATATTTCGCGTTGAAAAAATGAGTTTTTTTTTTCTGATGAGGAAATAAACCAGTTATTAAAGACTAAAGTGCAAATAGTTGAGAAGGTACTAAACTATCACTTTAATAAGTAAATGGTGTATATCACTATGGCAAAGTTTTATGATTTATGTGAAAGAATAGAAAGTCAAACTTCCCACACCCCTATTCTTTAGACAAATCCCCAAAATATCCGGAATTGCCCATTGATAATTAGTATTCCAAATTATCATGACTTTTTTGGAACATGCCATATTGTTAGTTTGTTACCCTCGTTTCTAGAAAAGTTTCTCTATCATTAATACTCCTGTATTTTTTTTAATCTTTCTGCACTTTCCTATGCGGTTTGTCAATACACTTCTTTGACCATAAATATCTTTCATTACATATTAGAAAAAATTATAGCGATTAAATATTAATAAAGTACTCATTGAAACGAATTAAATAAGACTATTATTAGTGTAATACTGTATGTACACAAAATAGAAAGGAAATCTATTAGTATTAGGTATGTATTGTACTCTCATATATATATATATATATATATATATATATATATATATATATATATATATATATATATATATATATATATATATATAACTTTGATTCCTAAGGTTAAATGTCCTAGTAGTGTCTCTGAGTTTAGACCTATTGCTTGTCGCAATACTGTCTATAAGTGCATTATAAAAGTCATGTGTGCTAGACTAAAGTTAATTCTTCCTGCAATCATTACTGAGAACCAAGGTGCCTTCATTCAAGGAAGGTTTATTGGTCACAACATAATGATATGTTAGGATTTGGTGAGAAACTATGGTAAAAAGAGCACAAGTCCAAGATGCATAATCAAAATGGACATGAAAAAAGCATATGACTCAATAAACTGGAACTTTCTTGAGGAAATGTTGAGAGGTCTTAAGTTCCCTAGGAGATGTATTAATCTCATTCTTGAATGTGTTTGCTCCCCTAGATTTACTCTGATGATTAATGGCCAATGCTGTGGTTTTTTTGAGGGTAAGAGAGGGTTCAGACAGGGGGATCCCATCTCCCCTTTGTTGTTTGTCATTTGTATGGAGTATCTTTCTAGAACTCTAAAGGTGGTTGGTGAAAAAACACAATTTAAATTTCATCCTAGATGCTCAGGGGTGAAGTTGAATCATCTATGTTTTGCTGATGATATAATTCTATGTAGTAGAGGTGATTTTGTGTCAGTTTACTCTATGCTTCAAGGTTTTCAACACTTCTCTGAGGTTTCAGGACTTGAAGCTAATGAAAACAAAACTGAAATATATACCTCTGGTATGAAACATGATGTGATTCAAAGATTGGTGAATGTTACTGGTTTTAAAGTGGGTTATTTCCCCTTTAAATATCTTGGTGTGCCAATTAGTTTCAAAAGAATATTAGTGAAGGATTGTATGAATCTAGTTGAGAAAACTACAGCTAGAATAAGAAGCTGGAGAAGCAGAAATCTTTCTTACCAGGGAAGGTTGGTTCTGGTGAATTCAGTACTACTCAGTATTCAGGTTTACTGGTCTCAGGTGTTTATTATTCCTAAGAAGGTGCTTTGTGAAGTGGAGAGCTTATGTAGAGCATTCCTAACGATTGGTGAGTATTATAGTGGAAAGCCAGGTTATGTTGCTTGGGCTAAGGTGTGCCTTTCTAAGTATGCTGGTGGACTTGGTATAAGGCACGTTAGAATTTGGAATACAGCTGCTATGGGGAGGTATATTTCGGCAGTTGCTACAAAGAAAGACGTCTTGTGGATAAAATGGGTTAGTGAACTTTATGTGAAGAACTCTAATTGGTGGGAGTACCAACCTCCAGTGGGGAGTATTTGGTACTGGAAGAAGGTGTGTGAAGTAAAAAACTTGTTAAAGGAGGTGATTTCAGAAAATTCTATGGGTCAGATGAGTCCATACTCAGTTAGCATGATTTACTCTCTATTGGTGGGGGAGAATGATAGAGTTCAGTGGGATAAACAAGTTTGGAATAAACTTTCTATCCCTAAGCACATGTTCTTTACCCGGCTTGCAATGAAAGACGAGACTCCGACAACAAAGAAGATTGTTTAATATTGGAGTGAGTGAGTCTCCTACTTGTCTCATATGTGGTAGTTGTGATGAGAGTCAAAATCATCTGATGTTCCAACGCAGCTACAGTCAGGCAGTGTGGAAGCAAATCAAACTTTGGTTGCAGATTGGTGACAGGTCTGATACAATCTCTGGTGTGATGAGATGGTTTCGGGGTGTCGAAGAAGTAAATTTAAGAAGAATGTGTATTCTCGCTACCCTTCGGCACATTATATACAACATATAGACGGTAAGAAATGAAGTTTACTGGGAACATAGGGTCAATACTGTGTGTAAAACTGTTAATGTATACAAAGGGCTATGATAGATAGAGTATACTATAATGCCTAAGAAGGTTTCGAAATGTGATAGAGAGTGGATGAGGCAAATCACTCTTCAAGTTTGTAATTAGTTGGCCTAGCTTTGTTGGGGAGGGTCCAACCTAGTTGGTTTGTCCCCTCAAAGTCTAGTTTGTTTTGGTTGTAATGAGTTTTTGTTATCAATATATCTTACTTAATTAGCAAAATATATATATATATATATATATATATATATATATATATATATATATATATATATATATAGATTGCCATGGTTAACCAATATAGGTCAACACATTTCATCTTCAATACTTGTACATGGTATCACGACCCTAGGTTTCTTTAGTTTAATTTATTTTTCCATGATTCCTTCGCTTTGTTTCATTCGGCCTTTCATACGCCATGGATGACATCTCATCCGCGTCGACCATGACCACCACCACTGCCGTCTCATCTTCCGCTGCTCCGGCTGTCTCCGCACTGCCGTCGGCAGGTCGTGGTTTTCCTGCGCCAGTGTTCTCCTATGGTTCGCTGGGTTCTCTTGTTGCTGTCTGTTTACCGCAGCCATCCTATGGGCTTCACTCAGCTTTGTTTCTTTCCCATTCGACTGCACCCACCACTCCTACGCAGCCCTCCTCATCGTCGTGCACTCCATCGCGCTACCCACCGGGCTTTCAGCCCCCTACCACTGCCATGCTGCTGCCATCATCGGTCCAGTAGCCCCTATTCACTCTTCCGCAGCTTTCCGCGCCTAATCTTAATAACTTGGTAACTATCATTCTCTCTTCTCCTGAGGATTATTTGTTGTGGAAAACTCAAATCACTTATTTGCTTCTTTCCCATCAATTACTTGGTATGGTTGAAGGCACTGCTTCAATTCCTCCTTCTCATATATTAGATGACATGGTGTTTCGGTTCCTAATTCTCAATTCAATGATTATTAGTGTAATATTGTATGTACACAGGATAGAAAGGACTTCTATTAGTATTAGGTCTGTATTGTATATATATATATATATATATATATATATATATATATATATATATATATATATATATATATATATATATTGTATATATATATATTGTATATATGTATATATGTATATATATATATTGTATATATGTATATATATTGCCAGGGTTAACCAATCTAGGTTAACACAATTCATCTTCAATACTTGTACAACTATAACTATATTTTTTCTTATATATTGATAAGAATTTAGAAGATTCTCTTTAATTATGAATAGTGTTAAGATTTTAAGTGAAAAAGATAAAAAAAATAGAGAAATATATGATTAATTCTAGGATACCATCACTTCTTTTTTGATGGCCTAGGTATTCCTATCAAGGAGATCTCCTGTGAATCATGATGATACGTCAAGATTATAAATCAAAGGCGACTAATATAGGAAACAAAGAGAAAATAATCGAGTGAATTGTCTCATAGAATCCAAATGAGAATATAGAGAAACAATTTCATTGAAGAGTCGGAAGTAAATCAAGGGTATATGCGAATGTCAAAGAATAAAGGTAAAGAAGACATTGAAAGAATAAAAAAAAAGGGCCTAGGTATTCTTATTGATATTTGGAGATGCCTAAACTACCAAGTGGAGTCTACAATCAATCTTTAAGCTGATCCTGTTAAGGCAACTAATATAGGCGATTCTCTATTGTAATCACATGATCAGTTGTTAGTTGGTTTTGATCATAGCCAGTTGGCGGGAAAGTTATTTAAAATTAGTTAGCTAGTTTTTTGAAATAAATCCCTTAATTTTAGGAAGGTTGTTAGAGAATTTGTTAGCTGATTATTTTGTCAGCTTATAAAACAACTCGGCCTTGTATTTGGACAATCATGAATACAACAAATAACTTCTCTTATCTTTCTCTCTTTGTCTCTCTATCTCTTCTGTTATTCTCTCTCTCAATCCTTCATCTGAATTCTCAGTAATCTCCATTAAAGGTGAGCTTGGTGAGCTCCCTTATCATTGGTATTCGAGCCAACCGCTGCCTATCTCTCTCAGTTCCTTAATCGTTTTGATTAGTCCTGGCTCCAGCTGCTACCAGAAGAAAGGCTGCCATGGAAGACCAGTTCAAAAATCTGGAGAAAAGGTTGGAAGAACAAAACTCCAAGTTAGAAGATCAGAATAAGAAAATGGATCAGAAGTTTGATGAAATGATGAAATTCATGCAAACCTTCAAGGATTCTGCGAACAGTAGTGATGAGACTTCCTTCGCAAGTCCAAGGTTCAATTCTGCCAGAACCTTAGGTATGAATCCCAAATTATCTTTTCCTAAATTTGATGGTACGAACCCTAGAATTTGGGTGAAAAAATGCTGTAAATATTTCTCCCTGTGTAAAATTTCTGATGAACAAAAGTTGGATTTTTTTTTTGGTAAGTAAGGATATATTTAGCTCAAACAAAGAACAGCCTAAGGCCTTTAGAAACACCAAAGCCACACAGCATCTATACAACCTGATTACAGACTATCAAACCACTGACCATCAGTAGCTTTCGCCTTCTTAGGCAACTTATCCCGAATTCTTTTCTTTACAAGATATATTTGATCCCTCTACACTATTATGCACACTCCTAATCTGCATATTCCAAACAGCATTATTCCGTTCTTGCCATACTGTATAAATTGTTGCAGCAATACTTGAGTTCATTACTTAATTGCTTCCTGAACTTGTCGACTCTTGCTCTTCTCTGAATCCAAGTAAACAACTGAGTATAGCTCATTGTGAGAAGATGAATACCCAACCAAACTTTAATCTGTTGCAAACATTGTCTGCTAAATTCACAATCAAAAAATAAGTGCTCATGTGTCTCCTTATTAGTGTCACAAATAGGACACTGATCTATTGAGCAAACACCAACGTTGTAGAGTTTCTCTCTTGTTTGCAATCTGTGAAGCATTGCCAACCAGCTAATCATACTATGCTTTGGCACATTGTGCTGATCCCAAACTGCATTACACCAGCCCAGTTTAACTCCATTGTCATGCAGCTGCTTGTAAATTCCAGCTGTGGAATAAGTAGGATTAGATAGCCAGCCCACTCCTAACTTCCTTGACACCTTCATTTTAGCTTTACAGTACAAATGTATTTCAGAGTCCAGCTAGCAGATTGTGGAGCTTCAAAGGTACTCCACTGATTATCTTTAATGTAAAAGAAAAAGGTGGATTTAGCTTCTTTTAATATGACTGACAAGGCTGAGAGTTGGATGATGAACTATTTGGCTGTTAGGAAGAGTGTAGTAGTTGATTTGAATGATTTTGTGGCTGATTTGTATGCTAGATTCAGGGATAATTCTGCACAAAATGTGGTAGAAAACTTAAATAAATTGCAGCAGACTGGTTCACTAGAAGATTATATTGACGAATTCGAAAATCTGAGATCAATCATGTTGATGAACAATCACTTTTTACCAGATGCATACATGCTTGAGAGTTTTGTTGGTGGACTCAAATTAGCTGTTAAGCCATTTGTAAAAACTTTTAAACCTGATTCTATTTCTGAGGCCATTGATTTGGCTAGATTACAGGAGGAAAACTTGAGTGCTACTGGCCATAAATCCACCTACAAACAGCCTTACTATAGCCCTAAACCTTTACAATATGTGCCTCTTATGCCCAGTAACAAGCCACCACTCTTACCCACCCCACAAATTAAGCCAAACACAACCCTATCCTTGAGCAAATACCCCCAACAAAGAACCAAAAACTTAAAGTATATCCCTGCTGATGTGAGGCAAGAGAAAATTGCAAAAGGATTGTGCTTCTATTGTGATGCCCCTTAATATAGAAATCACAAGTGCCAATTCAGAGAACCACAATTGTTTACAGTGGAAATCCCTGGTGATGTGATTGAGGAGCTCAGTGATAGTGAGGAGTTGGATTTGGGTAAAAAAGAAGTTAGTGAACCACAAATTTCTATGAGTGCACTGTCTGGTAGTCAGGGATTTAGTACTATGGGGGTTAGAGGTTTCGTGAAAGGAAAACCTATACAGATTTTGATAGACTTAGGAAGCACTCATAATTTTGTGGATCTCAATATAGCACAAAAGTTGGGATGTAAGGTGGAAATTATCCCACCTCAGTCCATTACAGTCGCTGATGGCAACCATCTGGCTTGTCAACACATTTGTAAAGATTTCTCTTGGGAAATGCATGACATTATCTTTGAGGCTGGTGTATTACTCATTCCCCTGGGTAGTTGTGATATGGTGTTGGGAATACAATGGCTCAGTTTACTTGGACCTATTTCTTAGAATTTTAGGCAGTTATAGATGGAGTTTTGTCTAAATGGAAAACAGATTTTACTGAAAGGAATTCCCAGTAAGAAGCTGAAAGTAATTGAGGGAGAACCTTCTTCCAAGCTATTTTCTATAGCTGCTCACTTATGTTTGATACAAGTACAAGATCAGTCTTGCCTAAGTTTAGAAGTCCACACTCCACAATCAGTGGTTCCTGATGAGTTGAAAGAACTACAACTTACCTACAAAATGGTGTTTGAGGATCCCACAGAGTTACCTCCTTTAAGAGGAGTATTTGATCACTTTATTCCTTTTATTACCAGATGCTAACCCTGTCAATATCAAGCCATACAGATACCCTTTGAAGCAAAGAGATATCATTAAGCGGCTTGTTCAGGAAATGTTAGATAAAGGCATTATCTAGATAATTGCTTCTCCTTTTGCTTCTCCAGTAGTCTTAGTTGGGAAGAAGGATGGAACATGGAGGCTATGTGTGGATTACAGAGAACTAAACAACAGAACAATGAAGAATAAGTTCCCAATTCCAGTGATTGATGAATTACTGGATGAGTTATCAGGTGCTGCTGTGTTTTCCAAGCTTGATCTTAGGGTTGGCTATCATCAAATGAGGGTTAATCCTTCAGACATTTACAAGACAGCTTTCATGACCCACACTAGCCATTATGAATTCCTAGTGATGCCCTTTGGCCTCACTAATGCACCTGCCTCATTTCAGCACTGGATGATTCAGGTATTTAAACCTCTTCTCATAAAGTGTGTTTTAGTTTTTTTTGATGACATTTTGGTGTATAGAAGCACCCTCGAAGATCATTGGACTCACCTGGCAATGGTATTTGAGTTAATGAAAGCTCATCACATGTTTGCTAAATTGAGCAAGTGTGTGTTTGCAACTGATAAGGTGGAGTATCTAGGCCACTATATATCTGCTTCCGGTGTTCACACAGATCCAAACAAAATCAATGTTGTCCAGAGTTGGCCTATTCCTTCTACTGTCAAGGAACTAAGAGGTCTCTTAGGACTTGCAGGCTACTATAGGAAGTTTGTCAAAGGGTATGCAGTGATTAGCAAACCTTTAACAGTTCAGTTGAAGAAGGGAAGCTTTCTGTGGAATGAACAAGCTCAAGCTGCATTTGAGAAACTTAAAACAGCACTAGTTACAGCTTTTGTTTTAGCTGTACCCAATTTTGATAAACAATTCATTACGGAGACTGATGCATCTCAGAAAGGAATTGGTGTTGTGTTAATGCAAGATGGTCATCCATTGGCTTTTATCAGTAGAGCTTTAGGCCCAAAATGGCAACAACTGTCACTTTATGAGAAGGTACTGTTGGCCAAAATGTTTGTTGTACAGAAGTAGGAGCAATATCTAATGGGAAGTCACTTTCTCATTAAAACTGACAAGAAGAGTCTTAAGTGGTTATTACAACAGAAGATATCCACACCTTTTCAGCAGTTCTGGCTATCTACATCGATGGGTTTTTATTATGAAATCCAATACAAAAGTGGCAAGGAAAACCTAGCAGCAGATGCTCATCTTTCTAGAATCCAAGGAGCTGAGGTTTTGTGTATGGCCCTATCAGTCTTGGATTCTAATTTGGCAAGTTTGATCTTGGCCAGTTATCAACTTGATGATACCTTAAAGGCTGTATTGCAGTCTCTCTCTGAAGGTCAATTGGTTGAAGGTTTCTCACTGCGCAAAATGGTCTCCTTAAACTGAAGAATAGAATTGTAGTGGGACCTGATCTTGATTTCAGAAACAAAATTATTTGTTGGCAACATGCTGCTCCTGAGAGTGGCCATGGTGGAAGGGAGTTGTCTCTTCATAGGGTCAAATCTATTTTTATTTAGAACGGATTAACTAAAGATGTTAGACACTTTGTTAGGAAATAATGTGTCACTTGTCAAGCATCTAAATATGATACTGTCGCTTCTTCTGGGTTGCTTCAACCACTTCCTATCCTTGAAGAAGTGTGGGTGGATGTTTCTATGGATTTCATCTTATGCCTTCCTAAGTCTGTTGGCAAAGAGGTTATATTTGTGGTTGTTGACAGACTAAGTAAGTATGCACATTTCATGGCTCTCTCTGACCCATATAGTGTTGTCTCAGTTGCTCAGTGTTATTTGGATAATGTATTCAAGCATCATGGGTGGCCACGCACTATTGTATGTGATAGATATTATGTGTTTCTGAGTAATTTTTGGAAGGGTCTTTTCTCTCTACATGGCACTGAATTTCTGTTATCCAGTGCTTATCACCCACAAACGAATGGGCAAATTGAGGTAGCCAATAGGTGTATGGAGAACTACCTCAGGTGTATGACTGGTGAGCATCCTCATGACTGGCATATGTGGTTGCCTTTGGCTGAATGGTGATACAACACCCACTTTCATACTTCCAGCCAACTTACCCCATATGAGGTGGTATACAATCAACCACCCCCTCTCTATTTACCTTACTTGCCTCAGGATTCCAACAATGCTGAAGTGGACAGGAGTATGATGAGAAGGGAGGTTATGATTAATACTCTCAAATTTCACTTAGCTAAAGCTCAAGAGAGGATGAAGGTCCAGGCTGACAAGCACATATCAGAAAGAGTGTTTATTGTAGGTGATTGGGTTTGGTTGAATTTACAGGCTTATAAACAACACACTGTCCAGAAGAGGTCCAATCAGAAGCTGGCTCATCAATTTTATGGCCCCTTCCAGGTTTCAGCAGTTATTGGTAAGGTAGCTTACAAATTGAAGTACCCAGTTGATGCCAAGATACATGATGTTTTTCATGTCTCTCAACTGAAGAAGTTTTGGGGTGCTCTTCCTATTGCTGCTCATATTCCAGATTAGTTCCAGGGTACTGATCCTACTCTCAATTCAATTCAGCCTGTTGCTATTCTTCATAAAAGGGTAGTCAAGTTTCAGAGTGCTCCACAGGTTCAGTATCTTAGCTTGTCAGTTGGGTTGGTTTTGCAGATCATGAAGCCACTTGGGAAATTGCTACTGACTTTGAGGCTAAGTTTCCTTCTTTTCTTGTTCATACTTGAGGATAAGTCTTTTAAGGAGGGAAGCTATGATATATGAGATTCTCTATTATAATCACATGATCAGTTGTTAATTGGTTTTCATCATAGCCAGTTGGCGGGAAAGTTAGTTAAAATTAGTTAGCTAGTTTTTTGAAATAAATCCCTTAATTTTAGGAAGGTTGTTAGAAAATTTGTTGGCTGATTATTTTGTCAACTTATAAAACAATTCGGCCTTGTATTTGGAGAATCATGAATACAACAAACAACTTCGATTCTCCTATCTTTCTCTCTTTCTTTCTCTATCTCTTCTGTTATTCTCTCTCTCTCCTTCATCTGAATTCTCAGTAATCTCCATTAAAGGTGAGCTTGGTGAGCTCCCTTATCAGAAACAAAGGTATAGTTATTAACAAGTCTAATACATGAAAGGAAGAAAGTGCTAATTTTTTGTTTTCATAGGTGTTTTGGAATCATTTTGGATGAGCAAGAGAAATTTCTTTTTATGTATGATTCCTGCCGTTGCCCTGTTGGTTGGTTTGACATTTAAAAGCCCTGTTCACATCAACTTAAAGAATGATAATTAAAAAAAACAGCTTTCATCATCAAAAAGAGTAAGAAAAATATATTATTGCAAGGATAGTTTTAAACTTTTAGCTAGGTGAAGTGAATAGGACCTAATTCGACGAATCTATGTCTATCTATAAGAAGGATGGTGTGACAGTAGAGGAAGCGCGGAGGAAATCAAGACAAAGCTGCAGTCAAGGCAAGAAGCAGCTCTCAAGAGGGAGATATCAATTTCATATGCGGCCATTCAACAGGTATGTGCATAATTCTTACAAAAATGTGTTTTGTTTCAACAACATGGCAAATTATGCTTTCTATTGTAACGAACGCAATAAAGCAACAAAAAATTAAAGAACAATCGACACAAGAATTTAACGTGGTCACTAACAATGTGTTAGTTATTGGAGATAATCCTAAGTAATCCCTTGATATTAGCTTAGTTTATCTACTGGCTATCTCACATATATTATTTGTTATCTTTTGCATATATTTGTATATCATAGTTTATCTCTTTCTTTGTATAGCAGATACTCCTAGGTTTGATCATCTTTCCTAGCTTAGTTGATTCTCTTGTAACCTATATAAAGTCTGTACCTTTGGTTGTTCAATATAACTTAACTTTACCTTTTCATGGTATCTGAGCAGGTTTAAGCATCACCTTCATTTTTTTTTTCCATTACTCTTGGCACTCTTCATCCATGGCCTCTAACACCATACCCAATGATGCTCAACCTACCTCTCCTCTTATTGTTGTCAATCTCACCAATATTATTAAGCTCACCAATATCAACTACCTCTCTTGGAAGCTTCAACTTGAAGCTATCCTTGTTGGTCATGGGCTGTTTAAGTTTCTCGACGGCTCGCACACAACTCCCGCTGCCACTCTTCCTTCACCATCTACCTCTCCAAACCCAGCCCACACTACTTGGGTTAGGCAGGACAAGCTTCTTTTTGGAGCTTTACTTGGCACACTTGATCCCACCATTGTTCCTTTAGTATCCCGTGCCACCACGGCCAAGGAGGCTTGGGATATCTTGGCTCACACATTTGCTCGGTACACTAGAGGCCATGCCAAGCTCATCAAAGCCAATCTCAAAGCCATTACTAAAGGCTCTCAATCTATTTCGGAATACGTTAATGCTATTCGCATTTGTGCCGATCAACTAGCCATACTTGATGATCCACTCAAGCCCGAAGACCTCATTGAACGAGTCCTTGAAGGCCTTGTCAATACTGAATATTCAGCTCTTGTTGAGCATATTAATCATCGTGATACGCTTATTACTTTTGATGAATTACATGAGAAACTTTTGCTCAAAGAGGGTGCTTTACTCAAAACTGTTTCCCCTCTCTCTCCTCCTACCTCTCTCCCTGCCTCAGCCCATGCTACTGCAACTCGTCCATATCACTCTCACTCCTCCTCTTCTACTGCCGTGGACTCCCCCACTCGCTCTACCTATTCCAACAAACCCGGTTCTCATAACAAACACCACTCTTCTGACAAACCCAAAAGCCAAGGCTACAAGGGTAAGTGTCAATGGTGCCATGTCTTTGGGCACTCTCTCTATCGCTGCCCCATATTTCAACAAAAATTTCCTACTGCCAATCCCACGCTTCCGCCGTAAAACTCAAACCCACCCCCCCAAGCTCATGTCGCCACCACCGCACCTACTTCATCTTCGTCCTCATGGTTACTTGACACCGGTGCTTCGCACCACGTCACTCATGATCTTGCTACTCTCTCTCTTCATCACCCTTATGATGGTACGGAGGAGATTGTCATAGGTAACTGCTCGGGGGTTCCTATTACTCATACGGGATCTCTTACTCTCTCTACTTCCTCTTCTAAACCTATTCATCTATTTAATGTTTTGTGTGCTCCTAGTATGCATCGTAACATTATTTCCATCTCTCAATTATGTCATGATAATAATCTTACTATTGAATTCTCATCAAATTCTTTTGCTTTGAAGGATCGCCTCACGGGGGCACCACTTCTCACGGGCCCAACTAATAATGGAGTTTATGAATGGCCCTCCAATTCTTCTCACATTCTAGCCCTTTCTACTACAAAAGCACCGGCAATAAATTGGCATCATCGACTTGGCCATCCCTCCTTAGCTATATTTAAGCATATTGTTTCTGATTTTAATCTTCAGGTTTCAAACTCATTATCCTTTGATTGTAATGCTTGTTATTGTAATAAAAGTCACAAATTACCTTTTGGGCAATCTACTCTAGTCTCTCATTCTCCCCTTGATATTGTCTACACTGATTTATGGACTTCCCCTATTTATTCTATTGATGGCTTCAAGTATTATGTCATATTCATTGATCATCATACAAAATACATTTGGTTCTATCCTCTCAAAAACAAATCTGACACTCGCACTGTTTTCATTCATTTCAAAGCTCTTGTTGAAAAGTACTTCAACACTCCTATTCGTATTCTTTATTCTGACAATGGGGGGAATATGAAGCCCTGTCATCTTTTCTCATTATCAATGGAATATCTCACCTCACTTCTCCTCCTCATACCCCTGAACACAATGGTTTCGCAGAACGACGTCATCGTCACATTGTTGAAACCGGCTTATCCTTACTTACTCATGCTAAACTCCCTTTAGAGTATTGGTCTTATGCCTTCTCCACATCATCTTATTTAATCAATCGTCTCCCAACTCCTACACTCTCCCACAAATCCCCTTATCACTGTCTTTTCCAATCTCCACCAAATTATCTTAAACTTCGAAGTTTTGGATGCTTATGCTATCCTTGGCTCAAACCCTACACATCTCACAAGTTAGATTCCAACTCTCGTCCTTGTATCTTTATTGGTTACTCAAAAACCCAAAGTGCCTACCATTGCCTTGACCCCGCTACAAAACGTGTCTACACTTCTCGCCATGTTCGTTTTGTTGAAAACACTTTTCCTTACACTTCTCTCACAAAATAGTCCATCAATAAACCCCTGCCCAGCCCAGATTCATGGTGTGCCATTTCCTTACCCATTCTATAAAACCCGATCCATCAACCTCAACCAGAAAGCCCAGATTCTACTCCCTCTAGCACCCCTTCCTTCTCTCCTAATTTCTCCTCCTCTGATCCTCCTTCTCCAGCCCACCCAACTCTCGGCCCACTTCATTCCCCTTCATCTGTTTCCACGCCTCCCTCTCCTACAAATCTCCCTCATGAGCCCAGCCCACCTCATCACTCATCACCTACAAACACGCCTCCCTCTCCTACAATTCTACCTCACCCGCCCAGCCCAACTCCTCTTTCATTACCTCCAAACACGCCTCTCCAGTCCAGCTCACCATCTCCCTCCACAGGCCCGCACTCCTCTCCCCCTCCTACTACCCTTTCCACCTCATCCGAAGGCCCACAATCCTTTTCCCAACCTGCCGGCATCATTACAAGGTCTAAAAATCATGTTTTCAAGCCCAATCCTAAATATGTTCACTCTACATCCACTTCCCCTAAGCCTGCTGTCCCTAAAACAGTTGCTCAAGCTCTAAAAGTCCCTCTTTGGAAGAAAGCTATGGAAGAGGAACTTCATTCTCTTTACACCCTTGGCACTTGGGATTTAACTTCTCCTACTATGGCTCGAAATATTGTTAAATGTAAATGGGTTTTCAGGATCAAATACACTAAGCATGGTACTATTGATCGCTATAAAGCTCGTCTAGTTGCCAAAGGTTTTCAACAAAGACCCGGTATTGATTACACCGAAACCTTCAGTCCTGTGGTTAGACCTGCAACTATTCGTACTCTCTTAAGTCTTGCCATTACTCAAAATTGGCCTCTCCGCCAACTTGATATTAATAATGCTTTTCTTCAAGGTACTTTACATGAGGAGGTTTATATAGCTCAACCTCCAGGGTTCATTAATTCAACTTTTCCTACACATGTGTGCAAATTACGAAAAGCTATTTATGGTTTAAAGCAAGCTCCGAGGGCATGGTACACTGAACTTACAAACTATCTTGTTGGCCAAGGGTTCACACGATGTGTATCCGACACATCTCTCTTCATTCTTCATCATGCCACAACACCTATTTATCTTATTGTGTATGTAGATGATATTATTATTACCGGCCCAAGTCCGGTTCATCTTAATCTCTTTATTCAATCTTTTGCTCACAGGTTCTCATTAAAAGACCTTGGTGATCTATCTTATTTTCTTGGGGTTGAAGTAATGCCTACATCTTATGGCCTCTTTCTCAGTCAACAACGTTACATCATAGACTTACTTGACAAAATGGCCATGTTGGATGCTAAACCAGTTCCTACTCCTATGATTACAACTCAACACCTCACTGTCGGTTGTGGTACTACTCTTGATGATCCCACGGCTTACAGGGCTGTTGTTGGCAGCCTTCAATATCTTACTCTTACCCGACCCGATGTCGCATATATTGTCAACAAGCTATCTCAATACATGCACCACCCAACCTCCGAGCATTGGACTGCCCTCAAGCGCTTGCTAAGGTATCTCAATGGCACTCTAGATAAAGGTATCAAGCTTCTTCGTGATTCTCCCTCCACTCTTCATGCGTTTTGTGACGCCGATTGGGCGGGTGATCGTGATGACTTCACTTCGACTATGGGCCATGTTATCTTCATTGGGTGCAACCCCATCACATGGTGCTCCAAGAAACAAAGGTCCATAGCTAAATCCTCTACCGAAGCCGAATACCGAGCTGTCTCTTCCACTACTAGTGAAATAATGTGGGTTCAAAATCTTCTAACTGAGATGGGTGTCATTCTCACTACTACTCCAGTTATATATTGTGATAACCTTAGTGCCACTTATCTAAGTGCTAACCCTGTGTTCCACTCCAAGATGAAGCACCTAGCTATTGCTTTCTACTTCATACGAGAACAAGTTCAAAACGGCACTCTTCGAGTTACACATGTTTCTACAGGAGACCAACTGGCTGATTTTCTTACTAAGCCTCTTACTCGACCGAGGCTTGATGCTCTTCTTCTCAAGATTGGACTCTCAGATTCCCCGTCCGTCTTGCGGGGGCATATTGGAGAAAATCCTAAGTAATCCCTTGATATTAGCTTAGTTTATCTACTGGCTATCTCACAGATATTATTTGTTATCTTTTGCATATATTTGTATATCATAGTTTATCTCTTTCTTTGTATAGCAGATACTCCTAGGTTTGATCATCTTTCCTAGCTTAGTTGATTCTCTTGTAACCTATATAAAGTCTGTACCTTTGGTTGTTCAATATAACTTAACTTTACCTTTTCATTAGTTACGTCCACACAGCATGGAGAACATATTTTTAATTAGGTTTAGGTGAGAGGATACAGATTACAGAATATAGGGCTTATATAGTACCCTACTAATTAACCTAAACAGATGGGCATAAACCCGAAACTAAAAACAAACTCTATATACTAAACAACATATACCAAAATAATTTATTCAAGGCCTGGGTATGCATGGGAAGAGTCTAAAACAACACAAATTACAGAATAATCAATGATATATGAGTCATATGTTCTTATACTTCTAAACAACAACAAAAAAAAATTCCCTTTTTCCCTCTCAATTGGACCAAAAATGGTTTCATCCCGTATGACTCATAGGCTCCATCAATACGGAATTCAAATTCCGCACTTGTAGGCTCCATCAAATAGAGCCATGGCTCCCACGAGGTCAATAAGCTTATTATAGTTTGAGATTGCACTTATTTATGCCCAAGGCCCATAATTGCTGGACATGATCATGCCTATCAAAATACTTGTTCCGGAGTACATATGATTCAGGTTCTTGCTGAACATGATCATACCATATGAAAGGTGTAAAACACTTATTAGGAGTGTAAACGGTTTTGCCAAAATCTAGACTCTATTACAACTAGTCTAAATTTATGGCAATCTGAGACAATTCGGGATGGAATTAAACTCAAATTTTCGAGTTCAAAATAAATCTAAGTCTAAACAATTAGGTCCAAAGGTTTTAAGTATTTTCTTTAGAGTTATGAAACTTGATTTTATATGTAATATTATCTGAATTGTAAGTAAAATTTAATTGCTTTTTCCTTCTGCAGTTTTAATTATCCGTTTTAAGCAAATTGTGAAATAAAAAGAAGTATTTGAACACTATATTGGTTTCTGGACTTATGAAAAACTGTTTGATTGGATTTTTAAATTGTTTGGACAAGATTTGCACTCAAATTTTAGAGTCCAAAATATGTGACGAATCCAAATCCATAATAGGTGTATTTTATATTGCTCAACATTTGGACTTGTGCATACATCATACTTTATATATTTTTGTTGCATCTTCACCAATTGGTATTGCTCTCAAGATCAATGTAGACGTGATAATTAAAACAAGTTCAAATAAATCTTGATTGATAAAAAAAGTTTCGATATGTTTAGTAAGGAAAAATAAGTTTTGATTGGGGTTTATAACTTTAGACGATGTCATTTGAGGTTGAAGAAAAAAAGCCTAAGGCAGGATATAGTTTGTATGAGTAAACTATTTACTTATCTCATTAATAGTACTTTCACTGGTTTTATAAGTTGTAATTCTTGTTTTCTTACGATCTCTAACACACGGTTTTGACGTTGGACATATTAAACTATGCATTAGTAAAACTACAAAAAGTTAATATTAAGCTCAGTGAGACCAGTATAATAATTTCCTACATAATGACTATTTTCTTATGGGAAAATGCTACATTTTGTATAGGAGTGTAAAATTATGGTGAAACTTTGTAAATATAACAAATTTTGCAATTAAAAAAAGAGAGCAAATACTTCTTTTTTGTGTTACCTTTATTTACAATAGAAATACCTTTTAAGTTTTAATCAAATACGTAGGAAATAGTTTATTAATCAATTTTCCAAAATAAATTTCATATTATTGATTTAGCAATTCTACGTCAGTAGTAGTACGTCTTTTCTAAAACTGTTGCAACATATTGACAGGCTTATTTATTAAGGAAAATGGGAGTATAGTTGATTGACATAATAGTATTGACACATTTGTTAGCGAGAATAAACCAAATAATAGCAACACAATAAGTAACTTTTGAATATCCAATGGTTACGATAAAATAATAGTCATTGTAACGACTAAAATCGTAGTCCTTTATTTTTATAGATTAATTTAATTGAACCTTAAAAACACAGAATAATGGAGTAAAAGTCATTTTCTTCCTTTTGCAGTATTGTTCCTTTCTTCTTTATTTGTTTATCACCATTAACAAATATTTGTGGATCGCAAAGCCAATTAATATATAAACATCATAATATACTAATATATTAATGTATAAATTTTAATTATAGTTTAAATATAAATTCAACTTAATGAATGGTGTGGATCTAAATTGAAAATGAATGATCTAGGTTACACAAATTATGATGGCCACAATTTTATTATAGCCACTGTAAAATTATCCCAAGAAATGTGGTGATTTTTTAAGAAGTTTTCCTTCATTTCTAATTATTTGCCACAAATTATTCTTTCATAAATTTTCTAAAAAAAGTGAAAAAGTTGATATTAAGAAGCTGGTGTGCGGGTGTGCAGCGGCTGTAGCCAATTAAGGTTGAAGCATAAAGAAAAAATCGAGAGAAAAATGATAAGAAAAAACAAATAAATTGGTATAACCCAATAACATGATAAATTAAATTGCAAGTTTGCAACCCTATATATTCTTCAGAGTTCAGTCTCATAGAAATTATATAACCCCCTATAACTCTAGGAACCAAAAGAGGAAATATAGCTGATTCCTAAAATAGTAACTCCCTATAGCTAAATCTTAGTTTGGACCACAAATAATTACCCAAATAACTGCGTATGGATTCAAAGTTTCTTCAAAGTTAATATTATTAGGACCAGAATAAATCAATATATTTGTACTCATATACTTTGCTACACTAGTCAAGAATCTTTTGTCAAATCACGATATTGAGATTTGAAGTAACAAATTTCGAGTTGTATTATCAGGGTGGACAACACACTAGCAAAAAGAAAATGGTTAAAGAGTCAATTTTTTTACATTTAAAAACCTTTTTTTGGAATATCATGACAAATATTGTTCGGTGATGATAGAGTATAAAACTATTATTGGGACTCTAACCATCAGCTTAAGCTTTTGGTTAGAGTCCCAGGAATAATTTTATACTTTATCAATTATAATAGTTTTGAACATTTGATACAATTACTATGATCTACGATGAGCAACAATTGTAAAACTAATTACTTCCTCCGTAACAGAATAATTGCAACAAATGAGTATTATTTGTGAGGTATAAAATATTCATTTGTTGCAGTTATTATGTTACGGAGGAAATATAAAGGTTCATTGATGTAATAAACCCAACACTATGGTAAGAGGGAGAGGGTTTTAACGAGGTTCTAGAGCTAATTAGTTGTAGGAGAAATAATGTTAAGATTGTGATCTTTTTACTCTATTTTAGTCCTAATGAGATTTTAGAGTACTTCTTGATCTTGATTTAAATGTGAGATTGTCACCTCACTAATTGGAGCAGTTGGTGGGTACGGATTTGTCGTGTACACCCAACCAAAGATAAAGTTTCTCCTACTCTCATGCACACTAAGCAAGTATAATGGAAGTAGGGGTCGTATCCACAGGGAAACAGGGACGAGCTTTATATTTAGCGGGATCCAATACCTAGATTAAGCTAAGGGCCGAGAAACCTAATAAGGGGGGTTTCAAAATGAGTTATGATTAAACTACAACTAACTAGCATATAAACAAAATGAGAAATCAATATGGGAAGATCTTGAATCCGATTAACATCCACTTCAATTCATTATCGATCATTGAACCTCAACTCTAATTATTTCCATAATTATCTATTGTCGAGAACCAATCTCGCATTCTCCTTATTCTTAGTTGAATAGCACGATCAGCGTGACTATAAAACCCTAACTAAAGGATAACCTAGTCCGATCTGCGTCTAAGTTCAATCCAATAGCAGCAATAAACACTGAGAACCAATAGACCTGCTAATGTCATACACGCGATAAACATTCAACAGTTGATTCAATTTCCCTAAGAAATAACCAAGACGATCTGCATCTAAGTTACTCCCTAGTTTGCTACAAATAGATAAAAGAATAAAACAATCCGATTCTATTCTTAAATCTAGCATTAGATTAATTACACAATCAAACTAGTAACGTTCCTAGCATAATTATGCAATAATCATAAAGTATAATCATAGAAATTGAACCATAATCAAAGAAAATAGATAGAGAGGAAAGATCTCACAATAACGGTTGAAGCTTCATGTTAATTTCTTCAAGAACAGTTCAAGCTACAATCCGATAGCAAAAACCAAATCCAACATTGAAATCTCTAAAAACTAAACTAGGAAATGAAAACTAAAACTAGGAAATGAAAAACAAAGAGGAATGAAGAAGGAAAGATGAAAAGAGGAGTATGAAGAAGGAAAGATGAAGAGAGGAGTATCATCTCTCTCTCCTCAAGTTTGCTGCTCCAATTCCTACATTTTGGCTCTCCTCTTCATCCCCTCTCAAAAATAGGTTTTTGGGAGGGCGCTTTTAAACCACGCACAAAAATGGACCCAAACCGTCATAAGCATCGCGAGGCGCGATACTGATCGCGAGTCGCGAAGAGCACTCTGTCTTCCGCGCACAAAATGGCTGGGTAAAGGGTCGCGAGTCGCGACAGGCCTCGCGAGTCGCGAAGGCTGGGTGCTCGCGAGGTGCGAGGATGCTCGTGAGTCGCGAGCGGGCGTGGCTTGGGCGTGGCCGATTTGAGCGCGCGCTGGGCTGGCATGGGCTAGGTGCTGCTTGGCGATGAGCACGCACGAGAGCTGGGCAGGCTTGCTTGTTGGGCTTGCGATGATGGGCGATGATGCTGGCTGCTCGGTAGGCTTGGTGCTATGCTAGGCTACGGCTTGCGGCGATGCTTGATTGGAACATGTGGCGACGCTTGGCAAGTATAACGATGTTGAGTCGTTCCAAACACTAATGCTTCTAAGAGCTCGGAACTTACAACTTTAACTATAATTAATATACAAAATTCCGAACTTCCGCTAAGAGCTAAATAAAACGCAAACGTTAACAATTATGATCAAGACCCTTAGCAAAAAGCACCCAAAATATAATATAAACACTGTATAACTTGAGTGTATCAGCCGTCATTAAAAAAGTGCATAGGGTTTGAAAGCTAATGTGATCAAGTATGTTCTTTTCCCTCTTGTGCATTAAAAAAGTAATGTGATCAGTCATTAAAAAAGTAACTGAATTAAGCTGGATTGAACTGAATTTGTCTAATTTGAATTGAATTGAACTGAATTTTTCTGAACTGCACTAAACTGAATTTCCATTAATTCAGTCCAAAATAGAGCTTTAATGATAATATGTTATCTTCCCTCTTGTGCACTATTCCCCCCTTAACAATCTTGTTTCTTTGAAATATACTATTAAATAACATATTTTTTTTAGAAATGTCTTGAATTCGTTATGCGTTACGAGTGACGAACATAAACCTTATAATTTTATCTTGCCTCCATATTTTGTGTTCTATACTTACTCTTTTTCTCTCCTCAAAGATAATAAAATCAGTTTCTCCCCTGCCCATGAATGTAGCTAAAACATTGTTAGTAAACCACATTAAATCTCTGCAATTGTGTTCTTCTTTATTTTTCTTTGATTGTTGATTGTTTTAGTCACGACACTTTTCTTAGTGAATTTTTTTTCAATAAATAATCATTTATTTGATTAAGGTGGTCTCTTATTAGTGGTCATTTTGCCCACATTAGTAGTAGTGAAAGGGGTCCAAGCCGGATTTCGCTATTTAAATTTTTTCAACCCAACCATCAACATAATTTCTCCAATCTCCATATGATACTAAACTCTCCATTTCCTTGTAGATGCCTACATTTGGTCTCTTTCCCAAACGGAATATCTGTGATGAAAATATAATACGTTTATCAAAACAGGACAAGCTTACTTTTTTTTGAAATCATCAAATTTCCCTCCGTCCTATAATATAAGTTATGTTCTATTTTGGGAGTCAAACTTTAAAATCTTTGTCCAAATATTCTTATTAATTAATATATATACCAAAAAACATACTCATGTCAGATCTTGATAGATTCGCCTTAATATGTACTTTCGTAATATCAACTTTTCATATTTTTTATTAATACGAAAATGAAGATATCGAAGGTCAAAGGTATGTCTTGAAGATTGTTCAAAAAAAACAGGACTTATATTATGGAACTGAGGGAGTATTATGTATGAGCTAGAGGCTAGTAAAACTAAGAAAAGCCCAGAGGAAAACTTTACTGTAGCCTATGTTGGATTAAAGGGTCCAATTGGACTCTAAGTGTACTTAGGTCACACTTTAGTACAAAGGTCGAATTTTAACCTAAGTATGTCGCTTGATAAACGATAAGAACTACATTTGTATACGTATAGGGGTGTTAACGAGGCGAACCGAGATCGAACATCATCAGGCTCGGCTCGGCTCGGCTCGGCTCGGCTCAAAAACGGTGGAAGTCAAGCTCGAAGCTCGACGAGCCCACATATTTGGGCTCGGCTCGAAACTTAGTTTGAAAAAGTTGGGCTTAGGCCCAACCGTATAGGCCCAAGGCAATAACTAAAGCTACACTAAGGCGGTAGGCCCAACCGTATAGGCCAAGTATGCCCAAGAAAGTAGGTGAGCTTCTTCACTCACCCATCATATGCTTTTATAACTTGGTTTCCCTCTTAATATTGCTAAGTTTTCAATGTGGGGCTCCATGGTTTGTTAAAGAAAAAAAACTCATCATACCCATTCTTTTATAACTTGGTTTACCTCTTAGCATTGCTAATTTTTCAATGTGGGACTCCATGTTTTGTTTAAGATAAACAAACTCATCCTACATATGCTTTTATAACTTGGTTTCTCTCTTAGCATTGCTAAAATTTCGATGTGGGACTCCATGTTTTGTTAAAGAAAAAAACTCACCCTACATATGCTTTTATAACTTGGTTTCCCTCTTAACTTCATTCACTAAAATTTCGATGTGGAACTTCATGTTTTATTTAAGAATAATTCCAACTTTGTAGCAATAAGACTCTAAGTGCATTTAAATAATCAATTATCAAATAGTTTAATTATTAAATAATCAAATATTTAAAAATATACTTCATTCCTTTTGTGAAGAAAATAGAGTATAAATTTTGTTTTCCAGCCAAGGAGGTACAAAACAAATCAAACTCTAAGTTGAGGTAAGGAGTAGTAGCTATTTATAAAGAAAATAAGGTTGGTGCTTGTTTTCTTAACCAATGTGGGACTTTAGTGCCTAGTGGAATAGAGGTCCAAGTTGGATTACAAATTAAAATAGTAATCTAAATTTTATCGAACGTATTTGCGAGCTTTCGAGCCGAGCTCCATTAGGCTCAGGCTCGGCTCGTTAAAGTCTCGAGCCGGTCCCGAACTCGAATCGAGCCCCTCCGACCGAGCTTTGACCGATCTTTGATCGAGACGAATCCGAATAGTTTGCGAGCCGTCCTGGCTCGTTAGCACCTTTAAACACGTATATAGCATGCGCAGAAAATTATGTGCACCATGCGTGAAGCAGCATGCGCAAATATAGGGGAGGCAACCTCCTAACCTTCAATGCATTCAATTACATATCTCTATTATATAAGCCAAGGGGGAGCTATGGTATCCCCCTTTGAAAAGACTTATATACCCTTAATCTCACAAAAAATAATAAAGAAAAGATTTTCTTAATTCTTTCCTCATTTGCAAATATGGGTAATAAGGAAAGTTCTACATTACCAAAAAAAATACATAAAAATGTGTAAATAGAGGAAACTCACAATTGAAAATATAAAGTGATGACTAAATTAATTTTAAAACAATTATAAAAGCATAGATTTACAGAGATTCTTACTATCTAAACTCTCAGTTGCCATAACAAATTCAAATAACATGTATTAACAAACCATAAAAGAATTTAGAAACTTAGATAATATTCATTTTATTTTTATTTTTTAGGGTCACAATCGCTTAATATCAATTTATAATATACTTTTTTATTGAAACACTACTCACCATAGTAGGCCTAAAAACCTCAATTACCCAGTGAAATTAAATTAAACTACTACTCATAAAATACGCCTATAAAATATATGTATTTTTTAAATAAATAAAAACATAACCTAGATCATTGTTTTAAAGGAGAGTTGTTGAATTATCTACCAAATACAAGATAACATATCCTACCTCGACATAGTCCTTTGTAGAAAACATTACTCTTTACACTAGAGCAATGCAAATATAAAACCATAATGCTCATCAATATTCACTATAAATATTACACTCTTAAGTTAGTTTTTTAACACTTTTTTATGTTACTATTAATATTAATGTGTTGTCGCACGCATCGCGTGCATATAGTGCTAGTTTTGCATAGTGAAACCAGTACACAAATTATTAAAATAGGCGGTTTAATTTTAACAATTGTTAAAATTAGACAAATCCAAACCTACATTCTCCTAACAAACTCATTCTTTCTCACTCTAACCCAACATTATCCCTAGACATCTCGCACCAGCCTAACCATCCCTTCTCTTCTCCTTCCTTTGTTTCCCTTTGAATCTCGAACTACAACATACAATTTTAAACAACAACCCGACAGTCTTACCGAATAGATTAAACTAGTCATTGAATTTATTAAACTAGTCACTAAATGAATTAAAAAATGTGATTATTGAATGGATTAAACTGGTCTCTAAATAGATTAACTAGTCAAGGAATATATTTAACTAGTCACTATATTCAGAATGATGGTATGTCCTCTTCTTAAAATTGGGCTCGGACTGATGCCTAATTTTAAATTAAAAGTAGGGAGTCTCCTACAAGCCCAACCGAAACCAATTTATCAACATCTTAATTTGTTTAATATGTGATGATATGAAGTCATAGATATTGTTATCGTAGCTTATCGTAGCTTATATCATCATCAAATGATATTACAATACCATATTTCTATAAAAATATCTATGATTTCATTTCATATTTTCGAGTAGTTCCACTTTGACTCTCAAAATAAGGTACTTGAATATTGTAAAAGTCAAAGTGGGATAACTAACGATAATGGAAGAAACACAACATCATAACGAAATATTTTGGTTGTCCAATTTACAATTAAAAAAAAGCTAACACCCATTATAAATCAGGAATTTACCCTTCAATACTCTTGACATAACAAGCACGTCATTTACAGCCTATCTGGTTCATTTTTAGTAAACTAAAGGAAGGGAAGAGAAAGGAACGAAATAGATAAGAAAAAGAAGAGAAAAGAAAGGGAAAAAATATTAATTTCCCATGTTTGGTTTAAGTTTTCTCTTTGCTTTCAAATTCCTCCAATTTTGGGAGGAAAGGAAAATGAAAATTTTATAAAGAGACTTTCCTTCCACTTCCTTCCATTTCCTATCACTTATAATGTTATTTTTGAACCAAACATTGCAAACTAAAATTTTTCCATCCAATCCTTTTTTTTCCCCTTCCAAATCCCTTATACCAAACGGGTTGTCAGACAAGTCGAATAAGGTACGATAACAATCACACAAGTGTATCAAGACAAATCGAATAGGCAAATAATTAACGACGAGAATCAATCTTTCATTCTTTCTAATCACTTAGAAATGGAAATCTTTGGTACTTCTTTCAAAACTATAATTTTTCCTTGATTCACACTTCAAAATCCCTTTAATCAATAGCAATGCTTTTTCTAGAATTTGAATTAACTCGTTAATATAACTAGATCATTAGAGTTGGCTGGCTATTATAGTACTTCCTCCGTTCTGTTTTAAATGAAACATTGGGTGAAATGACACTATTCATTGATCAATTTTGACTCCAATTTATCGCCATTATATAAAGAAAAACATAGTCAAGTGGGATCTTGTTAGATTCGTCTCGATGCATACTATCAAATTATAACTTTATTATTTTTTACGTGTGCACAACTAAAGATATTAATGATTAAAGAAGCGTGTTGGGTTGCGTGAAAAAGCAAACATTTCATTTAAAACAGAACGGAGGAAGTATTTCAATATACACGTGGAATCCCCATGCAAAATTCTATAGGAAAATAAATCAAATCATAGCCCAAAAGAGTTGATTTTTAACTGATTGTCATGCTTGTCTTATTTTTTTTCCTCACGTGATAGAGTATAAAATTATTCTTGGGACTCTAACCATCAGCTTATACTTTTGGTGGAGTTGGTTCTTTGACATGGTAACAGAGTCAGTGTGAAATAAACGTCACCGGTTCAAATCTCATCCACCGCTCATTTCTTAGTGGAGTATTTAGCGCCAGGTATGAGGGAGGCCTGTGCTGCATCCACACTTCAAGCTCAATAGGCTCTCGCGTGAGGGGGCGTGATAGAGTATAAAACTATTCCTGAGACTCTGACCACCAGCTTAAACTTTTGGTTGAGTTGATCCTTTGACAATAATTAGTCACAAATTAGAGTTACGACTTGAAGAACTTGAATGTTGCATGAGATCATAGACTAGTTTTATTATGTGACAATTATTGAACATACTATATTATTATGTGACAATTATTTATGGACGTAAATCCAGAACAACGAGTGTAAAACTCAAATTTGAAAAAGGGAGGTAAAATCCGCCCTCCCATTTTTATTACACTTTTTCTGTTTATTTTATATGTAATATTTGCCTTTTTGGTGGATAGATTAAAACAGTCAAATCTTCTAAAATAACAAAAGTAGTATATAAAAAGTAAATCAAGCTAAACTCCAATCTTGATATAATATGGGGAAAGGAACAACAAAGTTAAAACCAGAGTCCCATTGTGACACAACAAATGAAGCAAATAGTCCTGCCGTCATTAAGTGTTGCATGTGCTTACATTAATTCATAGAAATCTTTTTTGATCGATCTTTCTTCCAATATAAGCTTAGAATCAGCGAAAAGTACTAGCTGTATAAACAACCTGCTCGATCCAGAAATTCTTGGACCCCCACGTCCCCAACTCCTTTTCTTTTTTCTTTTTGAAGGAAGGTCCTTTATCATAAATTCATAATAAGAGTTTAGTATTATTTTGTGCCAACACCGCTTGTGTTAAGTATTAACTAGCAAAAATTAATACCGGCTTTATGATTGAAACAATCTGTTCAGATGAGGTATCCTTGGAAGTGTTTACTGATGTGATTTACACTTGATCTTTTAAATTAATGAGCGTTAACAGAGTTTTACGTCAATTTTTTTAAAAAAATAAAACTTCAAACCATCCGTATATCTTTAAAAATACCGTCTACAATCTTTGATTTTATGATGGTCATGGGCGGATCCATATGGCCCTAATAAGGAGCAACTACGTCCCAATTTTATGAAACTCCAACCAAGTTTTCAGGTTCAGTCCAACTAGAAAAGTAAAAAAAATCCCAATTTTTACACCCCAGTTTTAAAGATATAATGCATGTATTACTAAAAGACGGGAGCCTAAAAAGAAAAGTTAGAATATTGTGCACATTTAATTCCCGTAAAGTCTCAAAATATAGGAACAATGTAAGAGTAACTCTTTTATATTTTTATTTTTCCTTTTATGAGTAATGCTCTTGGTGTACCACATGATTGATCAATGAGGATGCAAATCAGTTGGAGGCCACTCATTGGGCGACACTTGTGTGTTCAAGGATGGAGAAAAAAAAAGGAAATCTTTAAGTGGCCATATGTTTAAAAATTCTAAGCAAAAAAAATAAAGTAAATATACCAACAATTTTATGTTTTTTGAATACTTTAAAAAGAGACCTATATTGAAGAACTTTTGACACATATCATTTTATATAAATATAGAGGTTAACCTTTTCTTTTACTAATTGTAATTTTAAGCTAAAGATAGTTTTGCACCCTCTTTCGAATTTTCTAGACCAGCCACTGATCACAGTCCACAGACCGTAGTTATACTGTCTAGAATTTTTGTATCTACCATGAACATGATGGTACCAGCATCCCAAACGGTATACCACCATGGTAGAATTAGAAACAGTGGGTAGAACCATGTATGGCGATTATTTTATTTTTTTGGGATTTATCCTCTGAAAATGATAGTAGCCTACCTTTCCTCAGCTAGTGACGGAGGTAGGCTTGGTCATGGTTGGTCATGTGACCAACCATTATTAAAAAAAAAAAATCAATATCTGCTTTAACGTGTCTCTTCAATCTTCTCCGACAATTACTCCTCAGACCTTAGATTCTCACTCTCTCCCTCGCCACAACCCAGTCTGTCATGCATCCTAAATCGCCGACCATCGAAATCTTCGACCACTCCGCAGACTCGCTGTGCTTCGCATATGGGCACTTGCCAACTTCGCAATCACCAACTAACGGAACTCTGAGATCACGGCTCACGACATCACCACCGATCCACCACGCTACTTCATGGCGGCCAGCAACCCGACCAGAATTCTTCAGTTCCCCTCTAGTCTCTCCCTCAACCCTTAAGTTCATTTCACATTTTCAGGTAAACCTAATTTAAATTAGAAGTCAATTTTTCTTGTTAATTGGTTGTTTTTGAGTAGTTCATTGTGTATTTTTGTTGTTTATTGGTTTAATTGATTGTTCAGTGAATATATCTTGTTTAATTTTAATTAGATTAACAAATGAGTAATTTATCAAGTTTTCATTCGCAACCTTGGTGTTAGTTTCAATTGGATTAATTGGCACTTTGGTATACTTTTCATTTATGAAACATACAATGTGAAACTTGAGGTTTTTAAAAGTTGCAAATTGATATGAAATTATGTATGATTGATTGAATGAATGAATATTGGAATGCAAATTGGGGAAACTTGGTTTAGAGAGCAACTAGAAAGTTATTCGATTTGAAAATTGATCGAATGATTAATAATTATCAAGTTTTTTTGCTAAAAGAAACTCCACTCTGAATCCTCCTCCACCCCGATATCAAAACATGAAGACTCGACCGAGAACAATTGTAATATTTTCTAAGTATGTTTGGTTGTAGTATGAATACTTATTGTGTTTTAAATGGAACTTTTATGAAGGTTTTTTCTTTAATGTATTGGCCATTGGTTATATTACGGATTTGCAGTAGTGTGACCAAGCATTCGCAAAAACCTGGATCTGCCACTGTCATCAGACAGTCCCCTCCCTTCTCCATTTGTTATCACACACAATTCAAGGACCCCATTAGGCTTTGCTACCCAACTCTTTCCATACTTTCCTCAAAATAATGGTGTCTGTCTTCCCCTTGCCTCAATCCAAAGTTAAAATCATCTCATATATATTGGAATTTGGAAATACTTAAGTTGGGTGTTTGCAAACGTGAAATACAAAAATTGACCAACTTATAAGTTAGGCTTTTTTGTGGGAAAGGACCTAATAAAATACAAGTTTTGTAGGGAAGGACCTAATAAAAAAAAATTGTAGGGAAGTACCTCATAAAAATTTTTGTCTAAAAGGACCTATTAAAATAGTTCCGATTGTTAATAGGAACCAGTTTATGAATTTCAGGCCAAAATTACCATATTCCGGTATTGACTTTTTTTTTACCCCAATTGACTCTTTCAATATTAGGGTTCATATTTTACGTTTTTCCCCAAATCGAAAATTAGGGCTTTAATTTCTCTTCTCCTCCTAATTTTTTTTTTCAGAAATTGAAGGAAAATGTCTGCTAAATCATCTTCAAGCAATAAAATTCCTGTCAAATGTAGTTGTGGTGTCCCAATTGGGGTAAAAAAAAAAGTCAACGCCGGAATATGGTAATTTTGGCCTGAAACTCATAAACTGGTTCCTATTAACAATCGGAAGTATTTTAATATGGACAAAAAAAATTTACTAGGTCCTTCCCTACAAAAGTTGTATTTTATTAGGTCCTTTCCCACAAAAAAACCTATAAGTTATAACAAACTTATAAAGATTGTTTGGGTTTTTATAATCTGAGGTGTATTGAGGATGTATGTTGATATTGTAAGTTTTTTTTTCTTGTTGTTAGAGATACGAGATATAATCAGTATCGGAAAATATATGTATGATATATTTTCCATATTGATATTATTAAGAGAATAATATTTAGGTTTATTTATGTTAATATATTATGTAGTGAATAATTTATGGTTATGGTCCTATATCTTTTAGGAAGTTTGTTTCCTATCTTATGTTACCTTAGGTTTTGTATAAATACTCTACCTATTAATGACTAATATGGAGGCCACACGATTAACCCTTTACCCCAAATTTGTCATGGTATCAAGAGCAGGTTAGATCTTTGGAGAGCTCACAAAAAAATTCCCCACCGGTGGGATAAGCCTTTATTATTATTATTATTTATTATTTATTATTATTATTATTATTATTATTTATTTATTTATTATTATTTATTATTTATTATTTATTATTTATTATTTATTATTATTATTATTTATTATTTATTATTATTATTATTATTATTATTTATTATTTTTTATTATTATTATTTATTATTTATTATTTACTATTTACTATTTATTATTTATTATTATTATTATTATTATTATTATTATTATTATTATTATTATTATTTATTATTATTTATTATTTATTATTATTATTTACTATTTATTATTATTATTATTTATTATTTATTATTTATTATTATTACTATTTATTATTATTATTTATTATTTATTATTATTTATTATTTATTATTATTATTATTATTATTATTTGTTATTATTATTTTTTATTTTTTATTATTTATTATTTATTATTTATTATTTATTATTTATTATTTATTATTTATTATTTATTATTTATTATTTATTATTTATTATTTATTATTTATTATTTATTATTTATTATTATTATTATTATTATTATTATTGTTTATTATTTATTATTATTATTATTATTTATTATTATTATTATTTAGCAAAAATAAGTTCAGTTCAGCAAAAATAAGTAAAAATAAATTCAGTTCAGCAAAAATAAGTAAAAATAAGTTAAGTTCAGCAAAAATAAGTTCAGTTCAGTTCAGCCAAAATAAGTTCAAAAGAACAGGGCCTTAGTTAAAATTACAGATTTTTTTTCTTCTTCAATCTACTTCCGCTGCATGTCTTTACTTCCTTGATGTGGCTTGCTAATTAATTGCCATACTTTTGGGGTTCCTTCCATGAGAATTTAGAATTTGCAATAGGATAATGGCTGACAGCAAAACAGCCGCATAATACCTATTGCTTGAACAGTTGAACGTTCTTTTTTGTTATTGGCACGAAGTTTCATAGAGGAGAACGAATTTGTTTACACTTTAGAGATTACGAAGCAATACGAGAAGTGAGGTACAACTCCGGGTTAAGGTTATTTGATCCACCGAGTATTCGGTCGGATCTATTAAAAAAAATTGTATTTCGGCTCTCCTTGTGTCGTGAGACAAGGAATATTGGTTCTCCATGTGCCGTGAGACAAGGTTTTTAACTTATTTGAGTGTGGTTTGCTCTGAAAAACCAATATTTGATTGGAGCACGATTTTGCTCAGGAAAAACCAAAATACGACGAGTTCGACAAGAAGAAACGTTCTTGTTGTAATGTTATATTTGATTGGACCACGGTTTTGCTCAGAAAAAACCAAAATACAATGAGTTCGAGAAGAAGACACGTTCTCATTATAATGTTATATTTGCAGGTTCGAAAAGAATGACGTTTCTATTTGATTGATGATTGATGGGTTCGAAAAAGATGAACGTTCTCATCATTAAAAAAAAAATTTGAAGGCGACATCACCAGATTTGTCCATCTCGACTTCAACAAAGAAAAGAATTTCCAATCGCAACGTTCGTGTTACTGCCGTTACGATTGCGGGAGGGTGTTAGAAATACGAGATATAATCAGTATCGGAAAATATATGTATGATATATTTTCCATATTGATATTATTAAGAGAATTATATATTTAGGTTATTTATGTTAAAATATTATTTAGTGAATAATTTATGGTTACCGTTAACCGCTCCTTTGACCATCACATGTTGGTCACGTGAGTCATGATCTTAGATTTGTATTGGATTATTTTAGCGTTGAAATTTAGTTTTTGTTAGTTTTAATGAATTCACGTAACCATCATGTGATGGTCAAAGGATTAACGGTCAAAATTAACGGATGTCGTCAACTGGTGGTCGTTTGAAACGGATTTTATTTTATAAGGTAGTTTTTTGAAAAAAAAAAATTATAAGGTAGTTTTTTGAAAATTTTTTGTTATAAAAGGTAGTTCCATGAAATTTATCCTTTTTTTTTAAGATTCGTGAAAAGTAATTAGACATTTACTTTATTGAAACCATCTAAATTGCCTAGAGATAAAGCTATTAGAAAAATAAGTGAACGGGTCTTATCACTTTCTAGAACAAGAGAGGGAGAACATAAGAAAGATGAAGAGGAGGTTAACCTTAAAATAAAGCTGGTTAATCAACGATTTGGTGAACTACGTACTATTATTAAAGTAATTTATGTGATTAGAAGAAAGCTAGATTTTTATAAATAATAATAAAAATCTATAAGTACGAGTAGTCAAGGGGAGTTTTGAGGTTACGCTGTGATTATATATAGTTTGTAGTACTAAAAATGTTGAGCATTAATAAACATTTAGGACATGAGCTTTCTCCTTTTTTTCACTAATTTTGTTGTTCGCAGTGTTTTCATTCAGTGGCGTTAGAAATTCTACGTCATATGAACATATGGTTGTGGATTTTAAGTATTATATGTTATGACAGATGTGAGAAAGAACAAATAATCGAATGCAAAACAAAGAGAAATCACACACAGATTTAACGTGGTTCACCAAAGGAGTGTTGGCTAGGTCCACGGACAGAGAGAGAGAACATATTTATTGATCTTGAGAATATCAGAATACACATGTGTTATGAACTAATTTCGTCGAATAAATGATATTAGGTTAAATAGGTATTTAACTTGGAATCTAATTCGGAATCGCATCACCGTGTTTCCAGCATCCCGCGCTTACCGCGAGGCGCGGCGCGGCGCTGGGCGCGAGTCGCGGCGCGGCGCCGGGCGCGAGTCGCGGTCGGCTCTCGGCATCCGCCCGCGAGCTGAGACGTCCTTCAGTGACTCGCCGTTTTGTAGATAACTCGATTCAACATGATTCAAGGCATTTCGCTACAAATCTCCACCTTGACTTGAATCCTCTCACAACGAAACAGATAACCAGATAACAGATGCATTGAACACAATGCCCAGACGCATTGAACACAATGCCCAGATTCTCCCTGCAACCAGATTTACCCCGAAAGACAACCATACCAGATTTGTCCCTTAAGGACACCAGATTAGGCCCTAAGGACTCCAGACTTGCCCCAAAGGGCAATTAACAATCACGAACATTGACCAAGTCCAAAAAATGTTGAAACTTACTTTGCGGAACCGGTTTGGTGAACATATCAGCAGGATTATCAGCTGTACCTACCTTCTTCACCTTAACTCTTGTCTCACTCCTCATAAAATGATATCTCACATCAATGTGCTTAGTCCTCTCATGATGGACTTGATCCTTGGCTAAGCATATTGCACTTAGACTGTCACAATACACAATGGCCTGATCATGATGTAAACCAAGATCACTAACTAGCCCTTTTAACCATATTCCCTCTTTAGCAGCTTCTGTCAACGCCATGTACTCTGCTTCAGTAGTAGACAAAGTAACTGTAGCCTGCAAAGTTGCCTTCCAACTAACCACCAAGAGTAAATACATAACCAGTCATAGACCTTCTACTGTCAACATCTCCAGCATAATCAGAATCAGAATAACCAGTAACTAAACACTGAGTATCATTCCCATAAATGAGACCAACATCAGACGTACCTCTATGGTAACGAAAAATCCTCTTGACTGCCTGCCAATGCTCCTTACCGGGATCACCTATGAACCTACTAACAACACTGACTGCATGTGCAAGATCCGGTCTAGTGCAAACCATAGCATACATCAAGCTCCCTATTGCACTAGCATAAGGAACCCGACTCATGTACTCCTTCTCCTCAGCAGACTTATGTGCAAAAGCAATAGACAAATTACTCACGTGGAGTATCTATAGGCTTAGTTGTTGACATGCCAAACCTTGACAAAATCTTCTGAATGTAACCTTTCTGTGACAAGAAAAGCTTTCTCTGATCTCTTTCCCTATAAATCTCCATCCCCAAAATAATTTTCGCAACACCCAAATCCTTCATCTCAAACTCAGCACTGAGAAGACCCTTCAACCTCTGAATCAGACTTGGACTTTGCAGCTATGAGCATATCATCTACATACAGGACCAGATAAATCATTGATCCATCCTCCAGCTTGTTGTGATACACACAACAATCATACAGACTCCGGTTGTAGCCCAACTCAATCATATAGCTATCAAACCTTTTGTACCACTGCCTAGGAGACTGCTTTAGCCCATACAAGGACTTCTTCAATCTGCAAATATAGTCTTCTTTTTCAGGAACTTGGAACCCCATTTGGTTGAGTCATATAAATCTCCTCTTCTAACTCCCCATGTAGGAAAGCTGATTTCACATCTAATTGCTCAAGTTCAAGATCCTGATGTGCAACTATTGCTAGTAACACCCTGATAGAAGTGTGTCTGACCACTGGTGAGAAAATCTCATTATAATTAACTCATTCCCTTTGCATGAACCCTCATGCAATAACACGAGCTTTATACTTGACCCCCTCAGAAGGTGAGGTCCCTTCCTTCTTCTTGAAAACCCATTTGCACGTGACAATCTTTCTCTCCTTAGGACGTTTGACTAGCTCCCAACTCTGATTTTTATCCAGAGACTCCATCTCATCTCCTATTGCAGCGAGTCATTGAACAGACTGACTACCTGAAACAGCTTCTTTATAGGTGGATGGATCATAAGTGTCCACCTCCACCTCTTCAGCAACCTGCAGTGCATAAGCAACCATATCCTCAAAGTCATACCTCCTTGGAGGTCCCACACCAACTCTTCTAGCTCTATCAAGTGCTATGCTAGGTCGATGTGCTTCAGATGAGGATGATTGATGACTAGAAGATTCAGTAACACCATGTTGATCTTCTCCACCTTGGTGTTGTGATTCACTCTCATCATGAGTGACTTGCAGCTCCACCTGATTATCAACATTGCTACTAACTGACACCACAGTAGACTTCACAGTAGAGTTAAGCATAGAATTTTCATCAAATATTACACTTCTACTAAGTATAACTCGACTCTCAGAAGGTGACCAAATTCTATACCCCTTAACTCCACTCCCAAACCCCACAAATACACCCTTCTTAGCTCTAGGTTCTAATTTACCCTCACTTACATGATAATAAACAGTAGAACCAAAAACTCTCAACAAAGAATAATCTGCAGGCTTACCAGACCACACCTCATAAGGTGTTTTACAATCAATACATGTGTGAGGTCCACGGTTGATCAGATAGCAAGATGTACTTACAGCTTCTGCCCAAAATCTTTTAGATAACCCAGCATTAAAGAGCATGCACCTAGCTCTCTCCAACAGTGTCTGATCATGCGGTTGGCTACCCCGTTCTGTTGTGGAGTATCCCTGAAGGTATGATGGCGAGCAATCCCTTCATTTTTGCAGAACTCGTTAAACTCAGACCAATAAAATTCCAGACCATTATTAGTTCGCAGCCTTTTGATCTTCCTTTCAGCTTGATTTTCCACCAAAGCCTTCCACTGCTTGAAGTTCTTGAAAGCCTCACTTTTATGCTTCATCATAATTACCCAAGTCATTCTTGAATAATCATCAATCATCGACACAAAATACCTGTGACCTCCAATAGATTCAACTCGGGAAGGACCCCAACAATCAGAATGGATATAATCAAGTGTGCCCTTTGTTCTATGAACAGCCTTTGGAAACTTGTTGCGATGAAGCTTCCCAAACACACAATGCTCGCAGAACTCTAGATCCTGCACCTTGTGCCCACATAGAAAATCCCTTTTTGACAGAATTTGCAACCCTCTTTCACCCATATGTCCAAGCCTCATATGCCACAACTTGGTCATATCCTCCTTGTGAATCTCAGATGATGCAACAGCAGCAGAACCTATTACAGTAGAACCTTGAAGAAGATATAAGGTACCATTTTTAATACCTTTTAGAACCACCTTCGAACCTTTGTAAATACTCATAACTCCACCTTCACCTTGAAAACTAAAACCCTTACTGTCAAGAAGACTCAAAGATATCAGATTCTTTGTCATCAGTGAAACATGCCTAACTTCATTCAAGGTGCAGAATGTACCATCATGAGTCCTCAACCTAATGGAGCCTATTCCAACTACTTTGCAGGCAACACTGTTGGCCATAGAAACATTGCCCCCATCTATATGCTCATAAGTCGAAAACCACTCCCTGCATGGACTAATATGATACGATGCCCCAAAGTCAGAACCCACACATCCCTATAATGTGACTGATTATTAGCAACTAGGGCCAGATCTTCCTCAGAGTTACTTTCAGTTTCTGCCAGAGCAGCAGATGCTTCATTCTTTTCCTGCTGTTTCTTTTTCTTAGGACATTCATTTTCCAATGCCCTTTTTCCATACAGTAATTACAGACATCATTAGTTTTAGGACCCTTAGAATTCAAATTTTTATAGTTCGATTTCTTTTTACCAGATTTTCCTTGTCCCTTACCCCTAGTAACAACTAATCCCGATGCCTGATTTTCTGTACTAGAACCAGATGCCTGATGACAAACCTCTCTAGTATGAAGAGCATATCTTACTTCTTCTAATGACAGACTATCTTTCCCAACAATAAAAGAATCCATAAAATTGTCATACGATAAAGGTAAAGATACTAATAGACACTAGTGGAAAAAACTACTTTTGCTACTTATCAAATGCTTTGGTTGACTAATCAACCCGAGCATTTGTGAAAATTTTAATAAAAAAATTCACAAATGCTCGGGTTGATTAGTCAACCCGAGCATTTAGACCCTCCCTCAATTCATGAAATCTCGCTTTGTACGCACTAAAAAAAATTTCGATCCTCCTCATCGAGTCATCAGGCCTTCCCTCTCTTTATTGTTTTCCCTCGACCCTCTCTCTCTCAACTGCACCCTCTCTTAATTGAAACCTCCCGCCGTCCCTCCCGCCGCCGTCCCTCCCGCCGCCGTCCCTCGTTCCCAAGTTCCCCGCTCAAGTTCTCCGTAGTTCAATTGGTTGAATCGACCTCCTAACTCCTTCAGGTTTTATTGTCTCCTAATTTTTAGGTTTTTCTAAATTACTCGAATAAATTCTAGGGTTTAATATAATTGCTGACCAATCGAAGAAAGAGGAAGCATTGAGAGACAAATGTTTCATCTAAAACCCTAGATTTTGATTTTGGGAAAACCTCGTATGTTGCTGATTCCTAAATGAAAAGTTGTGCTTTCTCTTAACCTGGGCCGCGATTTACGTTGTAGCTTGGACCGGTTCGATGAGTTGATGTGCTTGAAGGAGCGATTCAAGTTCATCACTTCGCTCACTTAACTCTTCAACTCGCCATTGCGTTCAGCAATCAGCAGGTTTGTTTCCAATTCTCGTCCTTTTTTTCCTTGAATTTTGTAAAATTTAATCTGATTTTCGATTTTGTTTGATTCTTTTTCTATTTTACAGTTTTGCAATTTTGTTATCTTCTTGGTTTTTGTTCTGTGTATTTATGAGGTTTGGCAAGTTGAGGGGCAGGAGGTCTGTTCGGTTCCAGATTAGATGGTGGATCAGTCGCCTTGATGTTTGCGTTGCTACTAGACATTGGTTGACTGGTAATTTTCTGCTGTTGTTTTTTTTTCTTGATTGGTTATATTTGTGGGTGTGAAATGATTGTGTTTGATTGTTTAAACAAGTCTTTTCGTGTTGTATTCATATACCTCAGATTTCTTTTCGTGCGTCTATTTTAGGTTTTGTGAATTGATGGTTATAATCTTGCATGATTTTGGTTTAGTTTTGGCGAGTCTTGTTTTCCTGTTTGTGACTGTTTTGAGGTGTATGTGGATCTGAAGTTGCTAATTTTGCAGGGTAAGTTGCTCCGCTAACTTTGTTGAGAAAATGTAAAATTGAAGGTCTTGCTTCTATTAGACTAATATCAGAAGATTCAGTTTGAGAATTTGGGAGGATTTATGTTGTTTGAGAAGTTATATGCGATAACACCTCTTGTGAAAGTTGTTTAGTGTCAATGAATTTTCTTCTAACATTTTTTTCTTTTCTCTTAAATTTCATATTACCTTCAAATTAGCTTCACAAATGTTCTTCAATTGACAGAAAACAGCTAATTGATGTCCTTCTGTAATTTCCTTGCCTGCCTTTAACTTTTGTAGTGTATGTGCTTGAATTTCTTTGTACCTAAAGCTGATGGACGAGAATAATAATAGCTGTGAGAGTGCAACAATAGATTTGGGCTGGTGTCGTTTATGTTGTTAAATTCAGATCCTTTTATGCATTATCTACACTGCTCTATTTCACCCTCTCTGATCTAATATTGTCTTCATATTTGTTTGTATTTTTAGGATATGGTGAATTTTGTAAATGATGTTGTTCATGTTGATGCAGAATAGTCCCAGTTCACTAGGTCTAGATTTAAAGTCAGATGATGTAAAAGAGAGGTTTGGGTTTACTTGGTTTGCTGGAGTCAAACTTGTTAAATGGAGTTACATTTTTGGCCTTTCTTTGATCCTTAGGTTTTCTCCTAGTTTGCCATAGCTCTTATTGGCAAAGCTTACTTGATATTACGGTTAATTTTAGACTTCTAGTTACATAGTTTGTGTTTGGTTTACTTGGTTTAATTCAAGAGGTGATTTTGGTAAAAAGTAAAAAGCAATGTGGTGTAAGGTTCATTAATTTATGCTAACTTGGAAAATTATATGATCAGATGGTGATAAAGCCATAAAGGGCATGTATATGAGTAGTTCTGAGCTAGTATTGCTGGAAAGTTCTATTCTCTCTTTCATTTTTCTTTTTCTTTTTGGGTGTTGAGAAATTAAGGGTTTTGCCCTTGGTCGAATAAGCTTTGAGTGCAGCTATAAGGTTATTTAATATTTGATGGAGCAGTCGCACGTTTTGTCTCTCCACTCCCTGTTTGTAAGTGTGCAGATGAAATTTTTTTTTTATGTGAACTTACTGGTAAATTCAGAAGTTTATGAATTTAATTAGTCATGAAGGAATTAGATGGAATACCAACTAGCTCTTAAAGTCACCTTTCTATAGTGTATTTATGTAGTTATGTGCACTTGACTTTACCATGGTTGACACTATTAAGATGAAATGAAAATAGGTATCTCCAGAGTCCACTTGAATTTCCATAGTCGTCAGTATGTAAAGAAAGTAAAGCCCACAATTAATTTACTCTTAACTTGCGCCGACCAAAGAACAGGGTAATCTGAAATTGCATGAATTATTTTTTTGAAATTCGCTATACAATTTTATGTTCATTTTAATGTGCTAAGAGAAACTAATGTGAATACAACTACTCAATGACCCTAAAAGTCCCAGTTTTCTTCCTTGGACTCTTGCTAATGCAAGTTCCTTTCTTTAGCTTTTTCATGTTTTTTAATCACTTTAGTCTTTTTATGCTAAATTATTAAATACTTAATGAAATTGGAACTTTTGGGATGATGGGCACTTGATGTTATCCTTACTAGTGTAAGACAGACTTCCATACATTGGATTTATCAATGCATGGGGTTTTTGTGTACTAATGCTTCCTTTTATCATGTTTTCTTGAGTTCTTCTTTTTCTTCTTTTGCTCTCAGATTACTTGAAATATTGGACTTGCTTTGTATATACTTCCTAGAATGTCTTTTAAATACCTTGATCAAAAGAATAAAGTAACTCTTGAAGAAAATCCAACAGCAGATTTAGCTGCAGATGCTGCTCCTAGTTCAATCAAGGGTCCAGTGCAATTTATTTTTAATTTGAATTTGAAGTTTACCGTGTCTTCTCTACTCCTTTATGTAATCACAAAAGGTGTATATTTTTTCATTATAGCTCATTTTAGAATATCTTGCTAGTGTAAGTCTCTTTTAGTGACAAAATCGACCTTGATGTTTTCTTCTCATGGAAATCATATTTCTTAAGGTATGGTTACCACAAGATTTAGGAACCTAATGAGATATTTGCTTCGAATTGTGTTTGAAACAGCAATAGTGGGGTCCTTGACTTTAAAAATCTGGGCATGGGAGAAAGAAAGAGGAGCAGAGTTCTTTATGATGGGGTAAGAAATTAGCTTCATCTATATAAACTTTGATTTTGTATTCAAGACTATCTTTCGTCCATTCCAGTCATCAAGACATATTTTTACCTTTTGAAATCGTTAATGAAGCTTTTTTGCGTAAATGTTCTATGTATCTTCCTCTAGTGATACTATTTTCCTCATCAGTAAATAACACATGAAACATACTCCCTAGCTCAGCCCGGATTTGAGGATTCATTTGAGGATTGCACATCGAAGCAGTAACGTAGTGAGTGGGAAAGGCATACAGGTTCCCGATTGAAGAACTAGAAAATTAGTATTAGGGTCAAAGGATCTATGCTGACACTGAGCAGTGGGTGTGTGCTTCACCACATGATCTGCAATATTTTTTATATTACCGATATGAAAAGGAATGCATGTAGAGTGTACATTTACCTGATAATAATTGTGTGAACCACTGTCTTTATAGTCACTTACAGACATGCACACACACATATACACACATGATGGCATGAAAGCTCATTTCTATAGTTTCTATCACTTTGTTGAATGTACGAAATTATTTTGAAATAACACTTGACAAGTTCAGATACATGAGTTTGTCTTTCTTGCACTGGTCGTAGTTTACCCTTGGCTAATACTGCACCTCTACAATGTTTATATATTGGAGAAAGGATGACTTATAAGTCTACCTTGTGGATACATCAGCCATTCTTTCTGTTTCTATGTGGTTTGATAGGCGTGTCGCGCACCTAACAAAGATAATTCCTAACTTACCTCCTAACTATGTAGCAGGGCAAGTCAAGGTCGAATCCAGAGAGACAAACAGTATTAAACACTAGATATCTTGACTCAATTTAACTAAACAAGTGACAAACAACGGTGGAAGAGATGTTGAACTAATACTAATGCTAAACTATAACAACTACTAATAGCACACGAGGTAAAATCAATTAATAAAGACATCTAGAATTAAGTATCCCCACTAGCACGAGTAATAAATGAATAGTTCCCATCCCAATTAACATAATCAATAATCCAAAAGGAGTAATGCACCCTAAAAATACCAAAGATCTCTCCCGATTACCTATGGCTACTCTAAACAAGCAATCATACCTATTCCCATGGAATCATGCAAGAAAGAGACATTAAACATGGCATCACAAACAAATTCCTAGTAATCCTATCTACTTATTCCCATAGAGATATTCATACTCTTGATTGAATCAACAAATCCATCTAGATTCAATTCCCATTGAAAACAAGACATAAGGAATCAATTCAAAATCACCTATCCCTAGTATGATAATGAAAATAAGCACAATTCAATCAAGCAAGGATAATTAATCACATTAAAATTGGGATTATGGGGAAATTCATATCTTAATCATTGCTAGGGTTCAACTTAACCCTAGATTTTAAAACTACTCACTCATAATTGAAATAACAAAGCAATTGAATAATAAATAAATAAGCATGATAATAAATAAAGAGAGAGAATTAGAAAACTTAGTCTTTTACTTCAATGAAAAATAATCCAAGGTAGCCAAATTGTAAATCTTAAAGTTAACAATGGAGTTTTTCTCTCAAAAGATCTCTAAAAACTCCCTAATAAAACCTAAGTGCCGAAAAATATTACTAAGACGCTATTAATAGTTTCCTAAAATAATAAAACAACTTAAATAAAATCGACGGAAAAAACAGGTCGACACGGACGTGTCAATTATGACACGGACGTGTCGACCTGATATTACAATATCAGTCGTAACAATAAAAGTTCCTGATCTGGGAAAAAGGCAGCAACACGGACGTGTCACATATGACACGGACGTGTTGCTCTGGGAAACTAATATCAGTTTGAAACTGACTTACTGAGAAGAGGGTGACACGGACGTGTCGCCCTGAAAATCTGCGATCAGTGGCGCTCTTTCGTAATCCAAGGAAATGACACGGACGTGTCAAATATGACACGCCCGTGTTGACCTGCTTCAGCCTATCACCATGCTCATGCATCCCCAACTCCTCACAAGATATCCAATATGCTTGATTAACCTGAAAATTAACTCAAACACCACAAAATACCTCGTGAAGTGCCATAGAACTAAAAGAAGCCAAAATGATGCAAGAGTTGGTCCTAATTGCTCTAAACTAGGCTAAATGAGACTTAGAAATGCACCTAAAATCACAACTATTATTGATTTATCATGGTCTACATGAGCAAATTTAATTTCTTAATAATTTTAGAAGTATTGTCTAACTTTAAAAAAAAAACTGGAAGCATAGTTTTCTTATAACGATAAAGTTTCACGAGCTTTATGTAGTGGATAGATTTGCTGGACTGTCGGTTGATGCAAATTGAACGTTCTGATTCTTGGCAAGGCAATTTAGATAGGACGGATAGTCATGTGTAGGCTTGAGGTAAGTTAAGAATGAGTCGTATCTTGATCATAAGGAAACCTACAAAAACTAATGCCTTTTTTAATTTGGGTATTCTCCTCCTTATTGTGTGCTTGTAAAAGTTTGTGTTCTATTGATTATTGGGTGCTTGTAAAAGTTTGTGTGCTTGTAAACGTTCTGATTCTTGGCAAGGCATTTTAGATGCCTCTTCTTCCATGAAATTTTCTAATTTGTGTATACTCCTCCTTATTGTAGTTTGGAGATCTTGATTTGAGAATCGTTAACGCATCCACTTCACTCAGGGTACGCTGTTGCGACTTGGAGAACTGTTGGAGTTATTCCGAGTCCATTATATGATTTCTGTAATATTCAGGTGAGAATTAGTCATTACGGATCTGATTTAGTTCACTGAAATTTTGATCTTTGATCCCTATGGTTGCGTATCTTTACATTATATATGTGTGATTAGCTTAGCTCATGGTTGCTATACTGAGTCCGATGTAATCTTGCTATGATAAAGATGATGAGGCTTCTGTCTTTTATCATTATTATTATTTATAATTATATTTGGAAAATCGGCTTAAAATGTAGCAAGTATCAATGGTGTGTGAAATATACTAGCTTTTCAAGTTTATAGTGTTTGATTTGTGAAGTAGTTTCAAAATTATATATGTTATAGAAGGCACTCATTTAGCTTTCGACTACCTTCGTAGCTTTAAGCTATCTTTTATCGACTCCTAATTTTAGCTAGTTCACAGTAAGCTAGTGAAAGTAGCTTACCAACTGAGTTACTTGTTCATCTAAATTTTTTGCTTTCCACCAATTTTATAGTTATTTTAAGCTTTGAACTATTTGCGAAACCTTTGTAACTTTCAGCTACCACTTTCGCAGCATTAAATGGCCTTTTAAGCTCACTTTTATATGTAAAAAAAGTAAAGGAAAACACAGTGAATATATACTTATATCTGGGAGTTAAGATGAACTGTCTCATGCGGTTTAAAAGTTTGTCCTTTTGTCTGATAGCCGAGAATGTATGTCCCAAGTTTTCTGAGGAATTGATGGATCCTTGTGCAGGTAACCAGGGTATACAAGGGAAAGGAAAATACTGAAATAGAGTTCATGTTTAGTTGCTAATACGAGTTCTGTGTTTTTATACTCTTAACATTTTAAACTTGCTTCATGTTCCATTTTATTTCAATTTTGTTGTTCTATTCTTCTGCTTCTTCATAATAATTTATGTTATTAGTGCATATTATCACGAAGTGTTGCTGCTGTTTAATTACATTTTATGATTTTATGAACTAGATTACAGTTTGCTCATTTTTACTGGTGCAATTGAATATATGTTATTAATTTCTTGTTTTGCAATTGTGAATACCATTATCATTTGGTCATTGTCATTAAGTGTTGGCATAAACACTTAAAACAAGTATGATACTGTGATAATGCTCTTCCGGCTGCTGGTCTGCTAACATGTGTGATACCCGTGTAATAAATGCTCTTCCCGCTGCTGGTTTGCTAGCAGTAGCTGGATTTTTTTTTTGTTTTAAGAAAATATACAAATGCTCCGGTTGAAAAGAAGAACTGGAGCATTTATTACCTCAAATGCTCCGGTTTTCCCTTATAAACCGGAGCATTTGAGCTTTTTGCTAGTGAAAAAAAGCTCAAATGCTCCGGTTTTAATGACAACCGAAGCATTTAAAAAAATAAATGCCCCGGTACGGTTTTGAACCGAAGCATTTGTAAAATTGTCAAATGCTCGTATGACGTCTGCTACGGGTCAAATACGGAGCATTTGTGGGCTTTTTAACCGGAGAATTTGAGCTTTTGTCTACTAGTGAGAATTAAAGCAGCATCCTCATCATCTACTTTAACATCAATATTATGAAGATCTAGTAAGATAGTATACAATTTTTCTAGATGGTCCCTCAGACACGTACCTTCCTGCATAAGCAGGCTGAACAGACGTTGCTTCAAGAGCAACTTGTTGGTTAGAAATTTCGTCATGTATAGACTCTCTAACTTCAACCACAGACTGGCGGTGGTTTCCTCCTCCGAGACTTCAGTGATTATGTCGTCAGTAAGACACAACATAATCGTTGAATGTGCCTTTTCCTCCAGAACTTCCATCTCAGCGGTGACTGAATCCGTTGACTTCTTTGCCAACGGTGCCCACAACCCTTGTTGCTTCAGTAAAGCCCGCATCTTGATTTGCCACAGACCGAAACTGTTTCTCCACTAGTAGAAAAAACCTCAAATGCTCCGGTTTTTTAGGCCCTAAATGCTCCGTATTTAACCCGTAGCAGACGTCGCTCGAGCATTTGAGACTTTTACAAATGCTCCGGTTGCAACCGGAGCACTTGTGTTAAAAATGCTCTGGTTTTATCTAAAAAAACCAGAGCATTTGTGTTGACAAATGCTCCTGTTTTTAAGGAAAACCGGAGCATTTGAGCCCCCAAAAGAAAATAAAAAATAATAATTTATTTGCTTATTTTTATCCTAAATTGATGGAGAATCATTTACATATAGATAAAAAGTTTCATTTCTAATGTTTTTGTTCATAAATACAAGTTATAGTACAAATAAATAACAATTAACATTAAGGTAAACTAATATCCATATGAACATATTCCTTAGATGTTATTGGGACATCAGATTTTTTGGAATCCCCATGCACCAAACTGCAGCACCAGCCTGCAATGCAATCCAAACACTGTAATAAGGTGCAACATTAGCTGAAGTAAGCAACAAGCACTCTGGTGTTCTATATTAAGTTAATCATACTATTGTAAATAAAGTAAAAGGAAAAAGAGAAGAAAACTGGACATCCAACATACACTAAAATTGAGGAATCTGCATATTATGTTAGTTCCATACTTCTGAAAAATTTCTCAGCCAAAATCGATGCGGAGCATGTAGGTACGTGCTTAAACATCTGACTTTTTATCGTTTGCATCCTCTCAAGAAGTATAGTGTGATCAATATTTAAATTCACATAATAGCAAGTGCACAAAACTGGTAAAAATGCAGAAAATTGCTTGGAAGTGGGGACATAATATTACTATGGACTTGAAGCATGCAAGGAAGTTTTGGATGAAGGTCATAGAATATAAAGATGCACATGGACAAAATCCAGTCCATTAAGCAACACGCATTGACAACAGCATGCCACAAATTATATTATGACGCCAGTCTTGTGGTGCACCATATATTAACAACATTCAGATTTAAGACAACAGCATGAACATCATCTTCTAAGTTGTAACTAAGGCCAAAAGGCTCATGCATACCTTTAGAAGCTTCCGTAAGATGGGAATCTTTCTTAAATCCCTTTTGTAAAGCTTCATCATATCATCTACAGACCTGCAAAGTAAGGTACACTAGTGGAAAGCATCTTCATGCAAAACAGCTTGGCATGAACTGTGTTCTTGTTTCATATTTCTCTGTCTCTGACTTGTTAGATGTGACTTGCAGCAGTCACTCTGAAATCTACTAGTTCAAATTCTGGTTTGTTCAACTTGTGGCACGTATGGCTTGTTTAAAAGTGGGTCATAAAGTTGATTACACATCTTTAATTTCATTTATGAGAGTGAAACAACATTGATTTGTGGATCTTGTGAAGCATGGCGCCTGCTCTTGTTTCTTTTAGTTCTACATGCTGTATTTTAGAATTTTATTTTTTCACTTATGAGTATTGAAGGTTCTCTATGACTGGTGGCGCAACTGGTGGAATGGCGACAAGATTAAATAAATGGGAAGACATGAAAATTGAACCTGGCTTCTTATGTGAGTTTTGTTGCTGATGAGTTTGTTGTTGCTGCTGCTAACTATTATCAGCAGGGATTTTTATTGCTTGTGTTATATAAACTGGGAGTTGTAGTTCTTGTAATTTACAATATAATTACTATTTATATGTTGTATCTCTTGTATCTATGAATATTATTAGAACTAGATCTATATAATTGATCGTGCATACACTTGCAATAAAAAAACCAGAAAAAGATTTTTTTTTTTTTTTTTTTGGGCATCAAATGCTCCGGTTTTCTTAACAACCTTATAAATTTTTTTTTCAAAAAACTACCTTATAAAACAAAACCCATTTCAAACGACCACCAATTGACAACATCCGTTAATTTTGACCGTTAACTCCTCCTTTGACCATCACATGTTGGTCACGTGAGTTCATTAAAACTCACGTGAGTCATCATCTTAGATTTGTACTGGATTATTTTAGGGTTGAAATTGAGTTTTTGATAGTTTTAATGAACTCACGTGACCATCATGTGATGGTCAAAGGAGGGGTTAACGGTCAAAATTAACGGATGTCATCAATTGGTGGTCGTTTGAAACGGGTTTTGTTTTATAAGGTAGTTTTTTGAAAAAAAAAAATTTATAAGGTAGTTTTTTGAATTTTTTTTGTTATAAAAGGTAGTTCCATGAAATTTATCCTTTTTAATATACCAAGCTAAGCTTGGTCTAGTGATAAGGATATAAACTTTCAACTTTAAGGAAGGGGGTTTGATACTTCAATCTCCACTAGGAGCACTTTAGGAGAGGGGATGCCCTTACCATTCCCCCTCCCCCCACTCTCAAAGTTTCTGCTGCTAACTCGGGTCGGGTTAACTTGAGAGAGGTTCCGGTCTGGTAGAGCCCTTCATCTTACCATCCTAAAAAAAATTCATCATTCAACATTATTTTCTATTGTTAGTTAACATGTTTACCAGTAAAAGTTCCTTTTTTTTTTATCCTTCAGTTTCTCCATATGAAATAAATTTATTCATTAATTAATATATTTTTATTGTTAGTACTTAGCATGTTTTTTTTCTTATTAATATAACATGCATCATTAAAAGTTTAAGCACTCGCTTTTTCCTTATCCTTCAAAAAACACATCACCGATATTTTAATTTGTTATTAGTTATCCTATCTAATTTAATACTTTCACCGTAATTGTTCTATTACAACATTTTCATATATAGAAGTTCAATAATATTTCCAACATCATTAAATTGGCTAAAGTTTTTCTCTAGCTATCTCTCTCCTATGACATGGGTCCATTTTTAATATCTGTTTCTAACACTCTCCTCTTCACTTGGCCTCATTGTCAGCCTTTGCATGTGTTGTAATAGGAAAAATATAGAGGAAATATTTAACATCTATACAATTGATATGAAAAAGTGTAGGTAATGCATACACTTAGACACACTACCATTTGTAGCCCTTCTCTCAAACTCCGATGTGGTGCGAGCCATATCATCAAAGACACATGACAGTTCGAACAACCCTTGACCAATTAGTGTATACAAGTCATTATTCAACCACCAAGCTACATACAACATATGCATGCAATTGTCCATAATCCACAATGGTAGTAAATTTTAACTAATATTTTTTTGCAGAACATGATATGGAATTTCGAAATAAGAGTTTAATAAATGTCAATTTTTATGGTAATGTTCATCATACGCCACCCTTAATTACAATAGTGTTTTTTTTCGTCAATGACAAGCCTCTAAATTGTCAAAAAAAATTACAATAGTATTTTCTTCTCTCTTTATTATCGTTCATTACCACTTCAAAGCTAAAAATGAGTGAATATAGAAATTTAGAGATGAAGCTTATTGACATGGAACTTAATCGGTCAAATTACCTATATAAATAATAAGATTACCACAAATTATCACCGCTTACTAATTAAATGGGCGAAAAAGTACCTCCATTGGTGCAATAAATAAAATTCTTTAAGTTGTGTTACTATATAAGATAACTTAAGCCTTCTTTTTTTTTTCAGTTCAATTCAGGGTTCTTTATTCCAGGTCATTTCAATTCCTATTATTATTATTATTATTATTATTATTATTATTATTATTATTATTATTATTATTATTATTATTATTTTATTGGTATCAGTATTATTATTATTGTTGTTGTTATTATTGTTATTATTGTTATTATTATTATTATAATTATTATCGTTATTATTATTTCAATTATTGTAATAATAATTATTGTTATTATTATTATTATTGTTATCATTATCGAAATTATTTTAATTATTGTAATAATAATCATTATTGTTATGTTTAATTAAGTTCAGTTTAATTTATTTCAATTCAACTAAAAAACAGGCTAGACATATCGCAAGATGAATTCCAATACCCAGTTAGTCATAGGCTCATAGCAACTGACAAAGTGACAATGCTCTCAAAGTTAAAATAAGTGGTAGTGAAAAATGGAAAGACAATAAGAAGAAAGTAACTGGTTTCAATTAATTCCTTCTGTTTTACGCTTTAAAAGACAACTTTTGATTGAAAATTTATTATCCTAGCAATAATTAAGCACTAAATAGGAATTAGGACAAAGCTAAGCCTATCTCTTCCTAATAATCGATAATGAAAGGGGAAACAAGTAATGTTTTGTCACATAGTATACGTCGATACGAAAGGGAGAAGCTTTTTTCTTGGGGGAAACTTAAACACCCCGCCCTTTAATCCTAGTGTTTGTTTTCTTTTTCTTAATTAATGCTATTATATTCCCATAGTTCTTACACTACGATCACTATCAAGCTTACAGCGAAACTGAACATGTCTAGTTTGGATAGAGAGCTAAGGGGCCAGAACAGTGGACATTTGAATACGTACGTTTTATTGATTATCACCATGTATCGACAAAAAGCATGCATGAATAATTGACAAAGTAGGTAGAAGGCTTAACGCTTTAACATATTATTCATCAATACTTGAGTATATGTATACACTATAGAAAACATAAGATAGGAAACAATTTTCTCAATAGATAATAATACTACTAAATATCCTAAAGATATTATCTGTTACATCATGTCCTAGCTAACATAAATAATCTTAAGGATATTATCACTGATAGTAGTATCCCTAACAATGATAAGCATAATTGATTTATTTGAACTATTGAAGGCATGATTTGCATTCGTTAAGAGTTACATGTCGTTGTGAATGAAATATATATAAGACGTCCAATATGCATAATTTTGAACTTATTAGCTTTTATTTGAACCTACGAGATTAAATACTATATAAATCAATATCACTTTAACTTTTCAAGTCAGGTCATGAGAGGGTGGAAGAAGATTATAGAAACCCCACCTTCTAAAGACCCTACCATTAGAACAAAAAAATATTGGTACTTCAACTTAGTGATATGGAAATTTAGTTTTCACCTTGAAGAGAACATGGATCCATTTTCCCGTTCTCCAAGGAATTAACAAGATGTATGTTCTTGTTGGAATTTGGAGTACATGGCATCCTAAGACTGTGGTTTCTTTACCATATTATTATTGAAGTGGATTTATTTTCACTAATAAAAAATAAATATCACTGATGGCAACTCATTTTACTTATAATTAGTGGATTTTCAATAATGAAAATTTAATTTTTTTTTTTTTAATCGACCAACATTGATTTTACTTAAGAATCATTTTTTAAGTTGAAGAGAACATATTATCAGTTTATAATTTATTTTCAAGAGAACATGGTCTAGACTGGTAAAATCTATAAAAATATATAAAAAGCCGTTTCCATCAAATGAATGGTGCCATATGGCACTCTCCAATGTGTGTCACGTGACACTCTTTTCAAACTTCTATATATATACTTCATATATATACATATATATATATATACATATGTATATATATATATATATATATATATATATATATATATATATATATATATATATATATATATATATATACATATGTATATATATATGTATATATATACATATGTATATATATACATATGTATATATATATATATATATATATATATATATACATATGTATATATATATATATATATATATATATATATATATATATATATATATATATATATATATATATATATATATATATATATATATATATATATATATACATATGTTTATGATCTCATTTAAAAAATATTAACAATGTGTCACTACTAGGAATCAAACACATGACTTTTCAAATGAAATATGAGAGTTTAACCACCACCCACTATAATTTCAATGTTTAATATTTTCAAAGTATAACATAATAAAATCTTATAATTATATGTAGCTATAAAAATATGGATAAGCCTTTTGATCTCTAATATTTTTATTAAGGTAATAACATTCTCTTACCCCAATTCCATTAAAATTGTTATTTTTATCCCCAATTCCTTAGAATTTTTTTTTTAAAACAACTTAACATGTCATAATGTCCATTTTCCAATTCCGCACTAGACAGAAAATTACGAAAAGCTAATAAAATCAATTATGAACGGAGGAAGTATTTGATAATCTCTATTAAAGTGAATATGGGAGGAAAATGGTGCCCCTCTTACAAAAGGGTCTGATATACCTTTAATGAATTTAAATTGCCATATATATTATATAATATTTTCTTCTTCCTACTTGCCATATATATATTGAACAAGTTAACAATGGAATTGATTTTGAAATTTCAATTAAATATTAAATTAAGGAGAATGATTTCTTCTTCTTATATATGTGTGAAAAACTCTAACGATCAAAAATTAAATTGACAATATAATTTGATTGACACAATCAGAAGAAAAAATAAAAACTTGAATTTCATATTAATAATTATACTAATAATATTCTAAAACCTAAATGCTGATTAATATTTGATAATCTCTATTATATAAATCAAACTCTTCCACTTTATTAATATTCAAAGATTTAACTAGATACACAAATTTCTCCACTTTATTTGAGCACAAGCTTTCTTCTGCTTTATATTTCCTTCTCTCAATATAATATATTAAAATAATAATACAAATAACTAAAAAAACCAACGAAACATTGATTTATGAAAAACATATTAAAAAAATTAAAAATAATTATGAATGTCTGTTTGAATCAAAAAAATTGTAATACTGATGAATAACTAATTTAGGAAAAAAAAAATTATCGACATGCACACATAGCGTGCAAAAAATGCTAATTGTAATTGATCTGGGGCATTGTCCGGACCAAAATACAAGTTTTGACATAAACGTGAGCTGATTTGAGCGTTTGGTAGCAAAGACATTTCATTTGTCAATCAAGAAGAGTTAACGACTTGTCTTAAAGTGAAATTGAGAAAGAAAGTTTATTTATTTCATTCCATAAAAAGGAATCAGGCAAGGAGATCTTCTTTTCCATTTTTTAAATTTTATTTTATGTGTTGGGTTATTAGCAAGAAATATTCATTATTTGATCGATAAGAAGCTTTTAGGCGTTACCTCTAGTGACTCAAAAGTTCAAAATTTTTGTCTGACCTTTGCTGATGACAAAATGATCTTTGCAAAGCTTGTAAAGAAAGTTGACAAGTCATTAGATACTCCTATGTGATACTCCATCCTACACTTATTCACATACATCACTTATTACCTCTTGTGATTTGTACTTAAGGAAAAATAAAATGTGAGATCTTGTTAGACTACTATGTATTATCCAAATATCAACTTTTTGTAATTTTTGCTTATTGATAATTAGAGATATTAAGGTTGAAATTAGTGGCTCGCAAATCAAAAACTAATAACAACAAGAGGGAGTAATTGATAAACAAATAGTATTACTCTAGGTCGAGCCAACTACTGAATTTCCACCAATTAGCATTATGGATGCATCAAAAATGTTTCTTCTTCCAAGAAAAATTTCAACAGTTCATTTTCAGCAAAGTCTTTTGTGGAGCATATCGAGTACTCGATTAATTATCTAGAATTTCCTAATCTACTACAATGAATGGCCTATCGGGATTTTGTATTCACATTCCTACAATATATAGTAATGCTAATCATACAGAAGATATTAGTTGATCTCACAGGTTGCCGTAATACCAAAACAAAAGTATCATCGGGGGGTTTAATATTAAAAGTACTAGAAGTACTACCTCGAAGTATTATAGAACTACTAAAACCATTCTAATGTTTCTAGAGGTACCATATAATTTGGTGGTGTCTTGACAAGATATAAGTTGATCTCGCAATTTTAATTATATATGTAGTATTACTATTAGAATAGATATTCCAAAGTATCACGAGACTTGGAAGCTCCTTACACAGCTGAGGAAATAAAAAGAGCTTTATTTTCAGTTCCTGGTTGCAAAGCACCTAGTCCAGATGGCTTTGGATCACATTTTTATAGAGATTGATGGAGTATTGTGGGTGATGATGTAGTAGCTGATGTATTAGATAGCTTGCAAAGTGGAAGAGTGTTGAAGGAATTAAATAACACGGTGATAACTTTAATTCCTAAAACAAGATGTCCTCAGAATGTTGGTGAATTTAGGCCCATATCCTGTTGTAATACATTATATAAATGTGTATTACATAAATGTATTACAAAGGTACTTTGTGGCAGATTGAGAATGGTGTTACCTGACATAATAATGGAGAATCAATGTGGGTTTGTCCATGGTAGGTTTATTGTGCACAACATAATGGTGGTACAAGACATGGTGAAACATTATGGTAGGAAGCAAGCTCAACCAAGTTGCATGATGAAGATAGATCTTCAAAAGGCATATGACACAGTCAATTAGTCATTTTTGCAAGAAATGATGACTCAATTGGAGTTCCCTGCTAGATTTATAAGCCTTGTGATGACATGTGTTTCCACACCCATGTTTTCACTCATGATAAATGGGAGTATGGAGGGTTATTTTAAATCTTCAAGAGGATTGAGGCAGGGTGACCCCATGTCACCACTATTATTTGTGATATGCATGGAATATCTTTCCGAGGATATTACATAATAAATTGAAGCTTTGGAACATTTTCAATTTCACCCCATATGTAAAGAAATGAAGCTTACTCACATGTGCTTTGCAGATGACTTAATCATGTGCTGCAAAGGAGATTTTTCTTCAAGCTATCTGATGTTGAGAGCTTTCAAGCTCTAATCTGAGACTTCAGGCTTAAAGGCAAATGTGAATAAATCTGACTTTTATACTTGTGGAATGCAGGAAAGGGAGGTGCACAGAATAGCAGAAGATTCTGGTTTTGTGAAGAGCAAGCTACCTTTTAGGTATCTGGGAGTACCAATTTGTGCTAAAAGAATCACTAAGGCACAATGTGAGTTGTTGATAGATAAAATGACAACAAGAATAAGAATATGGAGCTCTAGGAATTTATCCTATACAATGAAGAATACAATTAATCAATTCCGTATTGATGAGTATTCACGTATATTGGGCACAAGTATTCATTTTGCCTAAGAGCTTGCTCAAGGAGATTAATCGGATATGCGTAGCATACTTGTGGAGTGGAGAGCATTCACTCGAAACCCCGGATCGGTAGCCTGGGATCACGGTGTTGGAACAAGGCACAGGGTGGACTTCGGGTTCGTAGATGTCATAGTATGGAATACTTGCATGTTTAGGGAAATATGTTTGGGCCATAGCATCCAAGAAGGATAATGTATGGATAAAATGGGTTAATTCAGTCTACATAAAAGGGGAGAATTGGTGGGGATATGTACCTACTGCTGGTGCCAGCTGGTACTGGAAAAGAGTTTGTCAAGTAAAAGAACAATTGAAGGTTGTTTATAGTGAAGTGGAATTGGTGGGCATGACTGATTATTCTATACAAGTGGTGTATGAGAAGCTAAAAGGGGTACATGAGAATGTTACTTGGGATATGTTGGTCTGGAATAGGTTGAGTGTCCCTATGCACAGATTTATCTGTCGGTTAGCTGTTCAAGCTAGATTACAGACAACAGAGAAGTTGGCAAGCTATGGGATTAGCAATACGATTCATGTTTAATTTGTGTTTGAAGCTTCGAGACTCAAGGTCATCCTGCTTTTTTCAGTGCAAGTTCAGTATTAGCTGTTTGCAAGTTGTTAAAAACTGGTTAGATATTCAAGCTACAACAATAACAATTCAGGGCCTGAGCAGATGGATTCGGAATTGCAGGAGGACAAAGTTTCATAAACAAGTCATGTATGCTACACTAGCAGCTATCATATATTCAATTTGGCAAGGAAGGAATAGCAGCTATTGAAATGGAAGTGTGCCTACTATTAGTAGCAGTATTAAGCAAATTAAAAATATTGTTAAACAAAGAATTGGTACTGTGATACCAACTAAGATTAGTAGGAGAGATTATGTTTGGTTTGTCAGTTTATAGATGCTTAAAGTGTTGTAATTAGATGGATTGTTGGCAAGAGTAAGTAGGTTCTTTTCCTTGTTGTTGTGGTCCAACCTTGTTGGTTCATTGCTATTGGAAAAGAGTGGTGAATGTGATGTTTGTATTAGGTTGCCTCCCTCTAATTGAGGTGGTATAGGTGTAATTTGTGCAATGAATGAAACTTAATTACTTAGCAAAAAAAAAAAAAAGTATCACGAGAATATTGGTGGTACTAAAATTGGTTATGATAGAACCATAAACGAGTTTCGATAGTATGTTTTACTCCCCGGTGTACTCTTGAATTTGCATTTATTGATCATATTAGACTGACTAACAAGAAATTTACAACTACTTTTAAGACTAGCCTTTTCATACGCTAAATACTCTGGTATTGGACAGCTCTCGCATATGGGTTAATGTTACCAAGCTTAATTGCTTGGTGTATTATTGGGGATTTACCTTGTGACCTCACAAGGTCGAATCCTCCCGGTTGTGGTACTTGGAGTTAGGGATTTCCCTTATCTTTCCACCCCACTCTCAAATACATGGCCCGCAAATGCTAGACCAAGAAGGCAAGAACACCATGCGGGTTTAGGTCTAGATAGGGTCCTTTTCTTAAAAAATAATATATGAGTTCTAATATTTTATTACTCCTTGCAACTCCGTATAGCGAATTGAGTCCCTTTTAAATTATCATGTGTCAACCACTGCATGCTTGACATGTGTAATTACTTCTTGCATCTAATTTTTGACTTTTGTAAAGATAAAAAAGTAACATGATTTTTAATAAACAATTATAAGTAATCCTATTTTTAAATAAAATCAACGCGAAAAATATTCTAAAATAATTATTTCTTTAATTATATATCATATAAAAGGATATCTTAAGGTGGATATATACTTATATCACATAAATTATCCCAATTGTTTATTTTCTTTGTATACATATCCTACTATAAGTGAAGTTAGGTGGTGGAGTAGTGGCATCACTTCCCACCTCATATCCCAAAGGTCTAAGGATCAAATCTCATAGGACTCTGGATCATTTGATGTATTCCCCTTATTCTTCTCCTCAAGTGAACCCCTTTCATCTTACCTTACAAAAATCCTACTATAAGAAGTAACAAGTGAATCTTATACGTAATTAGTATTGGAATTATAGTCATTCTTATTAGAATTACAATCATAAATTTATTTTTTATTGCTCATATACTACACGTCTACACCATGCATAGCACGAGTTTAAATGCTTAGCTTGTTATTACTATAACTTTAGAAATAGTATCTTGTAAATTTCTCACGCCCAAAAAAAATAAAAAAAGTCTCACTGCCAATGTTTAAATAAACCTAGTTGTCACATGGCTAGATATAATCTATAACTTCTTTTGTTTCATAATATAAGTCTGAATGTTCTTTTGTAGAACAATAAATGGGCCAACTATCATTAAAAAAAGTTGATAATGTCCTTATCAAGGAAGACTAATTTTGATAAAGAAATTACGACTAGGGTGACTTTTTAAATTATAGCAGTATTACCACTTCTCCTTTATAATTACCCTTGAAAATCCACTTCCTCCCCCAAAACTTTTTACACTTTAACTTTCAACACACACCAATAAAATGCCCTCCTTTCCCTCTCTAAATGTATTATTGTAGTAGATAAAATCAATTGTTACCCCCTCCCATATTTTTTGTCCTTTCTTTCATGTTCTTGTGTCTTGTGTCTCTTCTTCTTTATATGTAACACATTACATAAACATATAGATATCTATATATATTAAGCAAGGTAGTAGTAATATAGTAGTAGTAGAACAAGCAAAAAAGCTAAGTGAAATCCTCATTAAGTAGAGAAGAAGCTAAGTCTGAAGAATAAATGGGGCATCATACATGCTGCAACAAGCAGAAGGTGAAAAGAGGGTTATGGTCTCCTGAAGAAGATGAGAAGCTCATCAGCTACATTACCACTTATGGTCATGGTTGCTGGAGTTCTATCCCTAGACTTGCTGGTTTTTTTCTCCTCTCTAGTTCTTTTTTTTTTCGCTTCTTTCGAAAACAATGACTCTACTAGTCCACAAACATGATTCATGAGCTATGAAGCACGGAAACTTCTGAAACCTAAGGTGTCCAATTTTCGAAATCTTTTTACATTCCGAAAATCCAGTTGTTTCTGTGCTACATAGGTCCAGATCAAGTCCTCAACATATTTTTTCCTCTCTTATCTAAAAAATTTTTGTCGATTTGGGGGGTTTTCTGCATTGTTTTTTTTGTTTATTTCTTTTGTTTTTTACAGGATTGCAGAGGTGTGGAAAGAGTTGCAGATTAAGATGGATAAATTATTTGAGACCAGACTTAAAACGTGGGAGCTTTTCTCCTCAGGAAGCTACTCTCATCATTGATCTCCACAGAATTCTAGGAAACAGGTTGTTCTTGTCTTACCACAAAATGTCCTGTTAAATATTCGCCTTTTTTTCAGTTTAATTTGGGTGTTATGTTACATAAAATGATGAAATAATTAGAGATCAAGCATCATATGTTGAAATACTTACCAAGTCACACAACATCTTATCATATTTTCAACCGTTGTGTATAAAAACTTGATAAACATAGATTGATCATGAACTAAACCACATCTTTTCATAGATTGATAAACATAGTTTAATTTGGTTTATTTTTTTTTGTGTGAGTACAGATGGTCTCAAATAGCTAAGTATCTACCAGGAAGAACAGATAATGAAGTGAAGAATTTTTGGAATTCAAGCATTAAGAAAAAGCTTCTTTCTCACGTTGCTGTCACGGTGCCTACCACCACCCCCAATGTTATCTCCAATGATCTCTACCTTAATTATCTTCCTAATACCACTTCTTCAAATAATTTCTCAAGTCATGATCATGATTTTGGAGGACTAACCACTTTTTCTCCCTCACTTAATAATTCCATTATTAGCACTAATATGATCCTTACATCCCAACAAGGCCATAATCATGATCACCAAATCTCTAATGTTAATCAATTTAATCCAACGATTCCCGCTATCCAAATCTTTGATCATCCCAATGAGGTGATTCTTAATAATTTCACACCTCATAATAATTTGGATAATTTGGTTCCACCCATTACTACTTATGATCAGTTGTTGTCATCATCTTCGTCATCAAGCTTTCAACATTTGCTTAATGAAGTTGGGATTAATGATCATCATGTAAATGATCACCCATTTTCAAGTCCACAATCATCAGTTTATCCAACATCCAATGATGATGATCAGGCAGTTATGAGGATGAAGTTAACGAAGATGATGTTGATGATGGGAGTTCCAATCATGCCGAAACTAGAAACTATGACATCGTTCGAGGGAGAGGTTTGTAACATACCATCCTCATCAACATTTCATCATGATAGCTACAATGATGTTTCTAAGTCACTTCTTATGTCATCATGTATGTCAAGCAATCAACTGATGGAGTACTATAATTATGTTGATATGGATGATAATCATGTCATCATACCATCACTGCAATCATCCTCATCATCCTCGTCATCGCCACCACCAAGACCACCATCATCATCATCACTAGGACCAGCAGCAGCAACAACAACAGCCTTGCCATGTGGTGGCAGCCAAGTTCTAATAAACCCTAGCATCATCCCTAGTACTAGCTGCTGGAATGCCTGATTATGGTAAACTTAGGCTTTTATTACATTTATATCTTGGTCCTCTATATATGTAAATGTGGTAATTGAATTATATTAATAAATCATCTTCATATACATAGTATGTCATTGAATACAATGTATTTACTGGTTTTTTCTAATTAAAGTTTCCTTCAGAAGAAAACCTAAATATTTCTAGTTCAGGGTCTTAAGGAAGAAATTTATTTTGCTTAGCCTGCTGATAGCTATAGGATATGGATTCACATGCTTGCCACTAATATCATTTGGAACTTTGGACCTATATGTATACTCCGTTTCAAAAACTTCTTCCCATTTCCAGCAGAGATGCACACAAGAGTTCATGAGGATAGAGAGTTTAAAAGTGAGTGTTGTTTCAAAAAAAGATTTTGGTAGGAAAGAGAATGTAGTTGTGAGAGAGTTTAATATTAAGTGGGTCCAACTTATGGAGCAAGATAAATAGAAAAAAAATTCATTTATAAGTAATAAAGTAAAAGAGGAAAGAACTTTATGCAATATATAAAATGGAAAGAGAAAAGAACTTTATAGAATAATTGAGGGAGTATGTTACATAATTATAAATCACATGATATATATATCAGCTAATCTCATGTTCCATGATATGACTAAACCTTTTTTTTTCATAAAAGCACTTAACTTAGCTTCTTACCTCTTTCCATTGACTTTTGGATATATAAATATCCGTTGTTGTAATATTAAATTGCTAAATATCTTTGTTAAGCTATTTATCTCTCAGCCCATAATATGAAATTTTAAGAGTTGTATTGAGTGTTTAGATAATTTTTTTTTTCTGCATGTGAAATAGGAGAAAAATAGAGATACATCATAGGACCATTTCACTTAATAGCAATCTTATAAGAAGAAACTAAAAAGAAAAGTGGGACAATCAATCTACCTAATTGACGCTTGGGAGTCCGGATCCTCTAGAATTTTAATAAAACTCTACAAGATCCAAACACGATGCTTGGACCCGGTGACGCTGTCAAACAGTCTTATAGAAAATTGTGGTAAATATGAAATATATTATGAGTCAGTTATTTCTCTGTCAATATTATCTTTCTATTTGAGGTACTCATATGTCTGTTAGTGCATGGCAGTACTTGTTCCATTAATTATTTTACCTGCTCAGCTCCTTATATATCACACACAAACACACACTCTTTCTCTCTCTTCACCCCACAGTACCCCAGAAAATCTCCACAGTACCTATGATCACACAAGTTGACAGATCATATAATTTCATAAGTCAACTCCCTGAACCTTGAGCAAGATATAACTTTAGACAGCTACTTCATAACTTATCATCTACAGTATGTGAGCAAGTTTACTGCATGGTTGTGATTTTGGTTCCAGTGTGTGAAGGTACTGTTTGCATCTATACAAATCTGATGATTAGATAAGAAAATAATATGGTAAATGCCTAATCTCTAAACAAGAAGGTTGTTATTAATTAAAAACACTTAACAAAATAATGTCTTTGTCTAAATCATCAATTATATTAATAGAAAGATTCTTCTATAATAATAGTACTCTTTAACTTTCGTTAAAAGTATGTTAAATGCCTAATCTCTAAACAAGAAGGTTGTTATTAATTAAAAGCATTTAACAAAATAATGTCTTTGTCTAAATCATCAATTATCTCAATAGAAAGATTCTTCTATAATAATAGTACTCTTTAATTTTCGTTAAAAACTAGACGTTGGCTCGGGCGATGCCCCTAATCATTTATCAATGTGAATTTGAAGTCTTAAATCAAACACTTGAGGAAAGTGGAAGAAAAGAGTTATACGCATTGGATTGTGCTTAGGAAATTAAATGATCTTCGAGTTCTTTTTCAATTTTCTACATAGTAAATTATAATATGAATTATTCATCAATATAACCTCGATTTCAAGAGAGTACATATATATAAATATTTAATTACTTATAAAAAAATATAATACAATCTTTTTTTAACGTAGGTTGATGTGTAAGAATACAACTGATGCAATGAAATGGTGTAGTAGTGTTAATTACGTAGGTTATAATAATTTAAAGAGCTTTTTTTTATTATAAGATTCTTGAAAGAGTATGACATGCTATTATTAACATTAGCTTAATGAGTATTAATATATACATTTGTATTTAATTGTCTTAAAAATAGAAAATATATTGTCTTTATATATATTTTTGTCCCATAAAGACTAACATGAGATTGTAGAGTAGTTGGTTAGTGCACTTATATTTCAAATGAGAGGTCATGGGTTCGAGGCATACAACACACATTTTTATTGTTTAATATATCATTTGATTGCGTGGGGAAGAGGGGAGTACATGTGGCAGCATGGCATGTTTTTGCTTTGGGTTTTAGATATATATAGAGATAGGATTAGGGTTCAGTATAGCTTGTGGACAATAACATTACCTTATCCTTTGGGCTTTGTCATGGGATCATAAGATTGAAGACTTAAGAGAAATTAGATGTAAGTCTTATAATATAGAGAAACATGTTTATCTTTCATCAAAAAAATACGATATTAACTTTATTAATTTTCATTTTTTGGTGTAAATAAGCTACTAAGGGTTGTGATGTAGACGGGATTTATCTTCATCAAGCCACTATATATACTTGATGTCTAGCTTTCCAACTGGTAGACGCTTGATTCTTTGAGAACAAAATTGAGGTAGACAGGACTTGCTTAAACTTGAGTTCCCAATCCCAAGTCTTGGGTACCAACCCCACAAGAATTTACCAATTAAGTTCGATGACATCCACTATTAGCTTCATTGCTAAACATATAACTTAAACGTTTATTTACACTTTTTTCATATTTTGTATACGAGGTTCATTTATGAACTGTTGAAATAAATAAAACCATTAACACTTTTTTTATTCACAATAGAATTCGCGAATATAATTAGGGTTAATCATACTCACCTTTCATGGATAATGCTCATATTTCTAAAGATTGCAGAATAAGTATCTGACCTTATATCTTCGATTCCCCCCAGTGGTGCCGAAAGCGATGATATGGCCATTGCCGGTCAACCCGATATTGACTGACTTGAACCTGGTTCGACTCAGTGAGGTCGGTCCCATACCCGACCGAAACGACCTGGGATTACCCGGACTGGCCGGCACCCGGCAAGATCATATTCGACGACCACACGGACCCGCATTCAAACCCGAACTTGACTATAACCCAACCAGATATTAACATAAATCCCGACTAGACCCAGTAAATATCAGGTTCAACCCGATTTGTTTATGATCGATCCGAATTCAACTATAATTCATGTTAACTAGATAAAATAAGATCTTATTTATTTGATCTAATTTTTCAAACCAACCAATTTGGACGACTAAACCCCACAAAATTATTAAAATTCAATTATTTTAAATTATTTTTACTAAAACTAAATTGAACAAAAATTGAGTTGAACTTGACATATTTTAATTAAAAATCGAACTTAACTCAACCAAAATTATTTTGTAACCAAACTAATTTATTATTATCTAGATCAAATTGTACTCGAATTCACAAGTCGATTATCTTTACTTTGATTTTTTTATTAAACTTATTATTATAAATTATGATTAATAACTTATGACTTGACCGAGTGATTTTCTAACCAAATAACTACAAGTCTACAACTACACTATGTCACTATTATATTATAAGGTTGATATATGTGAATGTTTTGCAAAGGTAAAAGGTAACATGAAATTACAATTAGTTAACCATTAACTGATCCCGAACATGTCCAGGCTCAGCTCGAGAATGGTTGAAGTTCGGCTCGACTCGAGCTCGAAAGGTTTAATTCCAAGCTTGGCTTGAGGCTCGGCTCAAAAGTAAAAAATTTCAAATATTTAAAAAAAGTTCAGCATAACTTTTATTCATCAGGCTTTTGATAAAAAATACAGCCCAACATAATTTTGCCAAACTTTAAACTATGGAAATCAAATAGTTAGGCCCACTGAATATACTAGGCCCAACTTCCATTTGTTATATGACCAATGTTATCCGTGTGCCTTTTTAATACACCCTCTTCATTCCTTTCTTTTCTTTCTCACCAATGTGGGACGTAAGAAAACTCCAACAACAAACAAAACTCGCCAGAAAAACGTTGGACTTCACAATCAATTTGCTGCAATTTTTTTAAATTTTTAATATACTTCCTCTGTTTTTTTTTAGTTGCAACATTTGCCTTTTCACATTTACCGAGACACTTATTTGAACGTTAATATCTCATATTGGGTGTAAGTAAAAATTATAAAAATTTGATATTTGGAATCATCGCATTGAGACGAATCTAACAAGACCCCACTTGACTATGTTTTCTCTTATATAATGGTGCGAGATTACTTAACAAAGTTGGTTGATGAATAGTGTCAAAAAGCAAATGTTGCAACTAAAAAAAAGAGTAGTATTGTATCAATTTGCTGTAACAAACAAAACCCACTGAAGTATAGTGCTGCGCCACGCACCTTTGTAATGTCTTCTCATTTTATTTTGACAGTTGTAATGTCTTCAATGTTTATATACATAATTTTGAAATGATTAAATTAGTTAATTGAACAAATGAAAGACTTCATAAATAGTCCAACAATATAATTAAGATATAATCTAGCATGAAGTATTTTGAAAGGTAGAAAGATTTTATGGAGAAAATAAGGTTGTTATTTACCTTCTATGTCGATGTGGGATATTAAATCTTACATAAAAATTATCTAAAATGGTTTCGAGCTTGTTCACGAACTCTCGAGCCGAACTTAAGGAGGCCAAGGCTCGGCTCACTTACGTCTCAAGCCGATCCCGAACTCGAGTCGAAACTTCTCGAGCCGATCCCAAACATGTTAGATGCGGTGATTAGGGATTAGTTTAATGCTAACATGTTATTGTGTTAACTTTGTAATATCATTAATATGTTATCACTTTACCAATTATCTATTAATTAGTATTTTTCTACTTAGTAACAATTAACAACTAACAAGTTAGTGAATTACTAAGTTAATAGGTATAAGTGAGTAACTGACTAAGTGCTAAGTTACTATATGGTTGTTAACAAGTTAATCTGCAGTAAGTACTTATTAACTTATTGGCTTATGGTAGATTAACCTTTTTAACAATTAACTTCTTGATTTTGATTTTTAAGAAGTTAGGATTTTTAGAAAGAATCGAAAAAATTGGGATTTTAGTAAGATAAACTTGTAACCAAATGTTCACACAAGTTGATTTGACTTAATCGTTTGATGATTGATCATTTGTGACTTTACGTATATTGTTTAATTATATACTCTATTGGAGTAACACATAAATGCAATAAGCCATTAGCCAATAATCTAAGTCTTAGTTTAGTAACTTAACTCATTTATATAAACTGTTGTTATGTTTATTATTATTGTACAACATAAAAACCCTCGTTATAATCACTTAGGCCTCATATGAATCGTAGTTATAAACATATGATTGTGATTTGTTATAGTATTATAACATATCATGAGTCGTTATATTAATTTATAATCAATTTTTACCATTATTTTGATAAATTTTATACTAAAATGATTAAACATATTGATAAAATAGTTTGTTTATACTTTATCATATATATATATAGTCACAACATAATACATATATACCGCGTTATGTTTGTTATTGTTATTGCTATTATTAGCATTGTTGCTACTATTATTATTAGTATTTATATTATTATTGTTATTGTTATTGTTATTGTTATTGTTATTGTTATTGTTAGTATTCCTGTTCTTATTTGTATAACTATTGCTATTGTTAGCATTGTTACTATTACTGTTATTATTTGTATTATTATTATCATCATCATCGCTTTATGTTTATTATTATTATTATTATTATTATTATTATTATTATTATTCTCATTATCATCATAACTATTTACAAACTTATATATCAATCATAATGCTTATAATAATAAATCATTTATATAAAGCTTGGAATTGATCGTCTACTCGTTATTATTGTCGTTGGTTATAATATATAATATTAGAACATATGAAGAGTCGTTCTACTCCTTTACTCATTAGAGTGGTTTTACGCAATTGATTAGTCGAAATAAGAGTTGACTAAGAGAATACACTAAACATCACGGTAAACAATATAGTGTTTTTATTAGTTTTTCGTTATCATCCATATATTTATGGCACACACACATATGTATATATATGTCGATCTTAATACTTCTAATAATATGATTCGTTTACAAAATCCATAACAAAATCAAGATGACTCGACCGGGAGTTAACAGAAGTTGAATTGGCGTTCAATAGCGAATGGACACGATACTTCACAATGATCGAACTATGGTCATTAGTAATTCAACCCGAGTACACTTGACTCTACCCAAGCGTACATGAAACCCAAATACGACATGCGCAAACCCGGTAAAAAAATGTCCACAGGCGATCATACCCGGGAATGGATCGACTTGTAAATGGAACGCTCAGACCTGTCCGGCACCTGCCAATCCCATGATTCAAATGTAATCGACCCAGTTGAACAAAACCTGACCAATCACGACTCGGAACAACGATTGTCGAGAATCCCGAAATGTCAGGGTCGACACAGTTTGCCGTGGGTATACCCGAACCTGTTTGAGAACACGATTTGACACCACTACCCCCCCCACATACAGGCATACACACACACAAATTTGTACATGGTCTTGAATGATTTAGTACATATATTGGCCAAACTGCAACTTAGTAAGAACCTATCAAACAACAAGATCACTATAAATCTATCAGGCAAAAAATGATAATCTGAATATTGTGTAAACCACGAGATGAAGAGCACGATATATCATGATAAAGTGATAGAGATGTTATCTCTTTTTGTGTAAGAGTAAGTATATTGAGCACCAAACAAAAAAAATAACCTATAGTTGGCCAAATCAGCGCAACACAAACACCCCCTCACAGTCTATACAACCATTCTGTATCACTACTTTTCATCTTTATGGAAATTCTACCTTTAACTCTATACAACATTGTATCTTTAATATCCTTTACAACCCTATCCACATTACGAATTTCTTTGGTTCCATAATGCATTATTTCTTTCTTGCCAAACCTTATACACAGCTGCTAAGATTCTCGAATAACGAGACTTGTTATGCGAACTTCTTTGTACTTAGATCTTTTCTTTATCCACTCTATCAATTGAGTGAAACAATGAGTCATAGCATTTATCCCCAACCAGCTCTTGATTTTACTTAAAACTTGCTGGCTGAATTGACACGTAAAAAATAAATTGCCTATATTTTCGGCACCATTTTCACACAGTACACATTGATCATTTGAGCATATGCCTACATTATAAAGTCTTGTTCTGGTCTGCACTCTGTTCAGCATTGCAAGCCATCCCACAAAACTGTATTTGGGAAGAATATATTGATTCCATATGGCGTTGCACCACCCATATTTCACCCCAGGATCCAATAACTTCTTGTACATCTCAGCCGTACTGTACTGCTCTTTAGATAGCCAATCAGAACCACAAGTCCTTAAAAGAACCTGTTTAGCCTTGCAGATGTGTTTCACAGCCCAACTAGCATTTTGTGGAGCATGAAAAATGCTCCATGGATGCTCCTTGATATACCTATCATGGATCCATTTAACCCATAGGTTATCAGCCTTCATTGCAATGGCCCAAACCTGTTTCCCCACAATGGCCATATTCCAATGCACCAGAGACCTAAAACCTAGGCCACCATGACTTCTTGGTTTACAAGTATCTTCCCAGCTGACATAACCTGGTCTTGGACTATTACAGGTACCGAGGTCAAAGGAAAGATCTACAAATGGAATTGATGCGCCGGGACGGACTTTAGGCAATAAGAAAATATGTGACCAGTAGACACAGATACTAAGCAAGACAGCATTCACTAAGGTTCTTCTCCCGGCAAATGAAATATGTCTTGTACTCCATATCCTAATTTTGATCACCATTTTCTCAATCAAATATTCACGAGTCGGCGACGATAACTTCTTAGTACTAATGGGAACACCCAGTACTTAAAAGGAAGCCTCCCAAACTTAAACCAGGAACAATCCATTATTCTCCTCTTTTCACTATCATCCAACCCACAACTATAGAATTCGATTTTGCGGGCGGCTTTTAACCCAGTAGGCTGCAAAACATTTAATACACGGGAGAAGCATATAAACAGACTTGAAATCTCCCTTACAAAATAATACCACATCATCGACAAAACATAGATGGTTAAGAGCAAGAGATTGACACCTTGAGTGAAATGTAAAATCGTTTGCTTCCCGATGTATGACATGATCCTAGTGAAATAATCCATGCATAGCACAAAAAGGAGAGGAGACAATGGGTCTCCTTGTCGATACCTTTCTTGGGATTAAAAAAACCGGTGGGGCTACCATTCAACAACGAGTAAAGGTGGGACTCTTCACACAGACCATAATGAGACTCACAAATTTCCTAGGAAACCTCGGAGCAAGTAGAAGGTCTTGAGGAACTCCCAACTAATAGTATCGTAAGCTTTTTGCGGATCTATCTTCATGAGGCAACATTTTTGTTTTTGTCTAGGAGTATACATTTTAATAATGTCTTGACGGAGCAAAATATTATGTAGGATACTCCTACTTGAAACAAATGCACCACTGGGTCTCGGACACTAAACTAGGTAATACTAGTTTTAGTTTCTTTGCACAACAATTTTGTGATACATTTGTATATTACGAGAACAACATGATATAGGCTCGAACTCACTTACGGTGGAAGGGCTTTTCACTTTTGGGATGAGAGTAATGGAAGTCACATTCACGGCCTTGAGAAGCTTCCCGGTGTGAAAAAAAATCCAAGATAGCTTCAGCCACATCTTGCCCAACAACCTCCCAACTGTGCTTGAAAAAAAAACTATTGAAGCCATCAAGGCCAGGAGCCTTATCATTTGGAATGGACATCATCACTTGTTTAACCTCCTCAATAGTGAAATTACAATCCAGCATAGATTGTTGAGCATCAGACAATACCAAGCCTTCCTCGATTATCCCGGTTTTCACTTCACACCTATCCTGCGGTGATACCCTAATAATCCTTAATAGAAGTTTACAAAAGCGGTATGCACATCTTTCTCTTCATGCATCCGGGTTCCATTACAATCTCGTATGTGCATATATCTTGTTCATATTTCTTCGAGCTTTAATAGATTGATGGAAGATTTTTGTGTTGTCATCCCCCGATCAATCCACTTCTCCTTAGCTTTTTTGTTTCGGGAAACTAAGATAGTTACTACTGAGCTCTTTTGTATTGTTCAATTGCACATTTTTCAGCAGCAATGGCAGCAGCATCCTTAACAACATGCATCTTATTTTGCAACTCAATCATTGTATTGTAAGCTGCCTGAGCTTGAGCTTGGACATCATAATAGCCATGTTGATTATACTTTTTCAACTCAGTTTTGAGCATTCTAAGTTTTTGAGTAACTTTAAACATCTTACACCCCACAACAGGCCTAGTCCAAACTTCCTTAACTATCTCCAAGTACCCTTGCTCTGTAACCCACATGTTAAAGAATCTGAAAGGTTTTTTCCCTCCCAACTCCTTATGAATGCAAAGAATCCCTGGACAGTGGTCATATTCCCCTCTCGGTAGGAAAGTGACCACTTTGCATTCTCAAAGGTCTTCATCCACTCCCTTATTAGCCATGACTCTATCTATTTTAGTAAAGACCCTACTCTCCCCCTCTTGCTTATTTGTCCACGTAAAAAACCTCCTGCTTGTTTATTGTCTTGTAACTCACGGTCAAAAACACATCTCCACGAATTCTTGCACCTCGTGAAGTCTCACAGGGGAACCAATTCTCTCATCTAAATTCAGCACCACATTGAAGTCACCCATTACAACCCAAGGAGCTGTAGTCTTAACATTCCCAAGATCAGCCCACAAAACTTCCCTATCCTTCTTGTCATTTGATCCATAGACAAAGGAACAATCAAAGCTAGGATAAGGACCAATTGGGTCAATTTTACAATGTATCATTTGAGCAGACATGAACTCAACTGACACATTAAATACCTGAGGAATCCAGGCTACAATGATTCTACCTCTGTCAATCATACTACTATTAGTAGTAAAACACCATCCGGGGCAAAGATTCTGATAAAGATTCCCCATATTTGGAATCTTTACCTTTGTTTCCAAGAGACTAAATAGACCCGATTTTTTGAGAAGTAATGAATCTTCTCACTTCTTCTTTGCTTTTGGTCCTTCTATTTAGCCCCACAGTATTCCAAACCATGATCTTATCCATGGCCCTCGGGGGCCTCTAACCCCGCATCTCATCCCCATCCAATTGCCCCACATCATAAAATAATTCCTCGGTTGTTGCGGTGTTCAAGATATCAAATCTGTTTTTGTACGTGTACCGCGGCCCCCCTGTGTCTTCCCACTCACACTAGTATGCCACTGTAGTTCTTTGCAACCGGTGCTACACGTAGTTCATTACCCACATTAATTCCACTCTCCTTCACACTTGAAGCCACCATCTGAGTAGTTTGCTGCTCTCCACCATTAGTGGATTTAACCACCCAGATTTTCTTCACTTTCTTTGGCTTTACACAAGCACCAGAAATGTGCCCATACCCATTACAACTTGTGCAGCAAATAGGCTTCCAGGCATAACACACATATTGTTCAATCACCACACCTATCTCATTCCTAAAATGTATGGTTTCAGGGAAAGGTTGGTTAACATCTACCTCAATCAAAACTTTCGCATACTTAAGGTTTTCCTTCTCCTTAGTTGCCTGATCTACTCTTATGAATTTGCCAATGACACCCACAATCTTAGACAAACTCTTCTCACCCCAGTATCTCAGGTCCAAGTCGTACAAATCAACCCATATTGGAACCTTTTTAACATCCTTCTTGTTCCATTCCACATCAGGTTTCCAAGCTTGAATAATCACAGGTTTACCATCAAAAAATTGATGGTCTTCAGCCAAAATTTTCTCCTGATCTTCCTGTTTCAACATTCTAATCATATAGATTCCATTACCAATAATGGCAATTTTATCTATTCCCATTCTTCCCCAAATTCGCCTAAAAAACCCCTCAACCACATTTTGAGGAGGGTTTTCCCCCAAAATGTAACATACAAGCTTCTGACTTCTAAAAATTGACTTCCTCCTCTATATCATCCCAAACTATTTCCGGAATCTCGAGGCGATTGTTCAGTAATTCTAGATGGAGCTGTAATTTCGGGAACATTATCTACACTTTCAATTTCTTTCGCCCACGAAACCCTCCTATCTACCCCCACATTCAATTGATTATTATCTTGATTAGCGATTTAACACCACTATTCAATACATTCAACCAATTAGAGAATATCTGTTTCTCTGCTTGATTCTTTGTTGCAACGCAATTAAAGAGGATTTAGGGGATAGAATCTCACCATTTTCATCATCTATCGCAGAATCTTGAATTTCCAACATTCGCACCCCCAACACTTCATCCATGGACTTCGTCTTTTTCGCATCAATGGAAGTTGGACCAGTCATCTTTCCTTTTCCCTTACCAAGAGCTTTAGAATGTTTCGACCCACGAGGTCTGCCCATGGCGACCAGAAAAACCTGGAACCCCGCGAAGAGAGAGTTTCAAAACTCTAGAGAGAGAAAACTACTAATCCCCCACTAATAACACTAGAGTAATTGTGTGCCAAATTTATGCCTAAGAAATATGATGCCCATTATAGAGATGTTATCTCCAAGCTTCGTAATTAATAGGGTGCGCAATAACACATTATGAACCGCATATTTGTCCTAATATCTTCTATTAAAATGACTTACATTAATAATATCCAATCAAATATTGAGGTTAATTAGTGAACCTCAAACAATACTTGTTTCGTGGGATACCTTATAGATATATACTTATTAATAATGGCTAGTTCAAAGTTCATTTGATAAAATTTACTCCCTCTGCTCTTAGATAGATGTTCCATTTTGACTTGTGCACTTGTCAATGCACAACTTTGAGTCTTTGACCATTAATATTGCTAATTATTCATTACTAAAAAGTTATAAAAAATTATATTTTCAAAATTTATGTCGAAACAAATTCAACAACATCGTGTATGCTAACATTGGGTTTTTTTTTACATATGTAGAAAAATATGATCAAAATAGAATATGTGAATAGTGCAAAAGTCAATATAGAGCATCTATTGAAACATAAGGAGTATTAATGTATTATGTAAGTATTTTATGAATCTTAATTAATAAGTTTTTTGCAGTCTTGGGGGCATATCAATCTCTATTATAATGGCAAGAGGGGTGGAACACAAAAAATAGAAAAAGGAAAAAAAAATAAAAAAGGGATGTAACTACCTAATTAATTAAAAATAAATAAAAAGAGAAAAAAGGCACAATTACAAAAGAAAACAGTTAAAATTTACAACATAGTCAGTTACTTCCCTCTCAACAAAATTTTTAAAATTTTTTAAAAGCCCTAATTTAGTGGGATAAACTAATTAAAAATTTAAAAATACCCTGATTTATTATATGTAATTAGCAATTAATTTAAATTTTTTTTTACATGTATTCGCATGCATCGCGTGCATATAAGGCTATACATTAATAAATCAACTCAATTGAAGTTCATTTTCATGAGCTCCTCAAACTGGGAGCATCATACATGTTGTTGATATATGCCTTGAATTATCAGGCGCTAGGAGTATTAATGTATTATGTAGTCTATTTTAGTTTCGGGTTTGGGCACGTCTGCTTAGATTAATTAATATATAGGGTACTATATAAACCCTAATAATCAACTTCTGCCTCCATTTTCTGTAATTTGTATGCTCTCTCCTAAACCTAATATAATCAATTCATCCTGTTGTGGTGGACGTAGCTAACACATTGTTAGTGAACCATCTTAAATCAATTTTTTTTAATTCTTGCTAATAGATAGTTAAAGATCATGTTAACAGATTAAGTTATGGATTATCAAATATAAAAGTCAAAGTGAAACAACTAATAACAAACGACGTATTTATTATATCTCAATGAATCATAATAGGAAATTCAATTATAAATACTTCCTGTTCTTGAAAATAAAAAAATTGACCTTTTTCAGCAGACAACTTGAAATTTTCATACAGAGAGAACACTATATTCAACATTGAAGCTCACATCAAAACAACACTTCCCCGAACACTGTATATTTACCTTAAGTTTTCTCTTCTTCTTCTTTTTTTAATGTTGTTGCACAACAAAGGGACAGAGACAATTGTGTGAACTCATAATGAAGCAAGTAACTGTATATGATTAGGACAACCTATTCCAAATGAAGGAAGTATGTAATCCATTGTAGGTGCATATTGGTGAAAAACAATTGTCTGTCATGAAGTTAAGAGCGGGAGACTTGTCACTTAAACTAATAAGTTTTCAAAAACATATTATACTAAAGAAGGGAAACCCTAATAGCTAGTAATAAGTAAGGTCATTATCTTTAATTTTGATTCTCTGCAAACTAATGTTGGTTAGGGTACATGAAGTAGATAGAAGTTATCTTTAGTTGGAGAAACAGGAAAGCAAGTTAATATAATGAGGGATCAGAAACCTGTTTTGTGTTAAGCTTGGACCTCTAATCCTTATCTTTTGGGTACAATACAGACTACAGTGGACATCTAGTGAGATCACTATCGTTGGATGAAAATAATAGCTTAGTTGGTGACACCTCAAAAAAGGGGAAGACTTACATTGGTGAAAAACATATTAATAAATAGTAATGTATAAAAGTTTGTAACATGTTTTGTTTTACCTTTTATAGTATGGGATAAAGGGCGCCATCCGCGCCAATACAGTGAAACTTAGATACCATCCTCAAAACATTAATCAATTAAACTAGTTGGCATAGTAAAAAGAAAAATTATTAGTTGCATTCCAAACTTAGTTACCACTTATTGTTATTACTGTCAATCATTCTTTCTGATATTATTCTACTCCAATAATATGAATAAGACTATATACTTTATATACTTTTTAACCTGTCTCATTGTTTCGTTGAAGGTACTAAAAGCAATTGAGATGGATCGCGTTCATAGTTCTTGAACCACATCAATAGAAGTATATAAGCGGTTCGAATTTCATGTTATTATGCAATAAAGATTACTGTGTGACGAATTTACTTGCTCAACATTCCTTTGTTTTATTGACAAGTTTCTTGTCTCTATTTTTTCTTTTAAATTGGAGCCTACACCCACTCACTTTTTTACTCTTCTATAAATTTGTTCCAAAAACTAATATAGCAAGTAATTTGGGACAAATAAAATATAGTTAGAGTAGAGTGGTAAAAGTTAATCCAATCTGACAACTCGGTCCGACCCTAACATAACCCAAAATAAGCAGGTTAGGGTTGGGATTTTTGACCCATTTAAGTGAGTAATAATGGGTTGACACGATTAACCGATTAAATTAAACATGTTAGGTTCGGGTTGACATTTCGGACCCGAAATGACTTGCTTTGACCTTATTAACTTATACATATAGAAAATTCTCGGAAAAATATATTGATAAATCTAAAAGTTGGTTAAAAAAAGTAAAATATTGCTAAAAAAAAGGTCATAATTATTCTAAGAAACTCTAAACATGCATACTTCAATTGTGAACTTGCTCAATTAGCTTTTTAAGAATATAATTATTTTTTCAATATAATAATAATTACGGTTTTTTCACCATATACCCCTGACAAATTGGAAAAATCACCATATACCCCTAATGTTTCAGATATTCACCATATACCCCTGAGTTTTTAAAAAAGTGCACCAACTACCCTTTTTCCTAACCAACGTTAAGTCGCCGTTTGCATTATTTACAACTTTGCCATTATTAACCTAACTAACCATCCCTCCACCCTAACCTCCTAACTCTAATACCCTAATTAACCTAACCTCCTAACCCTAATGCCCTTAACCCTAACTAATTAACCTTAATAAATGAGACTCTATATTTCACCGCCAAAACGATTTTTTTTGAAAAAACGGACGCCATCGATGACCCTTTATAGGCACAAATTTCGAGATGCCCATCAAAGCGAGTACCAATACGACAATATTCAGGCACGCTTCCCAATGCGATCTTAAGCGGTCGATTTCACCGCCAAAGCGACTTTTATTGAAAAAACGGACGCCACCGACGACCATTTATTGGCACGAATTTCGAGAAGCCCATCAAAACGAGTACCAATACGACAATATTCTAGGCACGCTTCCCGATACGATCTTAAAGGGCTGATTTCACCGGCAAGACGATTTTTTTTGAAAACACGGACGCCACATATGAATCATCAATACAATACGGTATTTTGGGCACGCTTCAAGAGGCAATCTTAAACGACCGATTTCACCGGCAAAATGACTTTTTTAGAAAAACGGACGCCACCGACGACCCTTTTAGGGCACGAATTTCGAGAAGCCCATCAAAAGCAGTACCAATACGACAATAATTAGTCGGTGTTGATAGTTGAGGAGAGAGATGAGGATTTTTTTAATTTTTTTTTTAAAGATTAGGGGTAATTAGGTTAATAATGGCAAAGTCGTAAATAGTGGCAAACGGCGAGTTAACGTCCGTTAGAAAAAGGGCATATGGTGAACGTTTTCGAAAACTCAGGGGTATATGGTGAATATTTGAAACATTGAGGGTATATGGTGAATTTTTTAATTTGTCAGGGGTATATGGTGAAAAAACCGTAATAATTATGATTAAATGGGTTAAACGGGTTATACGTGTAACCCATTTATTAAATAAGTCGGGTCATGTTGGATTTTTCAACTTTGTTTCTTACATGGACTAGGTTTGGGTTAAGGGATTTTTGATTTCATTTATTATCGGCTCGAATACGAGCCCGACCTAGCCGGGCCTTATTGCCACCAACCCTAAGCTAGAGTTCAACTATTACTTTAACAAAAGTATTATGTTATCAAATCATAAGCAATTTAAGATGTACTGTAGCTAAGTGGTACTAGCATATACGGATTTATAGGCCGGTCATACCAAGGGCTTGAATAATCTTCATCCAATTAGGGGAGGAGAGGAAGTGGACAAACATGTGAGCTAGGTCCTATGAAAATGGAGTCGAGACCAGTTCTTAGCTTGTATTAATAAAAATAAATAAAATTAAAAAAATCCACTCATAGGAATTGAATTGGGATTATCCCAAAAAACAAAAAGAATTGGAGTTGTCATTTTTCTTTTGTGCTTCTGACGAGCAAACACCATCAAGCTCGTTCTAGCTCAAAAAAACAAGATTCACAACTTTTTTTCTTTACCCTTTAATGCGTTTCCGATCCAAACTTCAAAGTCCCTTCGTCAAAGCCATAACTAAAGTCAGCTAATTATAAGCTCTACTTTCTCTTATTCCTATCACGAATATCTTACGGGTTGTTTGACTATTACTTTAACCGAAATGTGAAATATCCATAAAATTCATAATTTTAACTAAGTCATCATTTTCTTTGGAGCACTATTTTTGTGATAAAAGCAAAGATCATCCCACTCTTTTTCTATAAAAAATCATTTTATGAGCTTTTCTCCATATTCCTCCTTAACAAAATGACCAAAGAAAAAAAAATCCACTTTGCTCTCTTATTCTTCTACCTTACTCAACCACTTCTTCGCTCTCATCATCCACTCACTGTGTATATATTTATAACATAATTTCATGAAATAAAAATTAATAATTGATATTAAATTTTAATGTGATAATTAATATTTTTTGGAGCAGTTTTACTTTGATTTTTCCATAATTATAATAATTTTTGCAAAATTAGAGAAAATTAAGGAAGGAGAAACAAAAATTGCAAAATATATATCTATATTTATAGAGCTCGAAGAAATAGAGCCATTGTTTTTTCTGCTTTGTATTTTTCAAAATACAGTCAGTGCAATATTTGCAAAAATATATATTTTCTCTCTCCTGCCATATTCTACCAAGTGGCAGCAGGTCATTAGGTCTAACACGTGGGTTAGAAAGTCATAGTTTTTTTTTTGGTTGTTTGCGGTCCAAAACGCATCAGTTTGGCTTGAGTGAAGTGAAAAAAGAAAATAAAAAACTTTGCGTGTTGGCTGAGGAAAAGCCAAAAAAAATTAACTTTTTCAATCCCAGCCTCCTGGGACCCACAACCACGATCATTTCAATCTTTGCATCGCCTAAACCTACAAAAATTAAGATGATCGTTGTTTTTTTGTTCTTAAGGAACACAATTTAAAATTAGGTTAACCATCTTTATTCTAGATTATCATTGAGAATGCTCTACTTATGCTTTTCTTTTTTTTCTTTTGACAAGAAAAGTGGAGCTATTCAATTGCCCTTGATAGTTAACTAGGGTTTCTTTTTGTTAGCCAATGATGAGGAATCTTAGAATAAAAACAAGATTGTATATGAGTGACGAGACCGAGACGTACATCACTTGCTTCCACTAATCATGGATGTTGACTTTTGTCACGTTATATTAGAGATTTGGTGTGTACGCTCACGCTTTTTGGAAGAATTAATCTAGTTATGCCTTTTAGAATTAAACTACTTATTCTTTCTAGAATTAAACTGCATTTTCTGTAGCGTGGCCCGCATAATTTTCGCATGATCATTTTCCCAAATATAAAATAATCTCGCATGATCATTGTCCCAAAAAAATAAAAAAAAACTCGCATGCTCATGGACCCAAAATTAATTAATTTCGCATGTGCATATGAGAGTATTTTACTATTATAAAACAAAATGAGTCTCTTTTGTCTTTGCTAACCAGTGAATTTGAAATTGACAGGGAATATCAATTATCAAAGACTATTACATCACGAAACTATGAAGACAAAATAGAAAGGCCACTTAAATGAAATGACGCTTTTTTTTTCTGACGAGGAAATAAACCAGTTATTAAAGGCTAAAGTGCAAACCATTCAGAAACAACTAAAAAATCACTTAAATATATAAATAGTGTATATCATTGTGGCAATTTTATTATTTCCATGAAAGAAAAGAAAGTCAAACTTTCCATATTCTTTTCGAGAAATCCACGAAATATCCGGAATCTCCTAGTGATATCTACTATTCCACATTTTCATGATTATTTAGATCGTGCCATATTATTACGAGTGTTAGAGCACCCTTAATGATGAGTGGAAAGAAAAGATCAAGTACTTGATCTTAAAAGGGTGCTCTTAACAATGAGTGAGAAAAAGATTGAGGGGTGATTGGAAAAAAAAAATGGCATGGGGTGAGTGAAAAGATGATCAGGAGTGGGACCCACCGCCTGATCGGGCGAAAAATTAATTTTTTTTGCTTTTCTTCCGGGTCAAAGCGTGTTTTGGTTTGGAGATTAGCCAAAATGCGGCGTTTTTGTGGAAAAAAAAAAAAAAAAACAAATTTACCCGGATTTCGACGCGCGTGTCGGATTTTTGCGGCGTCATTGGCGTCAAATTTTCATAGGAGAGAGAAATAATGCAATTACAAATATTAAAAATGCAATATCTTAAAAAATACAAATCCAAAAAAAATAAAAAAAATTACCAATGACTCTATTTTTCCGAGATCTACAAATAGAGACCCATTTTGTAATATTTTGGACATTTTTTTCTAGCTATTACTAATTTTCTATAATTTTGCTTATTTTATATGAAATATCTTTCACTTTTAATAAAAAATATTTTTGTGCATTTAATTTATTTAATGCTATAAACACTAATTATGTATTTATTTAATTAATTTTTTATCAATTAGTAATGAATATTTTAAATTATTAAAAAGTAAATAATAAAAATATTGTATAATGGTGGTGGGGTGATGAGAGAGAAAAAATAGTTGGGTAGGGTAAAAAAGTAGTTGGGTAGGCAAAAGTAGTTGGGATGATCTTTTTTTTGGTTCATTGTTAAGAAGAAAGTGGGAAAAGATTGTGGGATGTAATTTTTTAGAGAGAGAAAGTTAGAAAGAGGGTGGGATGATCTTATTTTTCAATCATCAATAATGATGCTCTTACCCTCTTTTCTGAAAGAGTTTCTCTATTATTAGTAGGAGTATATATACTACATTACGGGTGAAAGTTGGGTGTACAGATTGGATTTAGGCCTAATCCAATCCAATGCGAATAAAATTTGGATTTTAATTTTCCAATCCAAATCCAAACCAATCCAATCCGGATTTTCAAACACTAAATTGGATTCGATCCGAATTATCCAATTTTTTAAAACTCCTTTTTTTATGAAATAAATTTGGCGCAAGCATCAAAATAAAGTGTCGGATAATATAAGTAATATTCATACAATCCTATTCATACAATCCCATACAAATTCATTACTAAACTAATAACAACTAATAATTCATTCTGACAAAAGGTTCAACAACAACATAACATGTTCAATGCATTGACAAGTTAGACTTTTAACTTTTAAGGGAAGAGAAAGGTTCTTGGGACCATTTGGGTTTTTTTAAAGTAAATCGGTTAAGCACAACCATAAATATACGGTATAGGGTCTATTTACTATTCGATATTTTGGATTTTTGAATCCAATCACCCTCAATCCAATCCAATCCGAAAATTTAATTTTCAAGAAAACTCAATCCGAATCCAATCCGAACATAGTTGAGATCCAATCCGAACATAGTTCGAGTCCAATCCGAATTATAAATTCGGTTTAAATTGGATTGGATTTTAATTTTTATCAGAATAACTTTCACCCTTATCTTACGTGAACTAATTCTAGGATACCACAAACTTCTTTTGTGATGGAAGCCCATCAACGCGATCAATTTTGCCTACTTAAATTGTTCAATTAAAGTAGCTAAGAGTGGGATTACTTCTTTTGACGTGGCCTAGGAATTCCTATCAAGGATATCTCCTGTATTAAAATGTGTGAAGATTAAAAATCAAAGGAAGCTAATCTACGAAACAAGGAGAAAATAATTGAGTGAATTATCTTATACCTCCTTCATTCTTTAAATGATGCAACATTTGCATAGTAACTATTATTCATCTACCAACCTTCTGCTTATATTCTCCCACAAATGTATAAGAAAAAATATAGTCAGTGGGTTCTTTATACGATTCATCTTAATATGAGAACTTTCATAATATCATTTCTTTATAATTTTCACTTATACATAATGCAAGACATTTAGGATCAAAGTCTTGCATTGGATAGCGTGTCTTATGCAAATTAAATGTTGCATCCTTTAAAGAAACGGATGAAGTAGAATCCAAATGAGTATAACGAGAGACAATTTCATTGAAGAGTCGGAAGTAAATCAAGGGTATATGCGAAAGTCAAAGACTAGAGGTAGAGAAGGCATTGGAAAAATGAAAAACAACTGGCCTAGATTGTATTCATAATGAGATTTGGAGATGCCTAAACAAGGTTAATATGATTGTATAATATACTCAACATCATTTGGATGATATTCAATATACCACAAGATCGGAGGAAAATAACCTTGTCACCAATTGATAAAAACAAACTAAGACTGCTCAAACTATCGGGAAAAAAAACATATAAATCATATCACGATGTTGTGGGATTTCTACATGGTTTATATTTATCGAGAGAAGTCTTGTGAAGTTGTGTTTAAAGAGACGTCCTTTAGTGGCCAAGGTCGGAGAAGGGTATACCATGTGAATATGAAGTGTTATAAATAGTAATGAGGAGTCAATTGAAGATAATAAAGATTCGTGAGATTCAATGAAGACGTGCAACTAAGATTTTAGGCAACCGTAGTTTACTTCTAAGGTTAATACTTCCTTTATCCCTTTAAGTTTGCTTCAAAGGAGATTTTCAGTTTATTAGGAGTTGAGCAAAAGAAAACAATGTGAAGTAATCTTTTCCCAGACTTTTTTTTAAGAGTAACATTGGTTATAATGGAGGGGACAACATATTAAAAATGGAAGGGAAAAACTCAAGGGCCCAAAAAAAATTAGGGCAATCTTAAGAGGATGGAAGGTGTAGAAAAAATCTACAAGACAACTATTAGACAGATGTTATTGAATGGCATAGTGTTGGGCATTTATAGCCCTTTTGGTTGGTGGTTATAAATGGTGGTAATCGTAACGTAATTTAGTGTGAATTTGTAAATAAATTCTACTATCAATACCCATGGTAATGAAATATCATCACAAAACATGAGTTTTCCTTTATAAATTTCCAAATAATTTAAATAACAATCCTAGTTCATTGATTAATGTTTACACTTTTCTCGTCTAATGGTTCATTACCTTCAGAATCAGAACCCTTGGAAAGTAAGTTCTACAGAAAGTTTCATCCACTGCTGTGCCGAAATGGAATAAACTTTAGAGCCATAGTTCATGCAGCAAGTAGAATTCAAATCAGGTATTCCAAAACTAATACTTCATTTTTTCCAAAAGTCCTGAAATTTCACCACCCATTCATCGAGAAAACAAATCATTTTCAAGTACTGCATATATCTTGACTAGCTAGTGACTCAAATAGTTATAGAGTTGTCTACATTGAGATAAAGAAATCTTCATTACAGAAAGAACTAGTCTGTCTTTAAGACTGATTTACCTTTCTATGAGAGATCGCAAGATATGCTGACAAAACATAAGGCTCGAGGAACTGCCTTTTCATCAGCCAACTCTCGCTTGTACGGGCGTGAGCTCTGAAGGTTCTCTCTCTCTCTCTCCCCGCAATAGAACTATCACTTATCTAATAAATTGAGAAGCTAGATTATCTCTGTATTATTTTCTCTAAAAAACTTTTAATCCGAGAATGAAAATCAATCAAGAATTATGTAAACCATAAAAGCGGATTTGATTTCAGTAGGATCATTGTGACAATGCTACCTATCCAGATAAAAAGAAAGGCTAATGCAGCACACCAGATCAAAGTGTATTCTTATGTGCCAAGATCTTACAACGTTTGCGAGCAAAAGCAATTGGTTAGCACAAAAGATCTAAGCTGTGATTCGGTGGCGCCCCTTTGCTATTCTCCGAGCAATCACTCTACGCCCACCTTTTGTAGCCTTGCTGCAAAGTGACAAGTGGTATATAAGTAACAACAAACTTAATTGCCAACTACTTTTGTAGACTTTCGTCATGTTTCTCTTCTACTATCAGCCACATTTCCAGTCAAAACCAGACGCTCAGTATTGGCTCATAAAAAAAATAATTTTTCGACACAATAAACACATAAAAGACAATGGAGACTTACCGCGCAAAGAATCCATGATTCCTCTTGCGACGGAGGGTACTTGGCTGGAAGGGTCTCTTGGGAAATAAGATCATTGAATCATTTGAAGAATCATCGACTGCAACCACCAATAATATTAGCTCATACATAGCGAACAGAAATTACAGGAGTCACAGCACACAGTCATGCCAAGGAAAAGACACGTGAAACTCTGCAGTAAAAAGATTGCAGATAAACAATGCAGACACAATCCAAGATCACCAACACCGAACATAATAAGAAGCAGGAGTGAGTCATGCTGCCATCAACACGACCAGCTCAAGATCAACCTAAAGGGTATGATCTAGAGACTAGTTACGCCATTATTCTTCTAACTCACTTATTATCGGTTGACCTAACAGTAAGAAGATACTTTCTTTTTGTCTGACATGCATAGAAATATAACTTACGACAGAGATCAAGTGCTTAACAAAGATATTCAATTTCCTTTTATGCTGAATACAGAACAAACTAAAAGAAAAGGTCCATTTCTGCAACCAAGTGATCAACAGTTTCATCTGAAAATCAACACCATAAAAAACAACCAAGCATCTAGTTCAGCAATAAAAAGAGTTATAAGACAAGATTCCTCTATTCACAGGCCATTGACATTCTGAACCGCAAGTTCTAAACGAAAATCTTAGAAAACAAGAATACATAGAACAATGCACGGAAAACATGTCAAGTATCAATACAGAAATCAATAATCTTTTATTGTATAAATCATAAAAGTTTTCATTTTTGCACCCAAGATAACACAAACCAAACCGAAAAATAACGGGTTTGGCATTTTCCCAACCTGCACCGCGTTAAACAATTTGGCGCAATGCGGTTTAACCATTAATTTTCCTGCAACAAGTTTTATAATTTGCGAAAAAGAGTTCTGTTATCTGGTAAGGTCACAAACTTTATAACAAATTCTGGAATTGTGTTTAACTACCTCCCCTGCCCTGCCCTTTGGTCTTAATAAAATTCAAAACACATCAACATTTTATATAATCTGCGACAAATTTATGGGGGCAGTTTGGATTAAAAAAATTCAAACCAAACCCAAACCCCAAACCACGGCTTGGACAAAATCCAAAACCAACCCATATTTTTTAAAATGCAATCAACACAAACCACAATAATATGGTCTGGTGCAGCCCAGACCAAACTCTAAACAACCCCAGGCACCATCCTCTGAAAGTCAAGAATATATCAAAACTCAAATCCTAATTCAAGTGTTCAGGCACACGCCCACACTCTATTCAGCCACAAAATTTGACAAAGACAAATTCTTCTAAACTTCTAATCGCGTGGATACCCCTAGACCACCTCAAAGACCATTTACCTCCTCAAACTACCGATAAAAGGCAACTTGACATTTTAGGAACATTGCATCTGACCAGCAGAAGTTAAACTCAGCAGAAAACTCAACAACTGATTCAAAGGACATGTAAAGCCAAATGATTTGCACTAGATCTGTTAGTTTATTTTAAGGCCTAGGGATCAAGTGCTAAGTAAACCGCTTTCGAATGGTTGACAAAGTGCATGGCCTGTTAAATTACGAGCTTAGCTAAACTTGTATATGAATTATGAGCAAGTACTTTGTTTGTCCTCTTATCACACACTTGCACGTAACTCTTCAACTGAAACCTGCAGATTGTTTTAAGGACAAAGGAAACAAGGTACTAACACTCCGACAATCAGTTTGTCACAATAGTTTGAGCAACAATGCACTCAAAACTGAACAGATAATATCCATCATCCGTGTGATTCTCTCATGATTGATTCAAATCAAGTCAGTGAAATTGCCGAGAATTTGAGGGCAGGTTTGCAGTTATCTATGCTAGCGTTAGATATGTGTCAAACTTCTTGCTAAACTAATACAAGGAGTACTCCTGCAGTTTGTGCACAATATAGCATTTAAGCTCAATATCTTCTTCATTACATAAGTTCAATCCAAGGGCCAAGGTTTCTTCATCAACCAATCTAGATTGGTTACTAAAAACATCGAAGCGCACGCCAAGCTCACTGACAAGCTCCATCGTGCATCACACACTAGCAAATGCTATAATCAGTTTAAGAGCCCTATTCTCTCTAATTACTTGAGTCTCTCTAACATCTCAATAATATCTCAATCAACCAGTACTTAGTAAACCATACATCAAAATTTCAGGTAAAATTAAGCTCCGATTTCACAATGCCCAATCAATCTTGTTCATAATCATCTAAACACACATATGTCTCAAACTTGTCTCAATATATTTCATCACATAGAAAACATCTACATAATCCATTCACCTCATAAACATTTTCTACAATTACAATGTCAAAAATTTCACATAAACAAGGGAAAACATCATATTCCTTCGCATTAATAAACATCAAATTTTCACTCATTAATATCTCGACATATAAATTTACAAAAATAAAAAAAAATGTGATTTGTAGAACAAATTAAAATTAAAAGAATATAATTACCATCAGGCAAGAAGAATTCGAGTGAAGGCAGACCACAAGGGTTCAAAATCTTCGCAATCTCCAACCTCTTTTCTTCTACAATATTCTCACTTTCTACAATTTTATCGATCAACCAAACACGACTTTATTTCACACACAAAAAAAAAAAAATCAATCAATTAATCAACAAAGAAACAAAAAGAGTGTACCATGAGAGATGAAATTGTTGGAAGAAACGACATCGTTTTGAGGAGAAAAAAACACAGAGGAGTGATGATTTGATAATGAAGAAGAAATCAAAAGTTTCGATGCAGAAGAAATTAGGGTTTTTTGCTGAGTTGAACTCGGTGGTTTCTGAGTTAAACCCGAGTTAAGAAACCGAGTTACGATCGAAGCTCCAGAACGTAGTAGGGTTTTAGCTGCCATGTTTGGGAAAGCTTCAAAGAGAGAGAAAGAGAAAAGTTACACTGAAACTGAGATTCGGTGGGTAATGGGCCTGGAGATGGGTTTGTTACTTGAAAGCCGTAGGAACGTTAATGTGCCTGGTAGCCTCGTAAACTATTTCAACTCGGTTTATAATGTTTTTAAAGCTCAAGTAAGTTCGATTCGAAAAGTTCATTAAGTAGGTTCGAATATATTTTTTATATTGAAGAAATTAAGTGAAAAGTTATACTTTTCCCTAAAAAAAAAAATTAGTAAAGTTATACTTAAATTGTCCATCTACTTATAAAAAAAGAAAATGGGAATATTCTTAACTTTCACCGGCTTACTAAAAAAACTAATAAACTTTGGTTATTTAAAAATCGAGGAGATCTTCTCAAAATGAATCGACTCATCACTATTTTTGCCTAAACTAATCGTTTTAAGTCTATAATATATAAAAAATTACTCCCTCCGTCCCGGAATACTTCAAGACACTTATTAACGCACGTAGTTTACGATGAAAAGTTTTGCTTGGTTATCAATTGTTATTTTATTGAAAATAGATGTGATGGAAGTAAGTAGTTAGTAAAAATAGTATTATTTTATGGTTATTTGTCTTGAAAGACCAATTAAAATAAGGATTTTTGGGGCAATCACCACTTAAATTTTTTTGGCGGAAAGCACCAATTAAAAATATCTTCCGGGTAGCTAACGTACTACATGATTTTCCGCCAAATTTCAACTTTCCGCGTTGACTTATTTTTCCATCCAAAACATCGATTTTTTTGTTTCTCCTCCCCCCCACCCCTACGCCCCTACCCACCGGAATCCTCCTCCCCCACCCCTACGCCCCTACTCCTACCCACCGAAACCACACCGGAATCCTCCTCCCCGCACCCTACGATAGGTGAACCACGAGAGCAGTGGACCCACGAGGCCTAGGAGAGAGAAGAAGGATGAAGCTTGGAAAGGAGAGAGAAGGAGAGTGAGAGGATTTCAAGGTAGGGGGACTTGGGTTTGCGGTGGGTGTAGGGCGTGAGGCTGGGGAAGAGGATAAACAAAAAAATCGAGGTTTTGGAGGGAAAGAAATTGTCAACTCCGGAAAGTTGACAACTTGGCCTAAACGTAATGTGGTATTAAGTCGCCAACTAAAAGATTTTAATCTGGTCATTCCCGCCAAAAAAAAAATTTAAGCCTGCTTTCCCACAAAAACCCTATTTTAATTGGCCCTTCCCCACAAAAAAATCCTTATTTTATTTTAAGAGATAGAATACGGGCCATACTTATGGTCATGGGCAAGAGCAGATTACTTTCCTCCGCTTCATTTTACTTACACTTCTCAATTCACTACTCCTGCGCACTTTATATAAGCAAGAAAAGAGAAAAAACAGAACCACATGTATATAGATAGAAACTTTTATCGCCCAAAAGCGTAGTTAGAGATTACGAAACTTCCCTATACTGTGCATGTAGACTAAACTAGAAGATTTTATCCGATGGTAGAAATGAGCCAATGCTAAAAAGTGAATAAATTAAAATAATAGTGGGTTATATCCAAAAATAATCAGAAAAGATACTTAATGTATTGAAAAAAGAAAGCCAGTAAAGAGATTCCTAACTGGATTTAAGTAATGATTTGATTATCTTGGAGAGATACTCCATAAAGTTGGGATATTCTAAAAATAATCCAAAGCTGATTATTTTTAAGACGTAATAAAATCGGATTATTCATGTCAATTTTTCCTATAAAAAATTCAAAATAAGTAGTTTAAACCTAAATACTAATAAAAAAATTGGATTTTTTTGTCCCAAACTACCTTTAACTTTCAAGTTTTAAAACTACCTTATAAAAAAATTATTGTCCTAAACTACCTTACTTTACAATTTTATTGTTGATAGCATCTTACGTTTCGCCTTCGGCGACTTTTGTTTTTTCTACCAAATTGCCCTTATGGAAATGGGAGGAGGGTAATTGTTTCAATTTTAGTTAAAATAAGATGAATTTAATCGTGGATAGACTTGGTCACATGACATTGAAAGTGTCACATGAGATACGAGAGAGAACGCATAACGGGACTTTAGAGAAAAATGCAAATTAGATTGAGAAAATTTAAAAAAGATTTGACAAGATGCTCGCAACTGATATAACGTGACATTAGAAAACCTAAACAAAAAACATAGCTCAAACGCCGAAACCTAGGTATGCCAACAACAAACTATATTTTTTAAATAAGCAGAACAATACAAATGGTAAATTACGTTCAAAGAATAGTATTGTAAATAGATTGTCAAAGTTTTTATAAGGGTATTATTTGCTCGTCGCTCTTTCTTTATTTGCTTTACTTGAGTTTGAGTGGTTTTTCGGGCGGATTACTTACTATTTTTTTTCCTTCCTCTTTCTTTCTTTTATCTAAATTCTAAACATAAACTAAGCCCAATTCTCTCAAGTCTCAACAACTGAACAAAAACCAAAGCCGACATTTTTCTCGAAAAACCCTAAACTCCCCGAGTAACGAAGAACCGACCGTCCGACCGCATCTAGCCATCTACTTCCGTCTTCCCTACCACGACGCGCACCGCAGCGAGCTGGCGACTACTAAGTACATTTATTCCCAGGCTACCGCATCTAGCCAACGGTTTGAAACGGTAACACCCAATTCTTCAATTTTAAATATGAATTTCGGATTTTAGTCTTTGAGACATTAGAATATGTAATTGTAATTATGTAATTTTGTTAATCATTTAAATGTACTCCTTGAATCGCAAGTGTAACACACATATAAATCATCAAATCGGATAATCTGATGAGAAAAAAATTGATTGCCTTTATATCTCATCTCCAAAAATCTAGTAATTATGTCGTATTTTGACGAAGGTGGTACAACACAAATCATCATCGTATTCCGCCAATATTATCAAGCAATAAAATAGGACCCATAGTATTCCTTTGTCATAAGCTTCTCAAAGAGATTACAGGTCTTCACAATTTTCATTGTTAGTGTTTGATGCAACTGAACTCTACTCTCAAAATCTCAAAATTGAAAGTGTTACATCTAGTAAAACCAAGTACGGAAACACATGATCACCTATAGGAGGAACTTCAATTCCGACAGAAAGTCCTGTAATCAGAGCAAGCTTGTATGAAAGAAAGTACTGTATAAAGCAACTAGGGGAAAAAGAAAAAAAGAAAATAAAAAGGTTTTTATTTCTTTGTTCAGGCTAGAAAGGGGGATTAAGTATACTATTCTTTTTTCTACTATTGTCATACTCGACTTATTATGCATACTAGGCAGTGAGAAAGACAAAAATATTTAAGAACTAGTACATGTAATGCATATAGAGTAAAGATTAACTGTAATAACGCTCACTTAAAACAAAAAAGGAAATATAAGATAATCATAGTGACTAGTGGAGCCATAGGAAGTTGTAAAATTAGGGGGTCCAAAGAACTCGACTAAGAATGAGTAGTCCTGAATATATAGGCGTATACATTCACCTAAAGTAACTAGGATGTTAAATTAATGGAATATGAGATTATGACTAAGAATGAGAGTTCCCATGTAATGATATGACAACACACCCGACATAAACTTGAATTTTTTGTTTACCGGCTCCAAACCCATAGGGTTGGGATCCCGGATACGCCACTGGTTTGAGTTCAAGAACGTGTCTTTGCTATCTACTGATATCATGGCTATTCAGTTTGAGTTCAAGAACATTCAATTATTGAATGCTTAATTATGTCTTCATGTTTCTTTACCTATCAGAGTGACCATATGTAAGAATCAATTGGGGATGTTTCCTTCTACTTTTCTACACATTTAGCTAAAGAGACTATTTAATTTTCTAAGAAAATAATATTATTTACTGTAAAAACCAATTGTGCAAAGGGACCAAGGAAAGATAAGGTATTCACCTCATAAATTCATAAATTTTGATTTCAGAAAAACCAGCAGCTCTTGAAAATAAGGATGCCAAGAAAGATCTATGTAACAGAAAAACAAGTGCATTTTTG